>SJYW01034464.1:106869-144364 GCA_006410735.1 Raphicerus campestris | reverse complement strand
TTTTTTTTTTAAGTTATTAAGTCAGAGGTATAGAACGATATCAGCATCCAATTACTTTACAACTAGCCAATGAAAGCACATATCCTTATACGAATGACTCATGAAGTAATATTTGGAAAATAATAAGAAGCTGTCATTGAAAGAAAAATTTTTGCACGTTCTACTTCACATAACATGCTTTTGGAATCTGTTCAATAACACTGCTTTCAATGAGAGCTCTGAGGTAACCTCTTTTAGCTCAAGAGAGCAAGTTTATTAGACTGAGCACAGGAGCCCCCAAAAATGTATAAAGACCTACTCACCACACTGTTCTTTCCCTTCAACTTTGTTTATTGATGTACTGAACATGAAAAAGTACAAAGAATCCAAACACAAAAGAAAACATGTACAGCCTCTTAAATACTCAACAGAATATATTTTCTATTCCAACAGATGTGAATTAAGTCATACTGTACAACTTCAAATAAATACCAGCCTTACATTTTATTAAGTGCTCTGATAAACACTGTGAAGTGAAGCACAATTTGCATGCCCTCTCATCAATGCCTTGGTTTGCTACAGTAGTATAGGAAAGAAGCATGTAGCTGCTGTTTTCCCGTGAGGGGAAACCTTATTTTTTTTAAGTATATACATGTATTTTGTTTTTTAGTTTTTTTTTTTTTTAACGCAGGTTAACTCTGACAATCTAAATGCACCTAAGGATATGAGAAAGTGCTAAGCCAATTGATTTCTGAATAGCATTGAGTGGGTCAGCATGAAAACTCGCTTATTCACTTTAGCACGCGCCTCACAGTATATGTACTGTACTATACTGAAAGATTTTATAACTACAATTTTAAATAATAAAAAATAAAACAACGCAACCGCAAAGATAATGTACAACTATGTTATGCATAGCACATTGCCTGTTCTAAGGGGAAGCATGTGAGCATCTCAGTTTATACAAAAAGCAGGACGTAACTATATAGTTCTCAGTGCATCCTGATGAAGGCATTTTTACCTTCAGCTTTTTTGAAAATTTATTATAAGCTAGATGCTAATCAGAAAATATTTTGTATTTTTTAAAATTTCTTTCATACATGGTAAAGACTTATTTTATTATTTCCCCAAATAGTGGTTTAAGCATCATACAAAGTTAAATTTCAATAGCATACAGATATTTATGATTTTTGTATGAAAAATGTAAGGAAATTTGTTCAAAACCTATGGTTATACTCATTTTTTTTACCACAAACATATTTATAAACGAAAATGTAGCATCACCATAAACAGCAGAAGCTAGACTATCTACAGACAAAATTAGCAACAAATCTGATGCACTGTAAATTCAAGTCCTCAGGACAACAAAAGTGATTAAGCAAGACCTCAAGTAACAATGTTAATGCCATTTACAAAGGAAAAAACTGATACAAAAACATTTAAAACCTGAACATCACTTGGCATGTAAGGAAAAAAAAATCAAATTAGCTGAAAGGTTCATAAACACAAGGTCTTATTTACATTACACAAAGCTCAGGTGTTAGCCTTGAACGTAACTTTCAAAATACCTTCAAATATATCCAACTCAGATCACTTTTGCCGATTTGCTGCAGTACAAATCATGTGCAACATCTTTTTTTCCTTAAGACAAAACAATTCTTCAAACAATACTGCAAGTACATCACTAAACACCATGAGCTCTATCTGAAGGGATTTCTTTAGGAAGAACAGATTTTTTTTCCCCCATCTCTTGGTAATTTAAATTTCTTGCCTGCTCTTATATATTCTTTTGTAAATTTTTTTTTATTTGTTTCAAAATCACAAATCAATGTGAGCCACCTATCAGGTAATAACCAGGATGATCAGACGCTACACTGGTGATTACAAAAATGAAACCAGCAGTGTTTCCCCATTGATTCTACTCCTTTCGTACAAAGATCTCAAAAGTATTTTCTACATCATAAATCTTTCTAAATTTTCAACCACTGCAAATTTCCTGGTAAATTTTAAAAGCTCACTAGGTGTCATATGAAGAGATTTCTCAAAGTATTCAAGTCAAAATATTTGTTCCAGGACCAGTAAAAAGTTTCTCCAAATTTTCTTTTTTATAAAAATAGATGCTTTTTTTAAACCCACATCAAAGAGGCTCTTATCTCTTTGGCAAGGTACTGCTTTACGAAAAGTTCTCCAGTATTCTTACAATAAGCGTTTATAATGTAGCCCCCCCTTCCCCAACCCAAATCATAATTACAAAATAAATACTGTTTTCAACTTCATAAATAAAAATGTAAACTTCAAAATACTTTTCTTAGACATAACAGCAATGCTTTAAATGTAAACCAAACACAAAGCTAATCAGAAAAAGAAAAAAAGGGGGCGGGGGGGAGGACACAACCAACTGAAGAATTACAACACAAAGCCTCAATATTTACTCACAGGTTCAAGGCAGTTATGTAAAAAGAAAAGAAATGTCTTCCCTTAGCTGAAACACTTTAAAAGGTCCACCTTCTTCAAAGAAGGCAATAAAATGCAATGTGACAGGTAAAAACCCTGTACCTCTTGTCCATATTCAAACATAAAAGATATTTTAAGAAGTTTTAATTCAAATACTAGCAATAAAAAATCTCACATATTTCTTAGGATGCTAAGTAGTCGTTTTATCCCCATCTCAACACTGACTTACAAAGACATTTACTAATGTATAAAGTTTCTCTTAACTTGCCTTTGTTGTATAGTTTTCATATATAAATGGACTGAGGACAAGAGCTCATTAGGCTTTGTGCGTTTTGTTTGTCTTAAAGGAGACCTGCAGTACTCTGTCTCCCAGACGGTATCCATTGAGGCTAGCTATCGCCATGGCAGCCTCATCATAGTTTGTCATAGTCACAAATCCAAAACCTTTGCATTTATTGGTGTTAAAGTCACGGATGACCTTCACGTTGGTGACAGCTCCAAAAGGCCCAAACATTTGCCACAGGATACTCTCATCTGCATCAGGAGCCAGGTTGTACACAAAAATACACCACCCTGTTCCTGGGTGCCCAGGGATATTAATTCCAGCCAAACTGGTCATTCCATCAATGGTCATTGGAGAAAACCTACTGAACAAAATATGAAAAAAACACACACACACACAAAACAGAAATAGAGGTTGGTTTACCGCGATGATTTCTTCCTTTCCCCAACTCCTCTCCCCTCAACAGATACACACAACTATTTGATGTTTCAACCAAAGTCCGTGTGTGGCTTGTAGCAGCATGCTGTACTATCATGATATTCGTTTAAGTCATGAAATGGCCATTATATGCTGTATTGAATAATACTATCCACAGGAGAAAAAGAAATATATTTGGAACTGGTTTCACCAACTTAAGCGGATGGGGAGCAGAAAGGACCAACACAGACATAAACATGCTGTAACGCTGCAACACAACAGAAAACAAATAATGAGGTTTTCAAACACCAGGTGGCATCAAGTGGTATAAAAATACTCTTTAAGTCAACTGTGCTTCGAGAAACAGCTGTTCATTAGGTTGTACATGCAAAAGAAAACCCAACACAAACGTATGATGGCTGTCACTCGCCAAATCAAAGAAACCAATCAATTATGGGAAGGGATGATGAGGATCATGAACCTCTATCATTACCTCTTTACTCCATAAGCCATATTGAGCAGATTGTCCAACCTGCAAAACACACATTCAGCAAACTTCAGTTTTTAACTTTTCCCCTTGATGTCCGAGAAAGCTGGGCTCGATACTGCCATCTTCCAAGGGGGGGTGTCTATATATTAACTATATGAGAAGTCTCAAAATAGTGGGTCTTCCTACATTTCTGAGCAAATGGGTACCACTGCCATATGACAGTAGCTCTTCCAATCTCTAGGTCAGTGCAATGCAGGGCAATCATTGGTGGTCATCTCAGAAAACCCCTTTGAGAGGAAATGTGGGGGCTGTGAAAAAGTTGGCATTTGGTTCTCACCTTTGCAGGCAAGTTCTAAGCACTCCACATACACCTACATAGTCTTTGTTGCTGTTTTCACAGCTGTCGGTTCCTGAGTATCATCAGATTAAGGGACTCGCCCAAGGCCAAAGCGTTTAGAAAACGGTGGCACTGACATTCAAATTCTGCAGTTTACACAGAATTTCATAATTTCCCTTAAACCTCCCAAACACAAAGGACTTTCATTTCTAAAAATCAAAGTGTAACTAGTACAGATAAAAGGAACCGTATACACAACAGCCAAACCTCCCATTTCTCAATACGCTCAACTAAGTCCACAGAACCTAAGACTACAGACTCACTGAGCAATAAAGCAAGGATCAGAGCCCAGTCTGATGTTTATTTTGATTGTTCTACAAGAAGTACAGTGCTACTACTCAAGGTGTAAGAGACCAGGTAGATAGGTTCCTATTCCCAATTATTTCTGCACAATTTGAGTGTTTTGTAAAACTGAAAAGAATTGGAGCTGATGTAATACAAACTATTTTTTTAATTAAAAAAAAAAAACCCCAGTGACAGAGGAGTACCTTGTGGTGTGTGTACCTTGTCCCTCCTACCCTCTCAGGAGCAGGGACAAGTTCAATACTAAGCATGGAGCACAGCCTGGGTCACGACAGGTGTACCATCAGTAGCTGTTGACTGAATAAAAGCAATGAGGCTGCTAACAGCATCTTTAATTATTTAATCCAGAGTAAGAACTATTAGGAAGGCAGGCTGGGGGGCCTGTCTGCACATGCAGGGGAGCGGGCACCTGTGTGGGAAAAGAGGTGGGAGGGTTTTGTTTGGTCAAAGATGCCACACCTTTGTATTCCAAAATAAAGGCCACAAATACCAGAAATAGGGATGCAAACAAAATCACCAACCATTAAGTAATGATACAGATAACTTCATAAAAATGCTGGAATGACCAATACAGAGCGCATTTGGCATGTCAGTGTGGAAGGGAGCAGCTTACTGCAGTCTCCTTCCAAAGCACTCGATGACCCCGAAGCAGAGACACCCAAGCAGAGTCGCGTCATCTCTGCACATTAACAGGCACGCTCTGCCACCACCAGCTAGGTCACCAGCCCAAAGTCCAGAGACAGGAAACTCCCGAGTGAGCTTTCAGCACTTTCAAGACAGGGCAGAAACCAGAACTGCCCTAGCAGTGAATTACATGCGTTCAAGGGAGAGATCTCATTTGTCACTCTCCACCTCAGGATTCTCCAGGCAGAAGACTTCTATACTAGGATCTCTGAGGACTCTCTCAATGGGCCTCATATTTATCCTACTTGTGAAACCTTATATGACACCATGATCCTGACCACTGATATCTTTGCTCAATATCCATTTTAGGAAAAAATCAGTCCTATGGAATTCAAGCCAAGTTACTTAGCTCTCTCTCTCTCCCCTCCTTGCTCTTCTTAACCCTCCCTCCTTTCCCATCAACAAGGAGAGCTGGGAGGAATACAACACCTAAGAATCAGAACTCCAGCAACTCTGAAAAGCCCTGCCTGCATGCCGCTGGACCTGGTGGCTTTCCCTGCTCTCAGCACCCCCACGGGGGCTGGTAGAAGGCCGTGTGAGCTCCACTGGGCCTGCATGTACCCCAAGTCTTGCAGCAGCTAGAAAACTGTCAACCAGGTGGTTAGCTGAGATACAAGGACCACTATCAATCTCCAGAATCATATTTCTTCTGGGTCTGTCCAGAGTTCAGAGATAGACGTCTTTTGTATATATGCTCTTTTAATGACAGAAACCAATTTTTAAGGGAGACTAAGTTAGTGGCCTCCAGAATGACCCAGGGGGACATGCCTGATGATGTACAGCAGTGTGGCGAATACACATTAAAGTATCCATTAAAAATACACTCTTCATCTTAAAATAATCTTTATTCCTACCGAATCAACACACTGCACCCAACAGCCTCATCAGTCCCAGGTATCACATACTTTCCTGAGGGACAACTTGGCAGTCCTCAAAGGGGCAGGGAAACAGCCATCTGTCCTTCAGCGTGGACACAATCCACTCACAAATAACATGCTAAGTGGATTTGAAGGATTAGACTGGGAAACGTTGCTGTAACTACAACAACCCTCAAAGGAGAGGTAGATTAAAAGAGATTCCTGCAAATAAACATCAATATCATCATCACCGTCATAATCTGAGTGAGGGTGGCACCTGTAAGGAAAGTTGGAGTAAATAAGAAAAAGGAGAGCTGATTATTCCTGCTGCTCCTAGGATAAGCTATACTGAGGTTAGACAAAATAATCTAACAGGTCTCACATGAAGTCAGTCAAGAAAGGTCAAATGATCAAGATCGTAATTCTATGACTCTTGCTTCAAAGGTGTATTACTCAATATTTACTGATTACATATGTGAAAAATGAGTTAGCATGATGATTAGGAAAATACTGATATATTATTTCATCCTCATCTTTATTGTCTATGTTTCATTCAGGTTTATGAATTAATGAATGTACTAGCACAAGTCCCCATGTACATACAGTTTATGACTATATGCCTCATTTCAGACTATATGTGGGCAATATTTTGAATAGAAACATATTCCCATTTCAAAGCTAGATATTTATAAGTAGAGAATAAAAAGAAGATATGTGCCTAGTTTCCAAGAAGTTCAGCTGACAGACTATGCTAGGGTCTACATGCAGGTAAAGGGAAATGTCAGGCCAAGTCAGAAACAAAAAAATATAAACAGATTGTTAATGGGTTAAGAAAATAAAACTCTGAACTCTACAAGTAATGGTTCTCAAAATCTCTCTAAAGATCACCAACCAAGACTGCTTTGAAGTTAATCCACAACAAGAGCATCAATCCATGTCCTTATCTAATTCTTCCAAATGAGAAAAAAATTTTCAGGAGGACTGATACCAGCACATGCCTTAAATGAATCTCAAGTGCTGACTTAGAAGCTGCTTTAAAAATGCATAAAGGCTTCCAGAAGCAGGCACACAGGCCATTAGACTAAATCACATTTCATAAAATTAAGGCTGCTCCACAAGAAGAGAGATGAAAAAAACTTGGGCTGAAAGTTTAATTCAGATACCATATCCCAGGAATATACTTAAGGGACTTACAGTAGCCATCCAAATAAATAAGGCTGGTCTTATTCTGAAAACTGCAGTCAATCAGGTAAGCATATTAGATCAGCAATGCTCATGTTAAAATAATTTTCTACATACAGGTTGACTGAGCCATAAACATCATAAGTCCACTTTTAAACTTAACCCTTACTACACAGATTTTAATTTTTTTACCTTAAAAGATATGGTCCATTTCATAAATATTAAAAAACATCCCCGACTATTAATATTTGTAACTTGTATTCTCCAATCTCTCTCAACTACTGAGATACTACAATAATATAAAAACACAGTGCAAATTTTCTAAGTGTGGGCAAGAAGGTGACAAACTCAAGGCTAAGAGCATTAGAACACAGATATGAGGAACAAAAGCTCTAAGTAATGAACTAGGCCTGAACTACGGAAGAGCAAAATACCAACAAAGCAAGCCAGTCCTTCATTCAAGTGTTTGTGAGATGAAAGAAGAAGATTCAACCTTAATTCAATAGAGGAAGGGGGGAAAAAAAATATCAAGGTAATAACAGACCAGGTGCAGAGATATTAAAGAAAAACAGCCAAACACACATCAGGCTAAACTTGAATCCCAGGAATAGACGCTCTCAATTTCCTCTAACACTGAATCTAGACCAAACGCCTTCACTGAGCTCAAAGACTAGTTCATAATTTATTATCTGAAGATGGATTATGAGAAGAATGGGAAGTGAGGTGACAGAGACAAGAGTTAAGAATCTGAAAGGGCAATAAACATCTTTCTCATTTTCTGAAACCAAGTTTCCCTTAAAATTTACAGACAACTATTATTCCCTTTTCCCAAAATTAGTTTTTAATAGGAGACAAGGAAAGGAAGAATCTCTAAATTACAGATGGAACTAAATGATAAAAGCACAGAATGGGCAATATTTTTTTTTAAATATTAAACCTATTAGAACAACCTGTAAAGCTTTACCCAATAAAAAACATTTTTTAATTAAAAAAACAAACACACATACCATGTATGGAGGGGGGTAGATCAAATTGAGAACAGATAAAATAGTTAGACAACCTAATATCTGAGTCACCTACAAGTCTTGCCATTTCAATAATCGGGCATTCTCCTGAAGAGACTATCATTTCAGTCCTCTTGCCCAGCCTTTCTCAGAATTCTTGACTCTAGGAGTATAGTTTTATTCAATAACTACCATAAAACAAAAACCAGAGCTTAAATTAGGAAACACCAAAAATAACAATTTAAACTCAAAGACCTTTCTTCTAACATCAAACGTGGTATTTTCAGTGTTAAAATCAACCAGTAAGTTTCAAAGAACTCTCCTGTACCTAAGATCAGAATTCTTTACTGGGCCTCAAAAAGCTCTGGGGTTAACTGGATAGGCTGCCCAAGAAAAATCTATAAAATTCCTTCATTCACGTCTGTGCTAAATTTAAAAAAAAAGTAAGTTTACTCACTTAAGATGCCACAGAAGAAACCTACAAGCAGCGCTAAGAAATGCCTCTGTGAGATTTCTTTTTCCGCAAAGGCAGCTCCATCCATCTCTTCCTCTAGCCCAATCACTACTTCCAACCACCACAGACAAAAGTGGCAGTGTTTCTCTTCTACCAATGCCTTTTAACCGTGCAAAGCTGAAGCAGAGTGAAGTGATCGTCAGGCTCGGTCAACCGGGTACCAAGTCATCCAGTTCCAGATGAAGCCTCATGACAGTACAACTTTTTCTCCCAAGGCAAAAGCTAGCTTAAGTAGGAACTGAACATGATGTTTACAGAAAACTTCTCTTTCACACCTCAGGTGAGGTAACTGAGGTTTAAAGAAGAGATCTGATTGATTTTTATCTTTACTCTCTTCAGCATTCTAAATACCCAAGTGAAAAAAAAGTGCACGTGATATAAGCTAGAAAACATAAATCTTTGTTTATTAAGTTAAATTTGAGATTACATTTTTGGTGGTTAACTATTATGCCCCAGCATGCAAATAATGCACTTGTGATAAAGAACAGAAACAAAAAAATACTAGCACGGGTGTTAGATGGCATTATGGCTGCAGTATACCATATGGCCAAAAAAGGATCTTAAAAATGTTTCAGAAAATAAAAACTACTTATGTATCTGTGCTCTGTTTAACATCTAAAAGTCACCATTCTCCTCACATACAGATCAAGAATTAAAAAAAAAAAAAAACCTAGATTTGGTTGGTGCCCCAGTATTAGAATAAAATTTGAAAAATTAGAATATTTAACCTGTCTAATGAGATAGAATGTCTTCTTCGTACAAAAAATGCATGGTCATTCCATGGACTATAGAGGTTAGAAAACTACCACCCACAGGCCAAATCCAGACTGCCATCTGTTTCTCTATAGCCCAAGAGCTAAGAATGGTTTTTACATTTTTAAAGAGTTTTTTTTTTTTTAAGACATGCATCAGATACTGTGACCACAAAGCCTAAAATATTTACTGTCTGGGTCTTTACAGGGGTTTGCCAACCTCTAAACTGCAAAGATTAAAAATTTACAATGGGAAGACGAATCTATTTATAAAAACATAATGTAACCATATAAGTTATATATTCTTCATTGTGAACATATTATAAAACCAAGTAACTGAAAGAGCTTGACCTAAAAATTAAAACACGAGGAAAAGACCTTCTCAAGTAAAAAACTAAAAGAGGGAAATCAGAAGCAAAGGAAACAATTAGGAAAACCCCTNAGTACAACTTTTTCTCCCAAGGCAAAAGCTAGCTTAAGTAGGAACTGAACATGATGTTTACAGAAAACTTCTCTTTCACACCTCAGGTGAGGTAACTGAGGTTTAAAGAAGAGATCTGATTGATTTTTATCTTTACTCTCTTCAGCATTCTAAATACCCAAGTGAAAAAAAAGTGCACGTGATATAAGCTAGAAAACATAAATCTTTGTTTATTAAGTTAAATTTGAGATTACATTTTTGGTGGTTAACTATTATGCCCCAGCATGCAAATAATGCACTTGTGATAAAGAACAGAAACAAAAAAATACTAGCACGGGTGTTAGATGGCATTATGGCTGCAGTATACCATATGGCCAAAAAAGGATCTTAAAAATGTTTCAGAAAATAAAAACTACTTATGTATCTGTGCTCTGTTTAACATCTAAAAGTCACCATTCTCCTCACATACAGATCAAGAATTTAAAAAAAAAAAAAAAAAAAACCTAGATTTGGTTGGTGCCCCAGTATTAGAATAAAATTTGAAAAATTAGAATATTTAACCTGTCTAATGAGATAGAATGTCTTCTTTGTACAAAAAATGCATGGTCATTCCATGGACTATAGAGGTTAGAAAACTACCACCCACAGGCCAAATCCAGACTGCCATCTGTTTCTCTATAGCCCAAGAGCTAAGAATGGTTTTTACATTTTTAAAGAGTTTTTTTTTTTTTAAGACATGCATCAGATACTGTGACCACAAAGCCTAAAATATTTACTGTCTGGGTCTTTACAGGGGTTTGCCAACCTCTAAACTGCAAAGATTAAAAATTTACAATGGGAAGACGAATCTATTTATAAAAACATAATGTAACCATATAAGTTATATATTCTTCATTGTGAACATATTATAAAACCAAGTAACTGAAAGAGCTTGACCTAAAAATTAAAACACGAGGAAAAGACCTTCTCAAGTAAAAAACTAAAAGAGGGAAATCAGAAGCAAAGGAAACAATTAGGAAAACCCCTAGTATTCTGCAGGTCAGGGTTTCTCAGCCTCAGCACCACTGACATTTGGGACCAGATAGTCCCCTGGTGTTGGGGGGCTTTACTGTACACTGCAGGATGATGGGCAGCACCTGTGGCCTCTACCCGTGAGATACCAGTCATCCCCACCCAACTGATGCCAACATCAGTGTCTCCAGACACTGCCAACGCTCCCAGAAGAGCAAAACTATGCCCGATTGAGAACCACTGCCTGCTGCAGGTTACTGAACTTTCGCCCCCACCTTGGATACTTCGCAAAAGACACTATACCCCAAGTAGGCTTTCCCTGTGCCCATAAGAAAAGAAAGAAAACAACGATAATAGCAAACCAGAGATCCTGTCTTATAATAAAAGTGCCGGACAGCAAACCTGAGAGTTCTGGTTTGAGCAGCTGGGCGTAAGAAGTAGACCGGACTTACCTAAAGCGCTGTGCCTGCTGAGCTAGTGGTCCTGGATACCTTCTGTTTGGAGACTGGTACAGCTGAGAAAGGATGGCCTGATTGGTCTTTTGACTTGGGTTATTAGCAAACTTTACAGTGATTGGCTCTGTGGCACCAGGAGGTTTCTGGCCATTTAGGCCTTTGATAGCTTCTTCTGCCTCAATCCGCTTGTCAAATCGAATAAACCCTACACCCCTTGATATGCCTAAGGTAGATGTGGGTAAGGATTTGGGAAATAGGGAGTGGAAGGAGACAGGAGGGAGAGAAGAAAGGATACATTAATTTTCCCTTCTCAAGAACATGTTTTCACCCACATGTAACATCTGCCACAAAAATCACACCAGGAGAAAACCTTCACCTTTGCTTAGTAGCAATTCAGTCTAGCATTACAATTTTGTATTTTTTAAATAGATGAATGCACTTCAAAGTCCATTACTACATGCTGCCAATAAGCCAGGAAAAAGAAGAAAGCACACAAGTACGTCCATGTTTCTTTTGCCCACCTTCTTCTCTCCCTCTCATGCATTCTTTAATGATGTCCACTGTATGACTGACTTGTACTTTTCAAATTATGCTACTGGACAAACAGTACAGAAAAAAAGGGCACAGGAGCTCTTTCTCTTGGAACGAGGAGAAGAGAACCAAGCATTTGCTAAAAATGCTAAAAAGCTATGCTAAAAATATATGCACAGGGGTAGAAAAACATATTTCAGCTACATTTTTAAATAATAAAATTCTACTTAATTATACAGGCTACCGAACCTTTGAGAGAAATGCCTGAAGAGGTTTTTCTGGTTCCCTGAAGCTCCCCCACTGCTTTTAACTGACTCTTCGTTATTAGAGAAATAATATTATATGGAGAAAAAGAGGAGCTAAGAGTAAAATTAAACAAGATAGAAGTCAAGCCTCAAAGCTTGCTTTCTTTGGCAGCATTACTTCTGGCTACAGAATGCTATTCCCCCGCTCACACTCACCCCACCTTGAGAGATCAGAAGTGGGGAAGCAGAAGGATGGCCAAGTACCTGCCCAGCTTTTGAGAAACAGCAGCAAGAAACCCAACTCATTCCATTTAATTAGCTTAACAGACTATTTGGGGTGGCCAGAGCTGGCCATCATGGGATCAGCAGTTGTAGGGAAATACTTCCTTGGCAAAACAAATCAGTAATAGCAGTACTAACTTGGGACTAGCAGCAGGAAAAGCCTAGATGATTCAGAGTATGTCATTGAGGAAGAGTGAGAAGCAATTAAGAAAGATAAGCTAAGAAAAAGCATTAGACCATTATGATTTATAGGAACTTTAAAAAAGAATAAAGGTCTGCTTGCTTTATAATCAATACTGTGTAAGTCGAATGGCTCAGAATTTTATTCTAAGGTAGGTCAGGCATTTTCTCCCCATATGCACTTATCTCAGCCCCTATCACTTCGCCTTCACTATTTTTAAGCTATACCTGCTGCATGCACGTTATTGCACATGCACATACATGCTGCATGCACCTGATGGCTGAATAACAAAACTGCAGGATTTTTTCATTTTAGGTCAAGTGGACAATTTCATTCTAAAAGTCTTAAGTGTAAAGATGAAATGGCGAAACGACATCAAATCTATCCTTTCCATTATCTATTAAGCATGAATGACCCCTAAAACTTTATTATTCCATAAGGAAAGCCTTAGATGGGCAGCGAAACAGCCTCAGTTTAGGATGAGTCACCTAAACATATGGTCCTCAAACCTGAGCATGCATCAAAACAGCCTAAAGGACTAACAAAGTTCCAGGAGGGTGCTTTTGCTGCAGGTGCAGAACCACACTGGATTGACACTGACTCAATCAGGAGGTGGCCAGGGAGTCTACACCCTCAGGATGGACTTGCAGCTGAGAAATGGCTTTCTGCATCACAGGTGAATCTGACTTTTGATTCAGGTCCTCACTGAGAGTAAATGAATTAAAAAGAATGAATATAAGCAAAACAATTTGCTCTAAACAAATATATTTGGATTGTTAGGCCTGGACTTCAACCTCATTTGCTGTCTGTGTGTACAATACACTGTGATAGAATGTATGAAAATCATGAAACACAGCTAAGAAGACCGCATTTTTATATACCCTCACTGGACTAATTCTCTCCATACAATAAAATCTACAGGCCCCTCTCCCAAGCATATGGATGATGGTAGATACCACTATACTCAGAAGTACGGTGTTCAGACTCTGTACGAAGCTAATGAACAGCACAGAGGAACATAACAAAGGATGCTTCTGATTAAGTTCAGATCAACTAAATTGATCATCAGTTGAAGAATGAAAAAAACTGGCCTAATTGTATTCTGTGGTCAATCGTTTCTTAAAAAATATAATCACACATTATAATGCACAACTATTTCCACTGGTACTCTAATTATAAGAGACAGAAGAGGAGAGAGAAAGACAACAGGGATAGGGAAAGAGGGAGGACAGAAAGAAGAATCACAAAGAAAAGAGAAAAACCCATTTTCTTAAAAAAAAAAAAAAAAAAAAAACTACTCACAAAATCTTAAAGTGACTGCTTTAGTATATGGCACTACAGGTGATTGTTTCCCCCCTCCTTAGCATGCTTCCTTAGTTTTAATATGTTTTTTAAAAAAATATTGCTTTTATAATAGAAAAATATGCCTTTACTTTACTTTTTAAGATCCATAATCAAATCTGCACTGTTAGTTTTTCTTTAACTGAAAGCTTTAGCGGAAGAGCTCCCTTCCACACAAAGTTTTTAATAAACATATTGGTCTTCTTTTGGTTTGGTTAAAAGTAATATGAGATTAAAATAATTTTTAACACTTAAAATTTCAAACTCTTATGCCTATACAACACAGCATGGACCTGAAAAAGTCTTAACAGCAATTACTAGTGTAGATGTAGTTACTTAATGCTTCATAAGGAGGTTGGGAGCTTTTTTCATGCAGCAGCTTAGAAATGAAGATTATTAATTTGTAATAATTATTTATAATAATTTATATGCAATAATTATAAATTTATTATAAGCCACAAAACAGGCTCCAAACCTGCACCTTTGGGGAGGAAATGACTCAAGCTTGCTCACTACGGTATCTATGCTTACCCATGCATATCTATGAACAATCCTAGCAAAAAATTGCATTTTCGGGCCCATAGATATACCTTTGATGTATTCTAGAGGCAAGACTTCTGTATGAGAAGGCAGACTATTTCACCATCTGCCAGTCAGCAAGCAGAGGCTGCCTACTTACCAGTGACCTGGTCAACAAGAATACGAGAAGTAATAATGCGTCCATATTGTGAAAAAAGTTGCTCCAGCTCCTTCTGGGTCATTGTTTTTGGAAGTCCACTGACGTATAAATTAGCATCTCTGATGGAAGCTGAACTTGGGCGAGCATAGGAAACCTGGAAAAGAGCAGTGAAATGTACATGCACACTCAGTGATCTTCCTTCCCAAATTTGAAAACTGCCTTGTTAGCTTTTCCATAAGGCGCATACAACAAAACACTCAAGCATGTCCAGCATGAACTGTTGCAGGGCTTTCTGGAGAAACTCTTGACAAGAGAAACACCATTCCCCTGGGCAAAAAGAAGAGCATATCTACCCCAGGTGTGTAAGTGTTCAGAACTGACCAGTGGTACACAGAGCAGAGTAGGACTCCTGGTTGTCCTCCAAGGGGCCAATCTCCTAAACTAGGGATTTAGGCTCAATTGAATGATCAAGCTTAAGGATTCTAAATTCATCTGACACATCTGTGTGACCTGTTTTGGGGCCTCCCATTTCAGCGAGGGTGGGGGATGGTACAAACTTTCTAAAGAAATTAAATATGCCCTTTCCTGAAATTATTTAGCAATTTCAATTAAACCCTGTATTATTTAATAAACACATTGTAAATAAACACCTTGAAGCAGATTATCATGATAAAAAAATAGCTATCATCCTTAAATTCTCAGATGTATGAATGGACTATCTCCTGGCATCCTTTGTCTATGTCTGTCCACAAATCTCTTCAATCTTGATTAAAAAGGTCTTAAGTCCATCTATTGATTTATTGACTTTACATGCCCTTTCAAAAGGCTTCCCACCTTTGAGATAGAGTGTCTAAACTTCTACCAAGACGAAGACAGAACAAGCCCACGTGTATTTATCATCAGCACACCTTACATACACTCCAGGAGGGAAGGAGTTAGAGCTGCCCCTCTCATCGCTGCATCCTCATCATCTTGGCACATCACATGTGCTAGAGTATCTGCTGAGTAAAGCCAATCTAGTATCCCCGTGGTCCCACAATCTGTTGTGGATCCACAACAGTTCACAAAGCACACAACAGTCAAGGGAGAGTTCATCAAGTCACTTAGATCTTGCCCAAATTGTGATCAATACATCTTTGCCTATAATGTCTCTTTGCCAATTTTAAGTCAGCTCTGAGTTTCATGTGCTATTTTGACCCCATTTCCTTTAGTTTAATAGTAAGCTCTTCTAGACTGACTACAAGGAGAGAAACTTCACAGCATAGCCCGTTTGCCAGACCACTGACAAAAATGGCCAAATGAGCCTAGCTCTGGGTTTCATTTGGTGGAGGACCATGACAGGTCAACTTTTGCTGGTTGATTATAACTATTAGTATCCATCTTTGGGCTTTCATGGTGACTTGGATAGTAAAAAAAATTCGCCTGCAATGCAGGAAACTTGGGATCAATCCCTGGGTCGGCAAGATCCCCTGGAGAAGGGAACGAGGGAATGGCTACCTACTTCAGCACTCTTGCCTAGAGAATTCCATGGACAGGAGTCTGGGGGGCTACGGTCCATGGGGTCTCATAGAGTCAGACACTACTGAGCATATATATTATACTTCTTTACCATCTTGGCCACCAGGGAAGCCCCAATATATAAGTGATCACCACAGGTAATCTATATTATTCCTTGGAAGAATCAGTGTTAGTCACTCAGGGATTCAACCATTTCTGTCAATGGTCTGGCAAATGGAATATGCTGTGAATAATGAAATAATCTCTAATCCACATAAAATTCTGTTAGCACAGAGCCTAAAAACCCAGGTGACTATACTATAAATATTCACCTCTAAATACATCTAAGAATGCAGGTAAAGACCTAGACCATTAAAGTTGAGAGTAACCTGAGTCCCTTACTGTGCTCCATAATAATTTACTCATGCAGTGACATTCACTGCTTTGAGCATTTCAGAGGAGTGTGGGTGGAGTGTTTTAAAAGTTATCCTAAAATATATTTAGGAAAACGGGTTTATATTTAGTGCTTATGTAAAAGCTTTGAAAACATACTTGGGTCAGTCATGTTATCTATATTTTTTTTTCCTTTCAGTGTCTAGTCTTCAGTTCACACTGCTTCTTTAATTTCAACCTGTACTGACTACATTTTCTTATCCTCTGAATTCTCAATGCTCTAGCATTTATGGCCTTGATCCAGGAGAGACCTTCCAGCTTCCCAGGAATAGTTAATTCTAGAAAGCAAACAACTCCCCTGGGAGGTATCTTTGACATACAAACCAGAGGCCACACCCCATCTCCTTTATCAAATCCTCGGACCAAGCCAATATTCCTCCCACTCTGAATCAGCCTAGGGCCAGGTACCAGACAATCAAGTAGAAAGTGAAAGTGTTAGCCGCTGGGTCCTGTCCCACTCTTTGCAACCCTGTGGACAGCAAACTGCCAGGCCACCCTGTCCACGGGATTTCCCAGAATACTGGAGTGGGTGGCCATACCCTATTCCAGGGGATCTTCCTGACCCAGGGATTGAACCCTAGTTTCCTGCACTGCAGCCGGATTCCTTACAGTTTGAGCAACTAGGGAAGCCCTACCTCCCCTAGAGCCCAGAGCTGTGAGAACTATTCAAATTCTCCAAAGCTAAACACACCCAGTCTACCTGTCCTGCCTTGTCCTTAGCTTTCCACCAGGACCCGAAAAAGGCCCCAGGCCACACTCTGCTCTCTCCCCTCTGCCTCCTGGCCATCTCTGGGGCCTGCCCATGTGACCCTGCATGGCATGCTGTGCCTCCTCTTTCTAAAGATCTTAAAGTATAAGTTTCCTCCTTCATAACAATCATTTATGTATGTCTTATCTGATTACCCAGGTGCATTTTCAGACAAAGCTACACTAAATAAGGTTCCAACTCTCAATAAAGAACCATCTCAACACTGTTTTGCACTGACTTTGCCAAAGAATTGGTTCCTGTCACCACAGGCAGGACACAGGTGACTCGATCGTACAGAAACTCATGGTGGTAACAGTATTTCCATTTAACTTACACTTCAGGGGATTATGGGACTTCACCATTTGGAAAGCATTTTCAGATACAGTATTTTGTGCCTCACAACAACCCTGTGAGGTAGGGAGGGCACATATTAGTATCTTATAGCTGGGGAAACAGATACAGAAAAAGTAGGTAAGCACTGCTAATGCTATACACTTGTTGAACTCTGGATTAAAATTCTGATCTTCTAAACCCTTGTCTTGGGAGTTCATCTTTCACTGTCTTATCTTTTCACCTTTTCATACTGTATGGTGACTGCAGCCATGAAATTAAAAGATGCTTGCTCCTTGGAAGAAAAGTTATGACCAACCAACACAGCATATTAAAAAGCAGAGACATTACTTTGCCAACAAAGGTCTGTCTAGTCAAAGCTATGGTTTTTCCAGTAGTCATGTATGGATGTGAGAGTTGAACTATAAAGAAAGCTGAGCACCAAAGAACTGATGCTTTTGAACTGTGCTGTTGAAGAAGACTCTTGAGAGTCCTTTGGACAGCAAGGAGTCAATCCTAAAGGAAATGAGTCCTGAATATTCACTGGAAGGACTGATGCTGAAGCTGAAACTCCAATACTTTGGCCACTTGACCACTTGATGAAGAACTGACTCATTGGAAAAGACCCTGATCCTGGGAAAGATTGAAGGCGGGAGGAGAAGGGGACAACAGAGGATGAGAGGGTTGGATGGCATCACTGACTCAATGGACATGAGTTTGAGTGAACTCCGGGAGTTGGTGATGGACCGGGAGGCCTGGTGTGCTGCAGTCCATGGGGTCACAAAGAGTCAGACACGATTGAGTGACTGAACTGAGGAAGACTTGCAATGAATGAGATAAGGACTTGTACTTTGCAGATTCAAATCAGTTTCCAGACCAAATTTCTAGCCAACAATTATCAGCAATTCTTTTTTTTTTTAATCAGCAATTCTTGATTCTGATTTTTCTATAGATTTTTTTTTTTTAATCAGCAATTCTTGATTCTGATTTTTCTATAGATTTGGAGCTCAAACTGGTGCCCTGCTTTAATTTTTACCTAGAGAATAACTCTGGGGCTATCTGAAACTTCAAATTGTTAAGTCTGTCTTTGTGGTTTTTCAAGGCTCCATGGAGAAGACCCACGAGATAGTTTTGTTTTATGGCTATTTCTGTATTTGAAATATTTCAATAGGATGAACCTTCAGCATATGTTCCAGGAGGGTCAAAACAGCTTCCTCCCTCACCAAATGCAAGGTGTTCTCCAATCTGCAATCACTGGATTAAGAGATAGGTTTGGGGTTTTACATTTCACTGCCATTTAAACAGGTAAATATTTAATGCCTGAGGAGCAAGGTTATGAAATGTCAAAACTACTAAGTGAAGGATCTAATTTAAGAGGCAGCAAGAGAGTCTGCAATTTAAATATTTAAAGATGATACAGAGAGTACAACACTGAACACCAATCTACTCCAAAGATAGCACTTTATATCTCAGGCTTATTCTGGAATTCCTCACAAGAGTACAAGTGATATTATAAACAAAGACAAGCAATGCTGAAATTACTTGAAGGGAAAGAAGGGAGACAGAAGCACCAGGCAGTAAATGCTCTAGTCAGTGGCTTCTCAAGCTGTTCTTCACAAAAGAGACCTGACTGGACAAAACAGAGATAAAAATAGATTTATCAAAGTAATCAGGTCCTGAAAATGCAATAGTTTGAGACACAGCATATTCCTTGTAATTAAACAGCATGCACAGTCACTCAATCATGTCAGACTCTTTGTGATCCCATGGACTGCAGCCTGCCAGGCTCCTCTGTCAATGGGATTTTTCCAGGCCAGAATACTGGAGTGGGTAGCCATTCCCTTCTCCAGGGGATCTTGCCAACCCAGGAATTGAACCCGGGTCTCCTACATTGCAAGCAGATTCTTTATCATCTGAGCCATCTTCATCAGCAAATAAAACTAATTATACATTAAACATTCAAGGACAAGTAACACATATACTATGAATGGGCTGTCAAAATACAAGTTAATAAAAATACACAGTACTATAAGAAATGAAAATATGGACAAGAACTGGTACTTTATTACATGTATATAATAAAGTTTAAAAGCCCTGTATATCACTTTAACAGAAGTATGTCTAAATGCTTCTGTCCAAAAGTACAACTGCTCTCAACTCTCTCCACTTCACCAACAGAAAGATCAGTGACAGTGGACATTAATACCAACAGATTAAAGTGATAAGGACTATAAATGAACAAAGCAATCTCTTCTTTATTAAACTCCAGACATCTGAAAAATCTCCCACTGGCAAGATCACCAGTAAACAACTTCTATCACTTGTCAATTACTGACTTAGGACTGCTGCTGCTGCTGCCGCTAAGTCACTTCAGTCACGTCCGACTCTGTGCGACCCCATAGACGGCAGTCCACCAGGCTCACCCGTCCCTGGGATTCTCTAGGCAAGAATACTGGAGTGGGTTGCCATTTCCTTCTCCAATGCATGAAAGTGAAAAGTCAAAGTGAAGTCGCTCAGTCGTGTCTGACTCTTCACAACGTCATGGACTGCAGCCTACCAGGCTCCTCTGTCCATGGGATTTTCCAGGCAGGAGTACTAGAGTGGGGTACAAACACTAAACCTGAAAAAAATGAGAGATACATGCCACTTCAGACTTTTGGGGGGGGGCGGGGCTACATTCTGCAGCTGAAAGGAGTGGACAAGGTCACAGTTACGCCTATTTAAACTGAGAATTAATTGCTGTTCATATCAAAAAAATGGAGCCTTGATGGGACTAAGAAAAATGACACCATCACTAAATAAAAATTAGCTCCAGCTCTGGCAGAGAGTAGCAAAGTTCTTGTGAAAGCATCAAGGCATTACAGGCAGGGGGCTACATTGGACCCACCAAGAGAACTCAGAAGCACACAGAAAGACATTAAGCTTTAACCACAAGTCAGGCCATAGATCTCAAAATCCACCAAAAAGGAAGCAGTGTCCTTTGATCTACGTCTAAATGCAAAACCCTACCAGGAACAGGTCTCAAACACACACCAGGACATACACATATCAGTCCAAGATTAGGTTTGGCGTAAGAGCAAGCATGTTTCACAGAGGGTTGCAAATGAGTAAACTTGAGAGAGAACAAAGCATACAGAAATAAGATCATAAGAAATTAAAGATTAGCTCTAGCGAAAGAGTTGGAGCTAAAAGGAATAATCACACCTAACAGGAAGGCTTAGCAAAGGTATTATGGATGAGAGAAGCTGCCTCTAAAAGGTACTCCAAGACAGAGAATGTGGAATATTGCAACAGTGGACAACACACAGAACCTCAAATTTTATTGAGCACTGGGCTGGTTGAATGCTTTGGTCTATATAAGATTGTTTTCATTCAAAAGAGACGTTCAGCAATACCGCAAAATATATCTGATCAGGTTATTCCTCTCAGGGATTCCCTAACGCTTTAAGAATAATTTCAAGTTTCTTAGTTGTTTATGCCTGAGTGGCTAAGAGGCAAGAAGGCCAGGGGTCTCCAATGGAGGAAACAGGCTGCAAGTGTCAGACATTTTTAGTCTCTCTCTTTAGCAGCAGGAGGAAACAAACTACTAGTGTTATTATTTTTTCTCCTTCTCTATACAAATTTAAAAGGGGGTTTCTTTAAAAATTCTGTGTTGCCGTGACTACACCTGGTTCTACCAGAACTTAACTTTTCTCAAACCTTGAGCTAACCAATGCGTTTTTCTCATGGAAATCTTTGTCTTAAGCTATGTTAATGAACTATGTATTTATCCTAGACTCTGTCTTCAAGTCTGTTCCACTTTAAGACTCAGAACCCACTTCACAAACCAGTGTGCTTTACTGGTAACACTGGTCTCCTAATCTATGTTAATGAAACTCTGTATTTACTTGGAAACCTGCCTTTCTTCAAGGTTCATGTCAATCATTTTATGGCCCAGGACAACTCACCTAGTCAATGTTATCTCAAAACGCATGGTGTGGGTGAGGGGCCTGGTGCCAGGCTCTTGAGTTTTGAGACATTTTCTTTCTCTAATTGGCAGACTGCTGATAGCTATATAACATCTGGCTAAAGACTAGCAGGGTGCACTCTCTCTGCCCCCTTCTGATGTCTATGTCAGGAGCTGTCTCTATCTCTTTTATACTTTAATAAAACTTTAGCATCTGCCTATAACGCGGGAGACCAGGGTTCAATCCCTGGGTTGGGAAAATCTCTTGGAGAAGGAAAGGGCAACCCACTCCAGTATTCTAGCCTGGACAATACCATGGACGGAAGAACCTGGTAGACTACAGTCTATGGGGTTGCAAAGAGTCAGACACGACTGAGAGACTTCTCTTTCACTTTATTACACAAAACCTCTGATCACTGGCCCTGGATCGAATTCTCCTCCTACTGAGGACAAGAATCCTGGCGTCTTATGTGTCTCAACAACCACCTTTCATGCTCAGGGTACTGACTATCTATTCTATATGAACACATACAACCTTCAACAGTTTCCCAAAGCTTCCTGCTCTCACATCCCCATGTAAAGGTAAACTGCTGTTTCCATTCATCTAACTTTTCATCACTTCAGACACTGCACGAGCATCACCTAGGCCTGAAAATCACCTCCAGCCATCCCCTCCACTCTAGTATGAGCTGGTTACCCCTCACCTGTGCCCACACTGTATTATATGCCTCGCTCTCCTAAATACTGAGGAAACCAAGACGTACTCATCTGTTACCATGTCTTGTGACTGGCTCAATTCCTTGAAATATGACACTTTGTCTTTACCTTCACTGTACACTCCAGTACATACCACACATTCACTGTAATGAGGACGAATGACCTTCACAAATTTACTGCGGATGCTTAATTTTTGAAATCTTGTCTAGAAAGTTAGAAAAGGCCATAATCTGCTAATATAACAAAAATTCTATGTTATGGTACTTTGTGCATATACTATCCCAGTTCAGTTGCTCAGTCGTGTCCGACTCTTTGTGACCCCCTGGACCGTAGCATGCCAGGCCTCCCTGTCCATCACCAACTCCTGGGGTTTACTCAAACTCATGTCCATTGAGTCGGTGATGCCATCCAACCACCTCATCCTCTGTCGTCCCCTTCTCCTCCTGCCTTCAATCTTTCCCAGCATCAGGGTCTTTTCCAATGAGTCAATTCTTTGCATGAGGTGGCTAAAATATAGAAGTTTCAGCTTCATCATCAGTCCTTCTGTTAGGGGAGTGTAGTCTCCTTGGTTCTGTCTCATCACAACAAAGATTTGAAGCGACGGACATTAAAGCCCTCGGCGTGTCACAGCTCTCGGACAGGCCATGTTATCGTTCTAGGACAGATCAGTTTTATTTAGAAAATAAAGGAAAATACATCCTCAAGGCGTGAGGGCATGCCAACCCAAAAGGCATGAAAAGGAGAGAGAGAGAGAGAGAAAGAGAGACACAGAGCCTGCGTGCACAAGGGAGAGAGAGAGACCCTCAGGTCCCTGGCTCCTCTTTTTAAGTTTTTTCCTCCCCCTGGGCCTGCCCTATGTAAATTACGCTAGCCAGGAGTGCTGTATGTTCTATCTGAGGCCCTCACTCCACTCCTCGCACCTTCCTTTGTTCTATCTTTGTGGGCTTTTTCCCTTCCTTGTCTTTTAGCCACAGCCATTCTGGACTCTTGTTTCCTATTCTAACTACCTAACACTTCTGATGAATATTCAGAACCAATTTCATTTATGACGCTCTGATGCAATCTCATTGCAGTGCAAGGGACTCTCATGAGGCTTCTCCAACACCACAGTTCAAAAGCATTAATTCTTAAGCGCTAAGCTTTCTTTATAGTCCACCTTTCACATCCACACACGACCACTGGAAAAACCATAGCTTTGACTAGACGGACCCTTGTCGGCAAAGTAATGTCTCTGCTATTTAATATACTGTCCAGGTTGGGCATAACTTTTCATCCAAGGAGCAAGCATCTTTTAATTTCATGGCTGCAATCACCATCTGCAGTCGTTTTAGAGGCCAAAAAAATAAAGTCTCTCACTGTTTCCCCATCTATTTGCCATGAAGTAATAGGACCAGATGCCATGATCTTAGTTTTCTGAATGTTGAGTTTTAAGCCAACTTTTTCACTCTCAAGAGGCTCTTTAGTTCTTCTTCACTTTCTGCCATAAGGGTGGTGTCATCTGCATATCTGAGCTTATTGATATTTCTCCCAGCAATCTTGATTCCAGCTTGTGTTTCATCCAGTCCAGCATTTCTCATGATGTACTCTGCATAGAAGTTAAATAACCAGGGTGACAATATACAGCCTTGACGTACTCCTTTTCCTATTTGGAACCAGTCTGTTGTTTCATATAGTGTCCTAACTGTTGCTTCCTGACCTGCACACAGATTTCTCAGGAGGCAGGTAAGGTGGTTTGCTATTCCCATCTCTTTGAGAAATTTCCAGTTTGTTCTGGCCCACACAGTCAAAGGCTTTGGCATAGTCAATAAAGCAGAAGTAGGTATTTTTTGGGAACTCTCTTGCTTTTTTGATGAGCCAATGGATGTTGGCAAATTGATCTCTGGCTTCTCAGTCTTTTCTAAATCCAGCTTGAACATCTGGAAGCTCATGGTTCACATACTGTTGCATCCTGGTTTCGAGAATTTTGAGCATTACTTTACTAGAGTGTGAGATGAGTGCAATTGTGTGGTAGTTTAAGCATTCTTTGGCATTGCTTATCTTTGGGACTGGAATGAAAACTGACCTTTTCCAGTCCTGTGGCCACTGCTGAGTTTTCCAAATTTGCTGGCATATTGAGTGCAGCACCTTCACAGCATCATACTAGACTACAGACTCCATTAAACATTTAAAAAAAAAAAAGATGAAGTTTCATTTTTTATATTGAGGATTCAAACCCCTAGAAAAAGTAAATTCTTAAACACAGTAATATGCAGCAGAGATGAGGATATCTTAACTTCAGAGCAAAAATATAGACATTATTTGGTCCAATACCTTTGTATTTAGCAAAAAAAGATTTCATAAAAGTGAAGTGACATGTCCAAAGACAGAACAAAAGAGTTGAATGTAGAATTCTGGAGTTTTGACTCTTCTTCTAGGGGTTTTCAATTAAGCCACTGGCTGTAACACAGTCTGCAATCATGCAAATTTCTACAGAAATGATCAGACATTTAATATGGAGATACTAGACAAAACATACAAGAAGAAGCTTAACTTTGCTAAATTTTTNCATGGGATTCTCCAAGCAAGAATACCGGAGATGTGTATAAGAGACAGCTGTAACACAGTCTGCAATCATGCAAATTTCTACAGAAATGATCAGACATTTAATATGGAGATACTAGACAAAACATACAAGAAGCAGCTTAACTTTGCTAAATTTTTTCTTATACATGTATAAGGAAAACCTGAAATATATCAAATGAGTCTTTCTTTTAGGACAGTTACTATATTTTTTTCTATTAGCAGTGCCTGAAAATTATTTAGGAGATATTTGAGAAAAATCTAGTATGGGTAAGGAGAGTTGAGAAGAGAAAAAAATTAAATTACAATACTTGAAACTAATGCTTTGTTTCCTTTAAAAAAAAAAATATATATATATATATATATATTTACCATTTAACATAAAGTAAACATAGCAACTGGCTATTTTACANATAAACAGTGCTGCAATGAACACTGGGGTACATGTGTCTCTTTCAGTTCTGGTCTCCTTCATGTGTATGCCCAGCAGTGGGATTACTGGGTCATAAGGCAGTTTTATTTGCAGTTTTTTAAGGAATCAGCACCTTTACATGGGCTGATAAGAAAGGCCAATTTAATTTCTCCCAAGAAAGTGCCACAGATCAAACCCTCCCACTTTCTCACTCCCTTCTCGGAGGTCTCTGAGAGCTTACTGTGAAATGCCAAGTGAGAACAGGGGTTCTTTTTGGGCAGTCAACAGCAGGCACAATAAATGAACTTCATGAAATCAGCCTAACATCAGGTTAGAATAGGTTTCATGTTTGTTTCTAAATATGGTACGGTTACAAATGCCATCCCAATGACAGTGCCCAATGACACCACGTGAATCCACAGCATGAAGAAACACTAAGAACTCGACACTAGCAGGCAATATAGTCAAGTGTTCACTAAGTATACTATGAGGACCTGGGGAGATTTAGGGAAGGGAAAATCTCAGTAATTAAGACTCCATACTCAGATGTACATGGGCTTCTTCATCAGGGCCAGAGCAGAAGACTGTCACATAGCCTCCCCACTTGCTGCCCCCAAGTGACTGGGAGTACTGTAATGCACTTAATAAAACTTTTCTAGTATTAGGCGTTAAGCTCCTAGAGGGGTGAAACTTATATTTACTGTCATCACAGTATCCACGGAGCCTCTGTGGATACCAAGATCCACAGATGTGCACGGTCCTCACATAAAACAGTGTAGTACAACAAACACAGTCAGCCCTCCATATCTGCAGATGTGAACCCCAGGGCTGACTGTATGAATGTATATGGATACCCCACCCACCAAGTAAGCATGCCAGTATCTGCTGAGTGAATCCATTCCACGGCCTCCTGGAGGAGTTATTTCTGAAGTACTTCTCAGGCAAGATGACTAGACGGTACGATGCTTGTCCAAACAATCTGGCATTTTGGACTTCACTGGAAACTTTAAACTGGCTTATAGGAAGATAGCTGTACTCTTCCAATTCTTAGAAAGTTATTCTGCAGTTAAAGCTTCTTAAAGGGTTCTTTCAAGATTCTGATACGTCATCAGATGCAATCTCCAACAAAAACCATACTATCAGGATATCTGTCACAACTTCACCGTCAAAAATAAACTTTAAATATGATTTATGTAGTATCTGAGCATCTAGTATGTGTAAGGCATTGTTGATAGATTAAAAAGCTGAGTTAGAAAATTAAACCTAAAGAACGGACTACACGCTATAGCTGATGTAAGTGGAGCTGTTTAAGAATAAAAACTAAGCTGTTTTTTACTGGTCGGTAAAGTGTGGGAAAAGAAAAAGGTTCTTAGCACGTCAATTTCAGTAGGTTAAATATTCTAGGGCTTTCACATACTCCATCTAAGATTTGAGACAGGAAAAAAGAACCTATGAAAGAGACACAGATGACAAACAAAGACACAGAGTCATGGACATTATGTAGAAAATCTCACGTGAAAAACAGCAGTTAAATCTTCATTTATTGTAGAAAAGGAGAAAGAGTTGGTAAGTCCCTTAATCATTTTACCACATCCTCATTGAATCAGAACACCTAACAGGAAGAGATAGGTTCCTGTTAATTTCACTTATATTATGAATTTTCCCATCTTTGAGTATACTGAGCAGGTCTCCACTCTTTCTTGTGAGTCAATAGACAGAAACGTCCTCATTCAGAAATTATAAACAAAAGCATAAGTAAGTATTCCATGAAGTGCTCTGAAGACAAAGATTGCCTGCTCTCAGAGAGCAGACCACCGAATAGAGAAACATAAAATGCAGTGAAAAATAAACGCTTTATTAGCCAAATAAAACTTAGGAAATAATGACAATGGTATAAGTAGTATAGCGGGGATGACCTAAGGTAGGAAATAAGAATCTTGGAGGATGAAGAAGCCAGACGTGAAAGGATAAAAATTTCTATAGGACAATGACAACACTGGAGTAGTAATTCTACAGCCTTAAATGTCACAGTCAAGCTTTTATAAAAGGGAGTAATGGGCTACAGAAATACGCGTGTATGTCACACACATATATAATACTGAGAGAATAAACTGGGTGAGGAGAACAGTCAAAAATTAGTGTGGCAATAAAAAAAAAGAAAGCCACCTACAGTAAGTTTTCTTTTGTTCTATAACTAGAAGAAAAAACTACTTCACTACAATTATAGCTCAGATATCTAAGTCTTCTTTGGCCTATGTACACATACTGTAATGAAAATATAATGATCCTATCTCTGTGTGGATACTAAATAGTCCAAAGAGAAATTTCTTCTCATTACCATTTGTCTCATAGGTCACAGTGGATCTTTGCAAAATAAGGAAGATAACGTGTCTACAAACGACTGAATTAATCTGCCCAAATTCATTCCTATAGTTCCTCTCATAAAGTCTTCACTTAAAAAAAAATTTTTTTTTAAAAAGGATAAATGTAAAATACAGGGCTAGGTTGGATTAAATCTTTTTTACCAATCATTTTTGTAGAATCATTCTGATAGAATAAGCACACTTTTATCATTTTCAGATGTAGTTTCCTCCAGAAAGGTCCACGTCACACAATGGCCTCTGTGCCTCTGGATCAGACATCCCTTCATGTGTAATACCGTTTTTCTTTCTCTGCCTGATAATCCTATTTTGTAAAACCCTATCACCTCTGAAACCACTTCAGAGGCCTCTGAGCAGCCAGTGACATGTCCTTTGCCACTGCATNACTGGAAACTTTAAACTGGCTTATAGGAAAATAGCTGTACTCTTCCAATTCTTAGAAAGTTATTCTGCAGTTAAAGCTTCTTAAAGGGTTCTTTCAAGATTCTGATACGTCATCAGATGCAATCTCCAACAAAAACCATACTATCAGGATATCTGTCACAACTTCACCGTCAAAAATAAACTTTAAATATGATTTATGTAGTATCTGAGCATCTAGTATGTGTAAGGCATTGTTGATAGATTAAAAAGCTGAGTTAGAAAATTAAACCTAAAGAACGGACTACACGCTATAGCTGATGTAAGTGGAGCTGTTTAAGAATAAAAACTAAGCTGTTTTTTACTGGTCGGTAAAGTGTGGGAAAAGAAAAAGGTTCTTAGCACGTCAATTTCAGTAGGTTAAATATTCTAGGGCTTTCACATACTCCATCTAAGATTTGAGACAGGAAAAAAGAACCTATGAAAGAGACACAGATGACAAACAAAGACACAGAGTCATGGACATTATATAGAAAATCTCACGTGAAAAACAGCAGTTAAATCTTCATTTATTGTAGAAAAGGAGAAAGAGTTGGTAAGTCCCTTAATCATTTTACCACATCCTCATTGAATCAGAACACCTAACAGGAAGAGATAGGTTCCTGTTAATTTCACTTATATTATGAATTTTCCCATCTTTGAGTATACTGAGCAGGTCTCCACTCTTTCTTGTGAGTCAATAGACAGAAACGTCCTCATTCAGAAATTATAAACAAAAGCATAAGTAAGTATTCCATGAAGTGCTCTGAAGACAAAGATTGCCTGCTCTCAGAGAGCAGACCACCGAATAGAGAAACATAAAATGCAGTGAAAAATAAACGCTTTATTAGCCAAATAAAACTTAGGAAATAATGACAATGGTATAACTAGTATAGCGGGGATGACCTAAGGTAGGAAATAAGAATCTTGGAGGATGAAGAAGCCAGACGTGAAAGGATAAAAATTTCTATAGGACAATGACAACACTGGAGTAGTAATTCTACAGCCTTAAATGTCACAGTCAAGCTTTTATAAAAGGGAGTAATGGGCTACAGAAATACGCGTGTATGTCACACACATATATAATACTGAGAGAATAAACTGGGTGAGGAGAACAGTCAAAAATTAGTGTGGCAATAAAAAAAAAGAAAGCCACCTACAGTAAGTTTTCTTTTGTTCTATAACTAGAAGAAAAAACTACTTCACTACAATTATAGCTCAGATATCTAAGTCTTCTTTGGCCTATGTACACATACTGTAATGAAAATATAATGATCCTATCTCTGTGTGGATACTAAATAGTCCAAAGAGAAATTTCTTCTCATTACCATTTGTCTCATAGGTCACAGTGGATCTTTGCAAAATAAGGAAGATAACGTGTCTACAAACGACTGAATTAATCTGCCCAAATTCATTCCTATAGTTCCTCTCATAAAGTCTTCACTTAAAAAAAAATTTTTTTTAAAAAAGGATAAATGTAAAATACAGGGCTAGGTTGGATTAAATCTTTTTTACCAATCATTTTTGTAGAATCATTCTGATAGAATAAGCACACTTTTATCATTTTCAGATGTAGTTTCCTCCAGAAAGGTCCACGTCACACAATGGCCTCTGTGCCTCTGGATCAGACATCCCTTCATGTGTAATACCGTTTTTCTTTCTCTGCCTGATAATCCTATTTTGTAAAACCCTATCACCTCTGAAACCACTTCAGAGGCCTCTGAGCAGCCAGTGACATGTCCTTTGCCACTGCATTCTGCATTCACTTACCGCACATCCACACGATGGTCCCATAAAGTAAGTGCTGTCTGCCCTACTACACACGGAGGTCAAGGACAAGACTGTATCCTGTCGTATTTTAGCACTGCTTCAACATTTAGCAAAGCTGACTTGGACATACTTGGCACTCAAAATGCCCCTAGAATTATTTGATTACTCACAGATATCCCCTATCCAAGACTGTAAAACCATGATTATACAGTCTTAAAATAATTTTCAATTATTTTAACATTATGATAATACCTTTGCCCTTGGTGGCAAGGGAGAAGAGGGGGAAAAGCACATGTATGATGAACATAGACTTTTAAAGCATATGACCTTCCCAACTTGGGAGGCTGACCACTGGTCTTATTATGGCTCCATTTAAGCAATGAGGCAGTTTCAGTACGCCTTTAATGTATATTAAAAAAAATTATTCCTCAAACTTCTGAAAAGAATATTCTAACAATCTTCCTGATCTAAACAAAGGAGAAGATAGTTCAACAACCCCCCTTCAAACACCTGTGAGAAATATAAACAACCTACAGCCCAAACCTACATTACAAGCACATTACAATAGCTGAGACTTGATCTGGGGCCTGATTTGATTCATTTGTCATGGATCTAGCGTGTATGTGTATGCATAGATCCTTTGGAAAAAAATCAGAAATCCAATCTCTTTCAAGGGTAGATTGTCTTTGGTAACCTTCCGTCATTACAAGCTATACATCAATTTAAAAAAAAAAAAAGGCAGTTAACAGAAAACTTTTTGGATTAGCTATGGCATTTCCTCTCTCTCAAATAGGCCTAGATGGAGATTTGTGTGTCAGACACACACACACCTGTGTGTGTGTGTATGAAATATATGATAAAAGGATAACAGAAACATTATTATAAGCCTTCCCTACAGTCAAATAAAGTTTCACCTACTTAGATGTTGTAGACCTGACCTATGTTATACAACTATGAAAACTGTGTTCAATAGATGAGTTAAAAGGAATAACCCCTGAAATATTACTGAATGCTAAGTTCAAACCAACCAAGATATTTTTCTCTCAACATGATTATACATTAGAGAATAATCATGGGGAAAGCTTTTTTAAATGAACTGATTTGCAGGACTAATAGTCTCATTCAAAGACCATCTCTCATTCTCCAAATATCTATTAGACACCTGGGCTATATATTCCCCCTAAAACAGCTTTTAACAGAAAGCAATTACTGTATTCCTAGAGCCTTTTAAATGACAATTGTGAAGATCTGAAAAGAGAGAGGATTTTTAAGGAAAACACCAACAACCTTAACTGTACACAAAGAAGAGACCATACCACTGCCATCCACAGAACTCCTCCAGAAACAGAAAGGTGGCCGTAAGGAGGGGCTGGCCACCTTTGCCCCTGCTGCAAGACAAAGCGCACTCCTCCTTCAGATGTGCGGAAGCACCTCCCTTTACCTTGAGAATCTAGTCCTTCGGTATTTAATTACACTGTTGGGAGCACAGAATGGTCTGGCACCATGCCCTTTCCCTGGGTCTCACTGATTGATAGCATCAATAACATTCACTGGCTGTAATTAAACCGCCAAATAGTATCCCCTTTGCCACTTGGCAGATCAATGTTCTTTAATACTCAAAGAACAAAGTACAAAGGTGAGAGGGGTGTTTTTAGCCCTCACCTTCACAGTTCATTTGACTTTGTGCTTCAGAGTAGTTTGCAGACAATGCATATTTCACAATTCCCCCAAGAACACTGGTTAATGAAGAAGAACACGAAGGAAAATTCTGCAAGTTGGTGACAAGTACTTATTAACCCTTTTTGCAAATTTGAACAGAACAGACACATACTAACCCTTTAAGCAACAGTATGTATACACTGCTTTCCCACAGCTTTGAGACAAATACAGTTTATAGGTGAAAAGGTTTATAAATTGAAGTAGCATACTGTAAGTTTTTTCTTTAAATATTTTTTACACAGTATCTGAAAGAGTCCTTTATAAGAGCACAAATATCCATTTATTCAGACCCTGCCTGGAAAGTTCAAATATCCAGATATCAGGGAGGGTGGGTCAGGAGTGTGGCTAGGCACTTATAAAAACGAGACCAACTTTTATTGTACTACAAAAGCAACTTCCATAATCTAAGGATCCACAACCATCTGGGATCACAAAATTCAACTCCCAATCTCTACACTATGAAATAGCCATTTTAAATGAACAGGCCCCAGAAGAGCCATGCTGCAAATTCCCTACTCTCAGAATCAAGTACTACATGATGTTTAAGTACTTGTAATGCTAGAAGTATTTAATGACATTCAAATGCTCTGAAAATGAGTGCATGAGCACATGTATGTGAGAGAGAGAAAGGGGGAGGGTAGATAGGGCATTATACTCATTAAAATTACACCCATTAATCACAAGACCACAAAACGAAAATCTTACTTACATGTTTTAAAACAAGCACCAGAAAGCTGTCCAAGTGTAAGCCACTAAACAATGGTCCTCAGGTTAGACCACCACCTGTTACGAATCACCTGTGGTGGCTGTTTACAACTTTCTTGGCCTCACTCTGTGCTGCTGCTGCTGCTAAGTCGCTTCAGTTGTGTCTGACTGTGTGCAACCCCGTGGACGGCAGCCCACCAGGCTCCCCCATCCCTGGGATTCTCCAGGCAAGAACACTGGAGTGGGTTGCCGTTTCCTTCTCCAGTGCGTGAAAATGAAAAGTGAAAGTGAAGTCGCTCAGTCGTGTCTGACTCTTAGCAACCCCTTGGACTGCAGCCCACCAGGCTCCTCTGTCCATGGGATTTTCCAGGCAAGAGTACTGGAGTGGGTTGCCACTGGATAATCATATTCAGTAAGTCTTCACTAGGGTCCAGAAATCTACATTTTATTAACCACCACACCACAGTGATTGTGACGAACATTAACGTTTTAGCAGTTCCTTATGTCGAGGGATTTTAAACAGGTAACCCTCAAACTCTGGGGTGTATTTTTGGATTTCCTGAGGAGCTCATAAAAGTTATAGATGTCAAGCCATCTATCAGCATTAATTTCTTAATAACACAAATTCCCAGGTATCTTGAAAGTGTATGTGACTATAAAATCACCAGCAAATACAAAAATGCAAAAGTAAAACAAAGTCCATAAAACCCACCCAAAGGTTATTTCCAAGAAGTAGACCCACTATATATGGCTCAGTTGAGTTGGGGAGCCCACCAATATGGCCAGTCTCTGGAAAAGGCTGCCTTGCTTGATTCCATATGACTCCAGAATCTTTCTAGGAATGTGAACAGGGTTGTTTGGGTGAAGCAAGCAGAAATGGCCAGACTTCTAAAGAATCACTCTGGGGAAAATAAAGCATTTTCTGAATGATCAGTTTCCGGGGCCAGGCAGATGCTCTGCTTTTCCTTCCTGCGGCTCACCTGAAGGTCATTTCAAGACTCATTAGCAAGCCCAGAACCTGAGCATGGAAGGATTAAGGTTCTCTCTCCCCTGGGAGGAGGCAACCTGGTACTAATGACCCAAAAGAAAGCCTATTAGCATGATTTATTTTTGTTCACAATCCACTTCTCTATAACTCAAGTAACTAGAGCCATTTTTTAAATATCCAGCAAAATTAAAGAATTAAACACTGTGACTACTTTCTTCAGAATAAAACTAGTTTCTTAATTCCTCCCAACTAGACTTCTAAAAATATCACTTTAATATAGAAAATGCAAACTAAAAAACAATGAAATATTCTTGACCTTCTGTTTCTGAAAATAACAGGCCCACACAAGTATTTTCTACCTCTAGATCTCAGGCCAAATGTTTCACAGGAGCTGAGTAACCTGGTACCATCTCTACCATTTTATAGCTGAGGAAACTAGACCAAAAGACAAGAGCAGAACACGAATCTGGGACTTGGGGCCCTATGTCCTAATGCAGCATTCAAAAGAGCTCTTCTCAAAGGAGGAGGGTGGGGCACAGTAAGGAACAGATTTCCTCTGTTGTTTTCAAAACATAGCCGCCTCTCTTGATTGTTCATAAATAGCATGCCAAGAAACTTTCTGAAGCAAAAATTCCACCAGGAATTCTGACACAGTACTTGTGGCTGAGAACTGATGCTACAGGAAAACCTGGCAGAGGTGGGAGTAGAAGAAAATGGACCACACATGCATTTCTAAAGAGTCCACACAAATTTAGAGAGGGAGAAATGCCGCTTTGCTGTGATTTTTAAACCAGCATCTAGGACTCAAAGGATCCTGCCAGAAAAACATTCTGGAAGTATGAATGGTCTCTCCTACAAAACAGAGGTTGAGAAAGTTACTATAATAATTCTTTCACTGTCCAATTACCATTGAAATGTTAATTCACCTATCTGCTAAAGAGGATCTCCAGAGAGCAGTTTTCTTCTCAAACTGGAGGTGTGACTATCTCCAGTGCTCAGCCTGAAAGACAACAGAGTTTTTCCATCACCAGGCACTGTTCCACCCCCCTGCACCTAATAAAACTGGTTCAGAAAATCTCAGGGTACTAAGAGCCCCAAATCAAGGTCTTCAGGACACTATTCGATTTGTTTATAGTGGTACAGATATCTGAATATGGGTAACGTGAAACAGAAAGAAAACCATAAAAGGTGCCAGCATCAGCCACCATGGCCCATTCCTGGTCCTAGCAGTATTAGTGTTAGTTACATTACTTCTGAACAAGCCCCTTAATCTGCACTTCATTTCACTGGCCAAAGGGCTATAAGAAACTATTGCTGTTTCGGCATGAATCCAGACAAACTGACGAATAAAAGTCCTATGAAAACACTACACAAAAGCAGATACAGCAAGGAACTCGGGCTCTGTTAGAAGGCGGCACGCCTACTTAACTTCTCTAGTCGGTCTGGAACAAAGGCTGAAGCCACCAAACTGAGCAAGTAGTACTTCTCCTGGGTTATACATGAACAACAACAAGCCCTACCTTATCCTTAAAGAGCACTAGAAAAGTTAAGCAGAGAAGTGCTAACAGTGCCTTGCACTAGAAATACCTTTGCTGGTGTACATGTATGAAATAGGCAGGAAATGTAGGGCCACACTTGCGTAATAAAATGGTTTACAAAATGCCTCCCGAAGAAGATGGGTTAGGTCAGCTGCTAAAACCCTCTCCCACTGCCACCCTCCGTGACTCACAAGCAGGGATGGACAGGAAGTGGACTAGGACACTGACCCCATGAACCCTCCTCTTCAACCTTCCCTCTGCATAGTCTCAGCCTTTGCTCCAGCAACCATGGAGAAGTACCTTCTACAGAAAAGCTGTTCAGAGAAAGTCAAGGTATTTCCCCCTGGGAACTTTCCAATGTCTAATTCCCACTATGGACAAAGCTTATAAGGAGCAGAAATAACACAACAGGCCTGCATTAGGACCAGGTTCTGGATCCTGCCAGACCCCCTAGATAATAACAACCTCTGGAGATTTTTATTTTCAAAGAAAAAAAAAAAATCAAAGTTGAAAGTAAAGCATTCCACAAAAAACATATTACTCAAAAAAAAATCTATTATTCCTCATTTCATATAAAGACTATGTAAACCAGATTCAATATATATGTGAGGTTTATTCAAATGCATTAAAGAGTGTCTGAAAATCACATGTAGTAATAATACACTTAGAATTTGGATCTAGAAAGTTCCAGATCATGGGTTAAAAATGAAATTAGAAAAACATACACCCAATCTCATTTTCTTAAAAAAGGCATAGAAATCATTTACTCAAAGTTTCCATTTGTCTCTCCACAGAGACCTGATCAGATAAATAATAAATTTAGGATAACATCTCAAAAGTTGTCAGTTACTGTGAGGTTTGTCCTTCACACTATTACTTTCAAAATTTCCCAGTCTGGTCAAGATAAAAGGTCAATGATGATCTATACTCTTGTTGAACTGATGGGCACTTTACAGAAGAGGCCTTATAAATTTGTGAAGCCCACACTTTTTCTGTAAGCATTTACACTTTGTACCTTCATGAGAAATAGCAACTGCGTAAATAAGCCACATGAGCTGGAGATGGCTTGAGATGCTCAGAGGGATGAGGAGTTTAAATCCAAGGCAGATGTTCCCCTCCTAAGAAACACCCAAGTCCAATCCTGTCACTGATTTGCTGAAAACTCTGGTCCTCCTTTACCTACAGTATAAAGCCAAGGCTCCTCACTCAGCCTGGCACACGTACCTTTTCAGATCCTGCTCTCAGGTTGATTTCCACACCACTCCTCACCCTGCTTTCTCCTCTAGCTAATTACATGTGATTTCCCTAACACCCGCTTCCAAACTTCCCAGCAGAAGTATAAACTTTCCGCTTTTCTGCTGTTGTAAAACCCATACCCCAGAATAGTGCTGCAGAAACTTTAAACAGAGCACCCAACAAGAGGCAAGCCTAGAGTCCCTTTCACTCCCATTCCTGTCCATGCCCTTTCCTCCACTAGTGAGGGAGGAGATGATTTATGCAGCAGCCACAAGGTTATTTCCTCAGGTTCAGAATTAAATTTTATAAAATGACAACTTAGAATGACAGGCAAAAACCAACCCCCATCCCAGAAAATCGTGAACTGAGGGTTGAGACAGACAAGTTTTCCAGTACAAATGTTACTGTGTCTGCTAAACATTCAACAGTGTAAAGAGTTAACTGTTACCACCTCAGGACAGGGTGCTGCACTTCACTCTAAATGCATTCTCAACCAAACCATCCTATGTGATAGCCATAAGTTCATTAAAAATAGTTACACCTTTTCTTAGAAAATAATCTGGAACACTATGGAAAGTTAAGAGACTTGGGTAATAAATAGACTCAGTGATAAGTTGATAATTTTAAAGATTTTACGATATAAATAGAAACTTAACATGGTTAAAAGATCGAGTCCATCCAAGCTTATACAACCAGTTAAATCACTTAAACAGTATCAGGGAGGGTAAAACTAGAAATGTATAGATTCCTCCTATATTAAGGATACAGTTCATGCCAAACAGAAAAACAGTCGACAAACATGACATTTACTAATTGAGAAAAGGATAAGCTACAGGTAGAAAAGGAATAAATTTAACAAAAATTAAAAGCAATACAGTAGCTCAGAAAAAAGGTGTATTAAGCTTTACTTAATTGCTCTCTATTAAACTGAACACTTTACAGAATAGACATTACTATTTCTAATTAATATTCCTATTGTTAAGTTTTTACATATAGACAGAAATGGCAGTTTAATTATTTTAATGAGAAATTCCACATTAATGTATGTCAATTAATAATTTTTAAGCAAAGGTAAGGTTTAATCTGACTTATGTCTGATGATTAAGAAAAATCGAGTCAATCAAAATCAAATTAGGCAGTTTTTCTATGCTAGTAGCATTTCCAGACAGGATTTTTTCTGCTCTGAGAGAGGACACATGGATTTCTAGGGGTGAGAGTGAAAGGCACTCAGTCATGTCTGACTCTTTGCAACTCCAGGCCAGAATACTGGAGTGGGTAGCCATTCTCTTCTCCAGGGGATCTTCCCAACCCAGGGATCAAACTCAGGTCTCCCACATTGCAGGCAGATTCTTTACCAGCTGAGCCACCAGGGGACCTATCAACAAAGATGGAAAGTTCCCTATTCCTTAAGATAACAGCTCCTTGCTGTTGTTGTTTAGTCACTAAGTTGTGTCCGACTCTTTTGCAACCCCACAGACTATAGCCAGCCAGCCTCCTCTGTCCATGGGATTTCCCAGGCAAGAACAGTAGAGTGGGTTGCCATGTCCTCGTCCAAGGGATCGTCCCAACCCAAGGATGGAACCTGCGACTCCTGCAGTGGCAGGCAGATTCTTTACCACTGAGCCACCTGGGAAG
>SJYW01034464.1:88526-106539 GCA_006410735.1 Raphicerus campestris | reverse complement strand
TTTTTAAATGAACTGATTTGCAGGACTAATAGTCTCATTCAAAGACCATCTCTCATTCTCCAAATATCTATTAGACACCTGGGCTATATATTCCCCCTAAAACAGCTTTTAACAGAAAGCAATTACTGTATTCCTAGAGCCTTTTAAATGACAGTTGTGAAGATCTGAAAAGAGAGAGGATTTTTAAGGAAAACACCAACAACCTTAACTGTACACAAAGAGACCATACCACTGCCATCCACAGAACTCCTCCAGAAACAGAAAGGTGGCCGTAAGGAGGGGCTGGCCACCTTTGCCCCTGCTGCAAGACAAAGCGCACTCCTCCTTCAGATGTGCGGAAGCACCTCCCTTTACCTTGAGAATCTAGTCCTTCGGTATTTAATTACACTGTTGGGAGCACAGAATGGTCTGGCACCATGCCCTTTCCCTGGGTCTCACTGATTGATAGCATCAATAACATTCACTGGCTGTAATTAAACCGCCAAATAGTATCCCCTTTGCCACTTGGCAGATCAATGTTCTTTAATACTCAAAGAACAAAGTACAAAGGTGAGAGGGGTGTTTTTAGCCCTCACCTTCACAGTTCATTTGACTTTGTGCTTCAGAGTAGTTTGCAGACAATGCATATTTCACAATTCCCCCAAGAACACTGGTTAATGAAGAAGAACATGAAGGAAAATTCTGCAAGTTGGTGACAAGTACTTATTAACCCTTTTTGCAAATTTGAACAGAACAGACACATACTAACCCTTTAAGCAACAGTATGTATACACTGCTTTCCCACAGCTTTGAGACAAATACAGTTTATAGGTGAAAAGGTTTATAAATTGAAGTAGCATACTGTAAGTTTTTTCTTTAAATATTTTTTACACAGTATCTGAAAGAGTCCTTTATAAGAGCACAAATATCCATTTATTCAGACCCTGCCTGGAAAGTTCAAATATCCAGATATCAGGGAGGGTGGGTCAGGAGTGTGGCTAGGCACTTATAAAAACGAGACCAACTTTTATTGTACTACAAAAGCAACTTCCATAATCTAAGGATCCACAACCATCTGGGATCACAAAATTCAACTCCCAATCTCTACACTATGAAATAGCCATTTTAAATGAACAGGCCCCAGAAGAGCCATGCTGCAAATTCCCTACTCTCAGAATCAAGTACTACATGATGTTTAAGTACTTGTAATGCTAGAAGTATTTAATGACATTCAAATGCTCTGAAAATGAGTGCATGAGCACATGTATGTGAGAGAGAGAAAGGGGGAGGGTAGATAGGGCATTATACTCATTAAAATTACACCCATTAATCACAAGACCACAAAACGAAAATCTTACTTACATGTTTTAAAACAAGCACCAGAAAGCTGTCCAAGTGTAAGCCACTAAACAATGGTCCTCAGGTTAGACCACCACCTGTTAAGAATCACCTGTGGTGGCTGTTTACAACTTTCTTGGCCTCACTCTGTGCTGCTGCTGCTGCTAAGTCGCTTCAGTTGTGTCTGACTGTGTGCAACCCCGTGGACGGCAGCCCACCAGGCTCCCCCATCCCTGGGATTCTCCAGGCAAGAACACTGGAGTGGGTTGCCATTTCCTTCTCCAGTGCGTGAAAATGAAAAGTGAAAGTGAAGTCGCTCAGTCATGTCTGACTCTTAGCGACCCCATGGACTGCAGCCCACCAGGCTCCTCTGTCCATGGGATTTTCCAGGCAAGAGTACTGGAGTGGGTTGCCACTGGATAATCATATTCAGTAAGTCTTCACTAGGGTCCAGAAATCTACATTTTATTAACCACCACACCACAGTGATTGTGACGAACATTAAAGTTTTAGCAGTTCCTTATGTCGAGGGATTTTAAACAGGTAATCCTCAAACTCTGGGGTGTATTTTTGGATTTCCTGAGGAGCTCATAAAAATTATAGATGTCAAGCCATCTATCAGCATTAATTTCTTAATAACACAAATTCCCAGGTATCTTGAAAGTGTATGTGACTATAAAATCACCAGCAAATACAAAAATGCAAAAGTAAAACAAAGTTCATAAAACCCACCCAAAGGTTATTTCCAAGAAGTAGACCCACTATATATGGCTCAGTTGAGTTGGGGAGCCCACCAATATGGCCAGTCTCTGGAAAAGGCTGCCTTGCTTGATTCCATATGACTCCAGAATCTTTCTAGGAATGTGAACAGGGTTGTTTGGGTGAAGCAAGCAGAAATGGCCAGACTTCTAAAGAATCACTCTGGGAAAAATAAAGCATTTTCTGAATGATCAGTTTCCGGGGCCAGGCAGATGCTCTGCTTTTCCTTCCTGCGGCTCACCTGAAGGTCATTTCAAGACTCATTAGCAAGCCCAGAACCTGAGCATGGAAGGATTAAGGTTCTCTCTCCCCTGGGAGGAGGCAACCTGGTACTAATGACCCAAAAGAAAGCCTATTAGCATGATTTATTTTTGTTCACAATCCACTTCTCTATAACTCAAGTAACTAGAGCCATTTTTTAAATATCCAGCAAAATTAAAGAATTAAACACTGTGACTACTTTCTTCAGAATAAAACTAGTTTCTTAATTCCTCCCAACTAGACTTCTAAAAATATCACTTTAATATAGAAAATGCAAACTAAAAAACAATGAAATATTCTTGACCTTCTGTTTCTGAAAATAACAGGCCAACACAAGTATTTTCTACCTCTAGATCTCAGGCCAAATGTTTCACAGGAGCTGAGTAACCTGGTACCATCTCTACCATTTTATAGCTGAGGAAACTAGACCAAAAGACAAGAGCAGAACACGAATCTGGGACTTGGGGCCCTATGTCCTAATGCAGCATTCAAAAGAGCTCTTCTCAAAGGAGGAGGGTGGGGCACAGTAAGGAACAGATTTCCTCTGTTGTTTTCAAAACATAGCCGCCTCTCTTGATTGTTCATAAATAGCATGCCAAGAAACTTTCTGAAGCAAAAATTCCACCAGGAATTCTGACACAGTACTTGTGGCTGAGAACTGATGCTACAGGAAAACCTGGCAGAGGTGGGAGTAGAAGAAAATGGACCACACATGCATTTCTAAAGAGTCCACACAAATTTAGAGAGGGAGAAATGCCGCTTTGCTGTGATTTTTAAACCAGCATCTAGGACTCAAAGGATCCTGCCAGAAAAACATTCTGGAAGTATGAATGGTCTCTCCTACAAAACAGAGGTTGAGAAAGTTACTATAATAATTCTTTCACTGTCCAATTACCATTGAAATGTTAATTTACCTATCTGCTAAAGAGGATCTCCAGAGAGCAGTTTTCTTCTCAAACTGGAGGTGTGACTATCTCCAGTGCTCAGCCTGAAAGACAACAGAGTTTTTCCATCACCAGGCACTGTTCCACCCCCCTGCACCTAATAAAACTGGTTCAGAAAATCTCAGGGTACTAAGAGCCCCAAATCAAGGTCTTCAGGACACTATTCGATTTGTTTATAGTGGTACAGATATCTGAATATGGGTAACGTGAAACAGAAAGAAAACCATAAAAGGTGCCAGCATCAGCCACCATGGCCCATTCCTGGTCCTAGCAGTATTAGTGTTAGTTACATTACTTCTGAACAAGCCCCTTAATCTGCACTTCATTTCACTGGCCAAAGGGCTATAAGAAACTATTGCTGTTTCGGCATGAATCCAGACAAACTGACGAATAAAAGTCCTATGAAAACACTACACAAAAGCAGATACAGCAAGGAACTCGGGCTCTGTTAGAAGGCGGCACGCCTACTTAACTTCTCTAGTCGGTCTGGAACAAAGGCTGAAGCCACCAAACTGAGCAAGTAGTACTTCTCCTGGGTTATACATGAACAACAACAAGCCCTACCTTATCCTTAAAGAGCACTAGAAAAGTTAAGCAGAGAAGTGCTAACAGTGCCTTGCACTAGAAATACCTTTGCTGGTGTACATGTATGAAATAGGCAGGAAATGTAGGGCCACACTTGCGTAATAAAATGGTTTACAAAATGCCTCCCGAAGAAGATGGGTTAGGTCAGCTGCTAAAACCCTCTCCCACTGCCACCCTCCGTGACTCACAAGCAGGGATGGACAGGAAGTGGACTAGGACACTGACCCCATGAACCCTCCTCTTCAACCTTCCCTCTGCATAGTCTCAGCCTTTGCTCCAGCAACCATGGAGAAGTACCTTCTACAGAAAAGCTGTTCAGAGAAAGTCAAGGTATTTCCCCCTGGGAACTTTCCAATGTCTAATTCCCACTATGGACAAAGCTTATAAGGAGCAGAAATAACACAACAGGCCTGCATTAGGACCAGGTTCTGGATCCTGCCAGACCCCCTAGATAATAACAACCTCTGGAGATTTTTATTTTCAAAGAAAAAAAAAAANATATGGCCAGTCTCTGGAAAAGGCTGCCTTGCTTGATTCCATATGACTCCAGAATCTTTCTAGGAATGTGAACAGGGTTGTTTGGGTGAAGCAAGCAGAAATGGCCAGACTTCTAAAGAATCACTCTGGGAAAAATAAAGCATTTTCTGAATGATCAGTTTCCGGGGCCAGGCAGATGCTCTGCTTTTCCTTCCTGCGGCTCACCTGAAGGTCATTTCAAGACTCATTAGCAAGCCCAGAACCTGAGCATGGAAGGATTAAGGTTCTCTCTCCCCTGGGAGGAGGCAACCTGGTACTAATGACCCAAAAGAAAGCCTATTAGCATGATTTATTTTTGTTCACAATCCACTTCTCTATAACTCAAGTAACTACAGCCATTTTTTAAATATCCAGCAAAATTAAAGAATTAAACACTGTGACTACTTTCTTCAGAATAAAACTAGTTTCTTAATTCCTCCCAACTAGACTTCTAAAAATATCACTTTAATATAGAAAATGCAAACTAAAAAACAATGAAATATTCTTGACCTTCTGTTTCTGAAAATAACAGGCCCACACAAGTATTTTCTACCTCTAGATCTCAGGCCAAATGTTTCACAGGAGCTGAGTAACCTGGTACCATCTCTACCATTTTATAGCTGAGGAAACTAGACCAAAAGACAAGAGCAGAACACGAATCTGGGACTTGGGGCCCTATGTCCTCATGCAGCATTCAAAAGAGCTCTTCTCAAAGGAGGAGGGTGGGGCACAGTAAGGAACAGATTTCCTCTGTTGTTTTCAAAACATAGCCGCCTCTCTTGATTGTTCATAAATAGCATGCCAAGAAACTTTCTGAAGCAAAAATTCCACCAGGAATTCTGACACAGTACTTGTGGCTGAGAACTGATGCTACAGGAAAACCTGGCAGAGGTGGGAGTAGAAGAAAATGGACCACACATGCATTTCTAAAGAGTCCACACAAATTTAGAGAGGGAGAAATGCCGCTTTGCTGTGATTTTTAAACCAGCATCTAGGACTCAAAGGATCCTGCCAGAAAAACATTCTGGAAGTATGAATGGTCTCTCCTACAAAACAGAGGTTGAGAAAGTTACTATAATAATTCTTTCACTGTCCAATTACCATTGAAATGTTAATTTACCTATCTGCTAAAGAGGATCTCCAGAGAGCAGTTTTCTTCTCAAACTGGAGGTGTGACTATCTCCAGTGCTCAGCCTGAAAGACAACAGAGTTTTTCCATCACCAGGCACTGTTCCACCCCCCTGCACCTAATAAAACTGGTTCAGAAAATCTCAGGGTACTAAGAGCCCCAAATCAAGGTCTTCAGGACACTATTCGATTTGTTTATAGTGGTACAGATATCTGAATATGGGTAACGTGAAACAGAAAGAAAACCATAAAAGGTGCCAGCATCAGCCACCATGGCCCATTCCTGGTCCTAGCAGTATTAGTGTTAGTTACATTACTTCTGAACAAGCCCCTTAATCTGCACTTCATTTCACTGGCCAAAGGGCTATAAGAAACTATTGCTGTTTCGGCATGAATCCAGACAAACTGACGAATAAAAGTCCTATGAAAACACTACACAAAAGCAGATACAGCAAGGAACTCGGGCTCTGTTAGAAGGCGGCACGCCTACTTAACTTCTCTAGTCGGTCTGGAACAAAGGCTGAAGCCACCAAACTGAGCAAGTAGTACTTCTCCTGGGTTATACATGAACAACAACAAGCCCTACCTTATCCTTAAAGAGCACTAGAAAAGTTAAGCAGAGAAGTGCTAACAGTGCCTTGCACTAGAAATACCTTTGCTGGTGTACATGTATGAAATAGGCAGGAAATGTAGGGCCACACTTGCGTAATAAAATGGTTTACAAAATGCCTCCCGAAGAAGATGGGTTAGGTCAGCTGCTAAAACCCTCTCCCACTGCCACCCTCCGTGACTCACAAGCAGGGATGGACAGGAAGTGGACTAGGACACTGACCCCATGAACCCTCCTCTTCAACCTTCCCTCTGCATAGTCTCAGCCTTTGCTCCAGCAACCATGGAGAAGTACCTTCTACAGAAAAGCTGTTCAGAGAAAGTCAAGGTATTTCCCCCTGGGAACTTTCCAATGTCTAATTCCCACTATGGACAAAGCTTATAAGGAGCAGAAATAACACAACAGGCCTGCATTAGGACCAGGTTCTGGATCCTGCCAGACCCCCTAGATAATAACAACCTCTGGAGATTTTTATTTTCAAAGAAAAAAAAAAAATCAAAGTTGAAAGTAAAGCATTCCACAAAAAACATATTACTCAAAAAAAAATCTATTATTCCTCATTTCATATAAAGACTATGTAAACCAGATTCAATATATATGTGAGGTTTATTCAAATGCATTAAAGAGTGTCTGATAATCACATGTAGTAATAATACACTTAGAATTTGGATCTAGAAAGTTCCAGATCATGGGTTAAAAATGAAATTAGAAAAACATACACCCAATCTCATTTTCTTAAAAAAGGCATAGAAATCATTTACTCAAAGTTTCCATTTGTCTCTCCACAGAGACCTGATCAGATAAATAATAAATTTAGGATAACATCTCAAAAGTTGTCAGTTACTGTGAGGTTTGTCCTTCACACTATTACTTTCAAAATTTCCCAGTCTGGTCAAGATAAAAGGTCAATGATGATCTATACTCTTGTTGAACTGATGGGCACTTTACAGAAGAGGCCTTATAAATTTGTGAAGCCCACACTTTTTCTGTAAGCATTTACACTTTGTACCTTCATGAGAAATAGCAACTGCGTAAATAAGCCACATGAGCTGGAGATGGCTTGAGATGCTCAGAGGGATGAGGAGTTTAAATCCAAGGCAGATGTTCCCCTCCTAAGAAACACCCAAGTCCAATCCTGTCACTGATTTGCTGAAAACTCTGGTCCTCCTTTACCTACAGTATAAAGCCAAGGCTCCTCACTCAGCCTGGCACACGTACCTTTTCAGATCCTGCTCTCAGGTTGATTTCCACACCACTCCTCACCCTGCTTTCTCCTCTAGCTAATTACATGTGATTTCCCTAACACCCGCTTCCAAACTTCCCAGCAGAAGTATAAACTTTCCGCTTTTCTGCTGTTGTAAAACCCATACCCCAGAATAGTGCTGCAGAAACTTTAAACAGAGCACCCAACAAGAGGCAAGCCTAGAGTCCCTTTCACTCCCATTCCTGTCCATGCCCTTTCCTCCACTAGTGAGGGAGGAGATGATTTATGCAGCAGCCACAAGGTTATTTCCTCAGGTTCAGAATTAAATTTTATAAAATGACAACTTAGAATGACAGGCAAAAACCAACCCCCATCCCAGAAAATCGTGAACTGAGGGTTGAGACAGACAAGTTTTCCAGTACAAATGTTACTGTGTCTGCTAAACATTCAACAGTGTAAAGAGTTAACTGTTACCACCTCAGGACAGGGTGCTGCACTTCACTCTAAATGCATTCTCAACCAAACCATCCTATGTGATAGCCATAAGTTCATTAAAAATAGTTACACCTTTTCTTAGAAAATAATCTGGAACACTATGGAAAGTTAAGAGACTTGGGTAATAAATAGACTCAGTGATAAGTTGATAATTTTAAAGATTTTACGATATAAATAGAAACTTAACATGGTTAAAAGATCGAGTCCATCCAAGCTTATACAACCAGTTAAATCACTTAAACAGTATCAGGGAGGGTAAAACTAGAAATGTATAGATTCCTCCTATATTAAGGATACAGTTCATGCCAAACAGAAAAACAGTCGACAAACATGACATTTACTAATTGAGAAAAGGATAAGCTACAGGTAGAAAAGGAATAAATTTAACAAAAATTAAAAGCAATACAGTAGCTCAGAAAAAAGGTGTATTAAGCTTTACTTAATTGCTCTCTATTAAACTGAACACTTTACAGAATAGACATTACTATTTCTAATTAATATTCCTATTGTTAAGTTTTTACATATAGACAGAAATGGCAGTTTAATTATTTTAATGAGAAATTCCACATTAATGTATGTCAATTAATAATTTTTAAGCAAAGGTAAGGTTTAATCTGACTTATGTCTGATGATTAAGAAAAATCGAGTCAATCAAAATCAAATTAGGCAGTTTTTCTATGCTAGTAGCATTTCCAGACAGGATTTTTTCTGCTCTGAGAGAGGACACATGGATTTCTAGGGGTGAGAGTGAAAGGCACTCAGTCATGTCTGACTCTTTGCAACTCCAGGCCAGAATACTGGAGTGGGTAGCCATTCCCTTCTCCAGGGGATCTTCCCAACCCAGGGATCAAACTCAGGTCTCCCACATTGCAGGCAGATTCTTTACCAGCTGAGCCACCAGGGGACCTATCAACAAAGATGGAAAGTTCCCTATTCCTTAAGATAACAGCTCCTTGCTGTTGTTGTTTAGTCACTAAGTTGTGTCCGACTCTTTTGCAACCCCACAGACTATAGCCAGCCAGCCTCCTCTGTCCATGGGATTTCCCAGGCAAGAACAGTAGAGTGGGTTGCCATGTCCTCGTCCAAGGGATCGCCCCAACCCAAGGATGGAACCTGCGACTCCTGCAGTGGCAGGCAGATTCTTTACCACTGAGCCACCTGGGAAGNCTTAACATGGTTAAAAGATCGAGTCCATCCAAGCTTATACAACCAGTTAAATCACTTAAACAGTATCAGGGAGGGTAAAACTAGAAATGTATAGATTCCTCCTATATTAAGGATACAGTTCATGCCAAACAGAAAAACAGTCGACAAACATGACATTTACTAATTGAGAAAAGGATAAGCTACAGGTAGAAAAGGAATAAATTTAACAAAAATTAAAAGCAATACAGTAGCTCAGAAAAAAGGTGTATTAAGCTTTACTTAATTGCTCTCTATTAAACTGAACACTTTACAGAATAGACATTACTATTTCTAATTAATATTCCTATTGTTAAGTTTTTACATATAGACAGAAATGGCAGTTTAATTATTTTAATGAGAAATTCCACATTAATGTATGTCAATTAATAATTTTTAAGCAAAGGTAAGGTTTAATCTGACTTATGTCTGATGATTAAGAAAAATCGAGTCAATCAAAATCAAATTAGGCAGTTTTTCTATGCTAGTAGCATTTCCAGACAGGATTTTTTCTGCTCTGAGAGAGGACACATGGATTTCTAGGGGTGAGAGTGAAAGGCACTCAGTCATGTCTGACTCTTTGCAACTCCAGGCCAGAATACTGGAGTGGGTAGCCATTCCCTTCTCCAGGGGATCTTCCCAACCCAGGGATCAAACTCAGGTCTCCCACATTGCAGGCAGATTCTTTACCAGCTGAGCCACCAGGGGACCTATCAACAAAGATGGAAAGTTCCCTATTCCTTAAGATAACAGCTCCTTGCTGTTGTTGTTTAGTCACTAAGTTGTGTCCGACTCTTTTGCAACCCCACAGACTATAGCCAGCCAGCCTCCTCTGTCCATGGGATTTCCCAGGCAAGAACAGTAGAGTGGGTTGCCATGTCCTCGTCCAAGGGATCGCCCCAACCCAAGGATGGAACCTGCGACTCCTGCAGTGGCAGGCAGATTCTTTACCACTGAGCCACCTGGGAAGCCCAACAGCTCCTACTACTTTCAAATAAAAGCAAAGCCACTTGGTGAAATAAAACTTCCTAGGCCCACTTTAGAAGGGGGAGAAGCTGCGGGTCAAGATATAGATTTTACTGTATATGTGATATTCTCTTATTCACAGCACTTGATGTTGAGGGGGAAGTCTAAGTATTTTCAGAAATGAGTGTTTTACTCTGCTCAGCATGAATCTAGGTCTGATACCATTAACCTAGGCAAAAGAATTCATTTTCCCTTAGGAGTGGAAAAAATTGCACATTTATTCCCTTTTTACTACCCTCCCTAGTAGCAAAAGCTAAAAACATCTTGTAATATCCACACTTTACTTAGCAGCTCATTATTAGGGATAACACAGGCAGGCTTTACTCATCATGATTGCCTCTTATCACCAGCAACGTAAGCTACTGGGACATTACCTCAACCAGGAAAAAAAAAAACTGAACCTTAAGAGAACTGCCACCTTGAACGTTTAACCTATAAATGCCACTGTACATAACAAATCTCTAACATAAGGTGAACTTAGTAAGTTTTTCTAATTTCTAAGCCACACCTTTTAAAAAGTGAAGACAGTATGAACTTCTTTTTACTCCAAATGCTGAATTGGCATTAAAGTAAAACCACAATTAATATTCCAGTTAAGAGCATTATCCGCAAGATTATCAAGGTAAAAGATGAAAACAAATGGAACTATTCATGCAAAAGTACCAAGTATTTAGAAAACCCATATACATTTTGGTGGTGCCTAAGTGTTAGGTCTTAGACTCACTGTCACAAATTACCTGCAAAACAAAAAACAGATTCCTCCATCTTACCTCTGGACACTGACTGAGTAGATCTGAAGTGGGTCCCAGAATCTGTATTTCTAACTCATCCTCCTCTCCGTGACTGTGGGACTCTTGCTTCACTCATTGCAGAAATAGTGAATATTTGTCATCTATTCAACATACCATCCATCTATTACACAAAACCCTACTGGGCTAATGCTACTAGGAAACCCCAGGAAAAACCGCTAAATAAACCACCTTTCACAGCACTAGATTCACTGTTTCAATATTCCAACAAATAGGAATTCTACCCAATGCATAGGGAGCTCAGAAGACATGAGAGAAACCTCAGCTCAAGGAGTACACAAATACTTGTATACTTATAAATGACACATGTATTAATCTACTGCAGCTTTCTAAAGGAAAATATGGTGTCATGGTAACAGTCTTAGTATAGATATTAAAAGACATAGATTTGAGTCACAGCTCTGACTTTAACTGCCTGGTCTGAGCTAAACTCTGTGACTACCACTTAGGTCTCAACTTCTTTACTGCAGGTAGAGGTTAATGCTTAAGTCTGAATTATATACGGGTCCCCTTCAATCCCCAAACTTCTGTGATCCCTGATGGACTATTTCAAAAGAAGGGAGAGACCCAACCTGAGTTAGCAAAACCCAGAAAGGCAGCAGCAAGAAGAACTTCTGATGGACTCCAAAAGATGGGATGGCTGCTATTAAACTGAGTGAGAATGAATACGCCAGGGGAGCCAAAAAAGCATGTGTGCAGAGGCTGTGAATAAGATGAGCTTGCCATGGAAGAGGCAGCCTGACGACCATGGAGAATAGCAATCAGTGATAATGCTGGGTCACTCCAAGGTTAAGCCAAATGATATGGCAAAACAGTAGGGGAATAGAAGAGAATTTTGAGTTAAGAAGCGGTATGAGGAAAGTGGTGTTTTTTTTAAGATTAGCTTCAGAGCCTCCACCAGGATGGACTGCAGAAAGCAAAAAGAGAAACTGATTCACAGAATAGGAAACAGAAAGGCTTAAATACAGCTTCCAAAAACTATGAAACCAGGGAACACTAGGAAAAACCTCGCTCAGATGTTGCATGAGAACACACGGCACACCTAATTGAAAAAAATCAGAAAGAACAGACAGACAAAAACGGCACTATGTCGTTTTGGGAAATGGTCGGCTTTGCCTCAGATAAATCGGCAGCAAATTGAGGTCACCAGCTGTAATTTGATATTCCTGGAACCAAATGAGAGGGGTGGGAAAGAAGCAGCCTGCTGCTTACCTACCATGCCAACCCCCTTCCCAGAAAATGTGAAGGGAAGTGGCAGATGTCATGGTATAAAAGCCACAAGGCACGACTGTCCTTTCTTGCAGGTATTTTGCCTGAGCAGCTGGGCCCCGAAGAGAAGGCCCAGTGACAGACAATGAGGAGGCAGCTGGCACCAGTGGTCTCTCTGCAGGCTATGGACATTTATTCTATGGAGACCCATTTCTCCTGCATTTCTACCTTCGTGTGGACCTTACTGCAAAAAGAACTGATGTAGAGCAAAAGAACCAACCGACTAGAGGCAAACGAGGGTGCTTATTTCTGGAATGGAGAAAAGGGCATGTCAATCCAACCATCAATATTCCATTTTCTTAACCATGATTCATGAGCAACAATCCTGTAGTCAACTAACACTGAGGAGCCTCACAAAAATCTGCAGTAGGACAGTGTTCGCAAAACAATAGGAAAAGGTAACTGGACACTGGATGTCTTCTTTTTTAAAGGTACTTGATCATTACACTTACAAATACTATTAAAAGGTTCATGGAGTAGACAATTAGAAAAGACACTCCAGATTGAAAAACCAAGGTCGAAACAAACAAGTCCTCTGTGATCTTAGAATAAACTAGAAATCTAGTAAAATCTAGTAATTAGACATTTCGTACTTAGGATGTTTTCCTGACCAAGAAGCATGTAGAATCTCAGACATCTTACCTTCACGTATATTTGGGGGTCACTGCATACAGTTTCCTTTAGATGAGACAGAGGTGGGAGGCATCTTTCCTCCGAGCCAATAAATATAAAAAACGAGATGTCAAAACTACCCCAAGCTAATGAATTACCTTAACTGACAACTCTGAGAGAAGCAACTTTTAAATACAAAGATGACACTGCATTTCCAGATACCTGAAAAAATGAGCAGAAATCTCCTAGACAAGCCTCTAAGCAAGACAGATTCCACAGTCAGCCTTGACTAACTTCCCCTCACCACTCCAGGCTATGGTCTGAGCTGACTGACTTCTTAAATCAAGGGTGGAAAATAGGTTCCAACTTCAGTCAATTGATAGAGGTTGTCTGGAACACTATTTTGACAAATATTTGGAAGCCACATCCAGACTCAGTGAGAAAGGCTGCCATGATTGATCGAGAATGTCTGCACTGGGCAGAAGAGGGAAAATTGATGGCACGTGTACTAAGCGTCTGCTAGAGGCAACGTTGCTTTTATCTTCTAAAGGGAAAGAAATCTACACAGCAAACTGTATTAACTTCTTATCCAGAGAAAATTTACATCAGAATTTCAAAAATTCAAAAAGGCAGGGAAAACATTCATCAAGTTATTTACCATTTATCACGAAAAAAACTATAACAAAAAAAAATAACCCATGTGGCATATACACTCTCCTAGTCGGTCTCCTCAAAGTAAGCTGTATCTGCTAGACTTGAGTCCAACAGTAGCTCCAGGACCTGATTTTCTATGACCTGAGAACTAAAAATGATTTTTACATTTGATAATGGCCTGCAAAGCTAACATATTTATTGCCTGGCCCTTTACAGAACAAAACTGTCAATCCCTGTGCTGCTGCTGCTAAGTCACTTCAGTCATGTCCGACTCTGTGCGACCCCATAGACGGCTGCTCACCAGGCTCCCCCGTCCCTGGGATTCTCCAGGCAAGAACACTGGAGTGGGTTGCCATTTCCTTCTCCAATGCATGAAACTGAAAAGTGAAAGTGAAATCTCTTAGTCATGTCCAACTCTTAGCCATCCCATGGACTGCAGCCTACCAGGCTCCCCCATCCATGGGATTTCCAGGCAAGAGTACTGGAGCGGGGTGCCATTGCCTTCTCCGATCCCTGTGCTAGAAGAAACAGATTTGTTTTTTTTTCAAGCTATAGGCAAGTAATTCACTATAAAGGATGGAAGTTTAATTCAGTAAGTTTCATAACATACTTAGCCAAGAAAGTTGCTGCTCTGTCCCTTTATTAATATGCAAGTAATTATTGGGTTGTCCAAAAAGTTCACTGGGGGTTTTCTATAAATTGTAATGGAAAAACTCAAACGAACTTTTTGCCCAATGCAATACATGTAGTTGGAACCCACTTCAGTATTCTTGCCTGGAGAATCCCATGGACAGAGGAGTCTGGTGGGCTACTGTTCGTGGGGTCACAAACAGTCTGACATGACTGAGGCGCTAAGCACAAGCACATACGTGTAGTACTCATGAATAAAGTTTCCCCCATCAGGCAACAAACCAAAAAATTCTGCTATGCCTCCCAGAGACGTGTCTATATGGGCACAAAATGAATAAAGGAAAGAACTACAAAGAGACCTTAGTTTTTTTCAACCTCTGTTCTGTGAGTAGATATAAAAAAAAAAGTAAACATACTTTTATTGTTTTGGTTTGAAGTCTCAATCCATTCAGGGTGTTGATAGCTTTCTCTGCATCCTTAGGGTCAATGTAGTTCACAAAGCCATATCCCAAGCTCTGCCCTAATGAAAGGGAAGGGGAGAAAGGCATACATTAGTTCTCCACCAGTGATGACAGACATCCGTGTTCGTTCTGGCATAAAGTCTTGTCATTAACGCCAGCATATTTTCTCAAGAGTAAAAAAGAAGTCTACATTAATTCTAGAAATACACATGTGGCCTTTTTCATCTCCTGTCTATTACTGCTTCAAGTTTAAACATCAGTTAGAACACAGCAAGCTGTGCTGTTTAAAAAACACACATCCCCAGTGTTCCATCGCACATGCCCTGCCTAAGCCCCAGCGCCCAGCAGCAAGGCAGCTGAGGGTGCAAGTCTCCACGGAGCTGCTGTGTGGGTTTCACGGGCACAACTTGTTCAGCTTCAGTTTCCTTACAGATAAAACTGGAAATTAAAAAGCATCAACCAAGAATCTGTCAGTGTTCTGTACACATTGCCCTGATAAATTTACAGCCTTTACCAAGTACAATTATTTCAGAGTCTAAAATAGTGGAGAATCATGAGTGTGTGTGTGTGTGTATACATGTAATCTATGTGTGTGTGCGTGCATAAGTACATTAATTTTAGAGGAGAGCTTATTCAAATAAACTAAATCCAATTTACTAAAGGGGTCTGAAAGCCTAGCTAAGGAATAAAGGGAAATATGAATACAAAGATTCATGGCTGAAGACATACAAACCCCTAAGAATATATGGAAAAAGAAAAGAAAAAACATAAAAATAACATAACAGAAAACTTTTGGAATAAGAGTTGCTTCTAAATGAGTCTGTTGTTGCTTTTATCCATCATCTGAGACCTCTCGTCCTTGGCTCACTGATGTGTCCCGACTCTCAGGGAACAGGAAATAACAAGAGATTGAAATCAATGGAATGCAGAGACAAGTAAAGTCAGCCCTAAAGGTCTCCATTTTTCAACTAAAGGAAAGTTTCTCAGTTTGACAAGACGAAAAATACTAGAAAGGTGGTGACAAAAATGGTCATTAAAAGGTTTAGTCTACTAAAAATCAAACCAAACCAACTGAGGGGTTCCTGGAAGATTTCCAGTAAAGGTCCAAATGCTTTCTATAAACTACCATTTTTGGATCAATTTCATAGCAAAGTGAGAGAATATTTTTTCTTTTAAGTAGTACCCTTAAGTCTAAGTATTTGTGAATACAGGAATTTAGAAAGGCCTAACGTGGTTCCTCACATGTAGATAGAGAGAGGGAGAGAGAAGACTAAATATAATACCTAATAACCATGAAAACTTGTGATTATATTTTGAGGACCACTATCATTTTGAGGGGATAATCACTGCTAACTTATACTCTTTAATCAAACATTTTTTCCTGTTTTTATAAAAGGGGGTGAGGGGAGACCTAAAACTCAGTTCATTGATTTTTTTTCCTCACACTACTCACAGAAATTGTGTTTTACTCAAAGATCTGATTTTTTAAAGTTGCATGTGAATCACTGAAGTTTTAAGCATTCAGCTTTTTTCTAATTTGACATTTATCATGTGTCTACTGCATGCACAGTGGCCTCTCATGAAATGTGCTGCAGTTCTGTTATCACTGAGCAGGATTCAAACTGGCTGAACATTAAAAAAGCTGCTCAAGGAAGCACTTTAAGATGGAAAGAATATGGGTAGGAGATAAACACACATAAGTTCTAATCCTGGCTCCACTGTTTACCAGCTGTGTGACTTTGAAGAAACAATTTAACCTCTCTGAGTCATTAACCTCCTTATTTTCAGAATGAGGATAATTCCTAACCAATGAGACTGCTGAGTCAGTGATGAGAACTTTCACTATCGATGGAGATAGACCACTCCAGTGAAAAAACAAAGGAAAAATAACATATCTATTACATGTTAAGGAGTTTACACACATTCATTTAAAATTAAACCAGACAAGATGCTACCAAAATAACAGGGGAAGGAAACGCAAAGTGAACACTGGGTGGTTTTCCACGTTGCTATTCTATAACAAAATAAACCAAATTATCAACTGTATAAGCACTGAGTCCATTTCTCCTGTCTATTGGCACCACACTAACACTTAGATTTTACTAGTTTCTAATCAAAGTCCCTTCTCAATCTTGGTACACTGGAATCATCCACAGCACTTAAAACCAGAAATTGGTGTCTGAGTCACTTTCCCCCAATTTTCTTTTTTAATTGGTCTACTACAAACCAGGTTTCTTAAATCCCAGTGACTTTAACACATGTAGTCAAGGCTGAAAATCACAGTTTTAATAGTGAAAGAGAATCTGAGACGGTAAATAAGGATTCTGGGAGCCCTAAGAAGGGCGGGCCAGGTGCTAATGTTCTGGGTACGAAGTGATTCTGCAATAAAGACTGCCTGCCTTTTGACAGATGCACTTTTAAAATATTAGCAGGTGTCGTTCTTCTAAATTCTTCAAGTTATCCATCACTTCAGAGGAACAGTGTATTGCCTACTGAAGTCACTCTCTGGCACAGCAAGGGCCTGCTAAAGTTGTGTTGCTGGGTAGAGTCAAAATCCTGTCTGCTTAGCCATCTCTTGCCCTTCCTCTAAGCTCTTACTCCTAGCATGCTGGGGGCACTCAAAAAGTTTGCTAAATGCATGAATGAGAAGCATAGTGGCTGTTATTCATTTAACCAAACAAAGGCAGTGTCATCAATGGGCTTCCCTGGTGGCTCAGACAGTAAAGAATAAGCCTGCAATGCAGAAGACCAGGGTTCCATCCCTGGGTTGGGAAGAGCCCTCGGAGAAGGGAATGGCAACCAACTCCAGTATTCTTGCCAGGGAAACTCCACTGACAGAGGAACCTGGCAGGCTACATACAGTCCATGGGATCCCAAAGAGTTGGGCACGACTGAGTGACTAACACTTTTTGATATCATCCATGTCACCATCAGGTGACCTAGCCAACTGAATGAGTCTTTGATCTGACCCCCTCAAGCAGCCATGGCTAGCTTTAATGATGAGTCAACCAAATTTCAACTATTGGAAACTGAGTACACTCAAACAATATTTATCCCTAAAAGAGCTCTCTGACGCAAAGTTTCTAAGCTGTTTAGTGCTGGTATTAGTAAGAGCAACACTCATCAATTAGTATTTAAGGTAAGCAAAATGTTATCACAACCCTAAGCAAAATATGCTTATATGAAGGGAGATAAATGCTGCTAAACGGCTCCATTCCTAAATCCACTGCAGCAGATGCACTAACATGTTGGCACTGGAACTATAAGGGAGTTAGTAACTTCACAGATTTTCATTTTCAAGTGAGCTAATCAAGTCAGCAAACATGTACTGAATACTTAAAATATATAAAGGCATCACAAATGATATGAAGATAGGCAAGCCTCTCCCCGTTCTCATATTTCAGCTGCGTGGTGTTTTAGTGTTTAATTTTAGCCTCACATTGATCTTGTGAGATACTCATTCTTCTTCTGTAAGGAAGTAATGATATCTGAAGCTAGGTAAGGTCGATCAGTATCCTCAAACCAAAGAGGAAAAAAAAAAAAAAAAAAAA
>SJYW01034464.1:66530-88353 GCA_006410735.1 Raphicerus campestris | reverse complement strand
GCAAAGTGAACACTGGGTGGTTTTCCACGTTGCTATTCTATAACAAAATAAACCAAATTATCAACTGTATAAGCACTGAGTCCATTTCTCCTGTCTATTGGCACCACACTAACACTTAGATTTTACTAGTTTCTAATCAAATTCCCTTCTCAATCTTGGTACACTGGAATCATCCACAGCACTTAAAACCAGAAATTGGTGTCTGAGTCACTTTCCCCCAATTTTCTTTTTTAATTGGTCTATTACAAACCAGGTTTCTTAAATCCCAGTGACTTTAACACATGTAGTCAAGGCTGAAAATCACAGTTTTAATAGTGAAAGAGAATCTGAGACGGTAAATAAGGATTCTGGGAGCCCTAAGAAGGGCGGGCCAGGTGCTAATGTTCTGGGTACGAAGTGATTCTGCAATAAAGACTGCCTGCCTTTTGACAGATGCACTTTTAAAATATTAGCAGGTGTCGTTCTTCTAAATTCTTCAAGTTATCCATCACTTCAGAGGAACAGTGTATTGCCTACTGAAGTCACTCTCTGGCACAGCAAGGGCCTGCTAAAGTTGTGTTGCTGGGTAGAGTCAAAATCCTGTCTGCTTAGCCATCTCTTGCCCTTCCTCTAAGCTCTTACTCCTAGCATGCTGGGGGCACTCAAAAAGTTTGCTAAATGCATGAATGAGAAGCATAGTGGCTGTTATTCATTTAACCAAACAAAGGCAGTGTCATCAATGGGCTTCCCTGGTGGCTCAGACAGTAAAGAATAAGCCTGCAATGCAGAAGACCAGGGTTCCATCCCTGGGTTGGGAAGAGCCCTCGGAGAAGGGAATGGCAACCAACTCCAGTATTCTTGCCAGGGAAACTCCACTGACAGAGGAACCTGGCAGGCTACATACAGTCCATGGGATCCCAAAGAGTTGGGCACGACTGAGTGACTAACACTTTTTGATATCATCCATGTCACCATCAGGTGACCTAGCCAACTGAATGAGTCTTTGATCTGACCCCCTCAAGCAGCCATGGCTAGCTTTAATGATGAGTCAACCAAATTTCAACTATTGGAAACTGAGTACACTCAAACAATATTTATCCCTAAAAGAGCTCTCTGACGCAAAGTTTCTAAGCTGTTTAGTGCTGGTATTAGTAAGAGCAACACTCATCAATTAGTATTTAAGGTAAGCAAAATGTTATCACAACCCTAAGCAAAATATGCTTATATGAAGGGAGATAAATGCTGCTAAACGGCTCCATTCCTAAATCCACTGCAGCAGATGCACTAACATGTTGGCACTGGAACTATAAGGGAGTTAGTAACTTCACAGATTTTCATTTTCAAGTGAGCTAATCAAGTCAGCAAACATGTACTGAATACTTAAAATATATAAAGGCATCACAAATGATATGAAGATAGGCAAGCCTCTCCCCGTTCTCATATTTCAGCTGCGTGGTGTTTTAGTGTTTAATTTTAGCCTCACATTGATCTTGTGAGATACTCATTCTTCTTCTGTAAGGAAGTAATGATATCTGAAGCTAGGTAAGGTCGATCAGTATCCTCAAACCAAAGAGGAAAAAAAAAAAAAAAAAAAAGGCAACAACAAGCAGAAAGTAGTCATCAGAACTCAAATCCAAGAATCTCAAACACTATGTTCTTCTCTCAATTCACGACTAGTTTATATATGAACCTGGACCATCTTCAGTATGCTTGAAATATAATGTAACCACGCATTTTCTAACAGAGCTCTACCAAAAAAAAAGTAGTTTTGAGACAGCTGCCTACTGTCTTAAATTCTAGTACTTCTTGTGCAAGTATCAATTTCAGTATATATGAATTTTTACGCTGTTATTTCTATGACAGTGTAAAGTCACCTGGTTTATATAGTGCCTGTTTCAGGTTATTATGAATGCAGATTTTTTTTTTTAATAAAAGCAGAAGGAAGTCAAACATCAAGAAAAAAATATTTAGCCTGGAACCACTTTCTCCCACTTTTGTATACATCAGCTAGTAACAGTCACAAACTACCAAGGAAGGCTTGAAAACAAAGCATCATTTATCCATATCCTCTGACTCTATTTTTCAAGTCATTCTGAATTTAGAATGTGCATATTGACAATCTCAAAACCAAAAATCACTTCTTTAAAAAAACTTATAAAGCTCTACATTTTAATTCCAAGTATAACAATTATGGAAACCACCACGATCAAAAGAAATTCTGAACAAAATAACAAAGCCAAGGCTCACCCCCCCAAAAAAGCCTTCAAACCAATAAATCCTGTCTTTAGAAGTCAAAAAGAAACTCTGGTAGCTGAACATCAAGTATAAGGTCAACTTCACTATCCTGTGAAGCTACCTGTGGCCCCACAGTCCTCAAGAGACTTTGAAACCATTCATCTTAGCCTTGGGCCTAACAGCCGTGGCAGGGATTCTAGAACGTCACTACAGAGGGAGCCTTCTGAACAGTCATAGCCCTATGACTTCAAGTAGGTCCTTAAACTCCAGGTCAACATTGCACTTCGGCACATGGTATTCTGTATAGTGTGTGAATGTGAATGGCTTTTGTTTCGCACCCTTCTTTTTAATCTAAATACATGCTACAGAGAAGGATGGCTTCTTCACAAAAGGCAGAAAAATCCCTTACAAACTGCTCCTTGGCATAACGAGAACAGTTATAAACAGGCTGCTTAGAACCATGGTCAAGTGATCTAAAGCAGAGAGCTGAAACACTCCAAGGTCTCTGAATGGGGCTGAGGCGCACTGAGCAGCAGGGAGGTCAGAGCAGGAAGAGGAAAACAGGAAGAGAATCTGTTTAGTGACAAAGTGCTAGTGGGAAACACAGTAAACTCCAATTTATCCCAAACTGTGCATAACTCAAAGCTGCAGCCGTTCCCTTGCCACCTACATTGCTTTTAATAGCACACTTTAATTAAAAATTTAATTGCATATTTTAATTAAAAATACACAATCTTCTGAACCCATTTAATTCAAAGGTCACTTTATTTAGTCTTTTCTATTTCAAATTACTACCAATGTTCCGAATATCAAATTACCCCCTCAGGTTTAAAGGTAAAGGCAATAGATCACCATAATTCTTAATTACAAACCTGNAGCCGTTCCCTTGCCACCTACATTGCTTTTAATAGCACACTTTAATTAAAAATTTAATTGCATATTTTAATTAAAAATACACAATCTTCTGAACCCATTTAATTCAAAGGTCACTTTATTTAGTCTTTTCTATTTCAAATTACTACCAATGTTCCGAATATCAAATTACCCCCTCAGGTTTAAAGGTAAAGGCAATAGATCACCATAATTCTTGACTACACACCTGGTACATTAATTTAATTTTATCCAACCAATTTTAAGTGAGATCATTCTCAATATGGAATTATGAAAAATAAAGTTCTGTATTTAAAAGTCATCTTATATATTTTTCACCAACATTCAGCATTCATTTGTTCAATGATTTTAGAAAAGCTACTTTTTGCTAATCCTGGAGAATACAGCAGAGAAACAAAATTTCTCTTTATACAATTTATATTCCAGTTAGGAGGCAACAAAAGAACAAGCTCTACAGTATATACTACAAGAAAATAAGGGCTAAAGAAGAAAAAAGAAGCAGAGTAGAGAGCTGGGGGTGCGGGATCAGGGCCTCTGACCTAAATATAATGATGAGAGTGGGCCCCGGCCTGAACGTAACATTTGATCCAAGACCTGAAGGAAGTAGTTCATAGTCTTATTGGGGAGGCTGTGTAAGCAGATTCATTTCAGTGCACATTCTACCACTGGGCTATCACATCTTATTTGTTCTACCAGCTAAATCTGCCCCACCTCTCCAACCCTGCTGCCCCACCAGGCATTAGTATAGGTCCTCACCTATTATTCTAACATGGATTACTGCTACAGTATCCTAACCATCATCCCTTCCCTAGATGCCTGTTAATTCCAAAACCAGTCTTTCTAGAAGAAAATCCCAATCATAATCTGGTTTCCAAGGTCATCGTCAGCTTCTTGCTTACTTCTAGGACTCCTACAAGTATGGATACCCAGAAACTCATATTCAGTTCTCTGTGCCTGGAATACACATCGACTCCTCTAGGACAGGGGTCCCCAATCTCTGGGATCTAATGCCTGACGATCTGAGGTAGAGTTCATGCAATGATAATAGAAATTAAGTTCAGTTTGGTCACTAAGTCGTGTCCAACTCTTTGCGACCCCATGGACTGCAGCACACCCAGCTTCCCTGTCCATCACCAACTCTTGGAGCTTGCTCAAACTCATGTTCATCAAGTTAGTGATGCCATCCAGCCATCTCATCCTCTGTTGTCTCCTTCTCCTCCAGCCTTCAATCTTTCCCAGCATCAGGGTCTTCTCTAATGAGTCAGATCTTCACATCAGGTGGCCAAAGTATTGGAGCTTCAGCTTCAGCAGCAGTCCTTCCAATGCATATTCAGGATTGATTTCCTTTAGGATTGACTGGTTTGATCTCCTTGCAGTCCAAGGGACTCTCAAGAGTCTTCCCCAACACCATAGTTCAGAAGCATCAATTCTTTGGGCCCCAGTTTTCTTTATGGTCCAACTCTCCAAAATGCACAATAAATGTAATGTTCTTGAATTATACCAAAACTAGCCCCCTCACCCAGGTCCATGGAAGAACTGTCTTCCACAAAACCGGTCACTGGTGCCAAAAAGGTTGGGGAGCACTGCTTGAAGGCTTTCTCTGAGATTTTTTCCTGTTGTAATTTGTTTCACTTCCCATGCTCACTGTTCAGAGCCCTTTCCTAGTCCTTCCACAGCCGTTGTATTATCCACCTTTATCTTACTACATATGGGTACTGAGTCAATTTGGACATCCCATCGCTCAGACTGTTGAGCAAGGGCAAGTTGAGCATAGATTCTGATATAGAAGACCCTAGCACAGATTATTAACATGCTCACTGAAACAATGAATGAACGAACAAGCTAATTGGTGGCGGGGGGTGATGAACAAATGAAGAAACAGCCGTCTGCCTTCCAGGAACTTATGGTTGAGAAAAGAGATACCCTTATAAACATGCTCCCCATCCATGTCCCTACATCGCACCAGATGGTTACAGAACAAAAGGAGACAAGATGCTCAAATGTGACAGAATTCTGTCTTTCTAAGGGAGTGATGTGAGATACATTCCTTTTCAAACAGTTCATATAAAACTTTTCATATGAAAATTTTCTACAACTACTATTTAAATGAAATCTCAGTTTTAAAAAAGTAATGTCACCTAGAGTAATTTGATAGATTTACATAAATCTGTTTCACAAATCTGTAAGTATGAATTATGGGATGTCAGCATATAATTTTGTTGAAAGTGCTTTTTCACTAATATAATTAAGTCTGCTGAGACTATTCATGTACAAGTCAAATAAAATGCAGAGTGAATTCTGTAAAAACCTAGTAGTTGAATCAACAATAAAAGGTGACTATGTTGATTGATGTGTATCTATTATTTTATTTAGAGCAGCAGTAATGTTTTATGAAATAAAAAAAGACAAAAGCAGCATGACTCTTTTCTAAATGCCCCAGGAAGCAGAAACAGGTCACTATGGTCCTCTCTGACGAACAAGACCATTTGCAAGCTGAGGTCTAATAATGTAACACTTTTTTAAAAAAAAAGGCAGATCAAGAAGATTCACTGTCTCTAAACATGGTCCCTATATAAAGCTGCATCCTTTAATCCCTTAACAAACACCAAAAAAAAAAAAAAAAGATATTTATGAAAACAAGTTTTCACTTCAAGGGGGACAATTTTCATTTTTAAAGACAGACCGAACCCCTTTCCCTCATTCTAACACCTGTCTCTTATACACATCTGCATTTTGGAGAATTGGACCATAAAGAAAACTGGGGCCCAAAGAATTGATACTTCTGAACTATGGTGTTGGGGAAGACTCTNGGACAATCTTCATTTTTAAAGACAGACCGAACCCCTTTCCCTCATTCTAACACCATAACATCATCCTTCCCTGCCCCCCACCCACCGCCCGTCACAGTAAAGTTGCAAATGTGTTGTGTTGCTTCAGATGGACTTTCTGTTCTTGGGCACTGGTCTTGTGTGTCTGTTCAGACAGGCTGTGCACCGCAACTCTGGCACCAAAACAAGGGGCACCAGACTTGACAAAGGCGCTGTCTTAATAGCTCAGATCTGTGAACGAGGCCATGTGGGGAAGACACATCCAGGGAAAGCCTTGAGAGAAGCCTGGAAAACAGAGGAATGCAATCTTCTCTAGCCATGTTTCTCTCCAAATTTTAATTCCTGACTTAGCCCAAGTGTCCTCAGATGCAGCATGCCAGAAGCAGAAAGTCCTTCCATTTAAACATTCAACTAAATCAGGTCAAATTGAACAGGTCCTTCTAACAGGAAAGATCAATCTATGAGGCAGAGAACGGCTGTGATCCTGTTACTACAGACCAAGCCAGACTCCCTTGAAAGCTCGGAGCATTTTTACCAGTTTCCCAAAGGACATTAACAGGGATTATCACCAGGAAGGAGAATTCAACCTAGATACTCACATAATACAGAAAACAGATGGCTCACTCGAAGACTCATCTTCCACTCAAATGCTAATAAAGCTGGACGGAGACTTAGTGCCCAAATTAAAATGGTTTTCAGGACTTCACAGATATACTGCGATAACACGGTAGAGTTTAAATCATACCTTTTCTGCTGAAATCAAAGTTGTAAGTAGTAATCATTTGGTAAATACTACTCCTAATTCGAGAGGGAGCAGTTAATGGCCTCGGCAGCAGTGTTTTCCTACTGAGTTAATTTTAATGGCATATCTGTCCTCTGATTATACAACTGGTAAAGCTCTATTTTCCTATAGTTCCAGTACCAATAATTATGAATCTGCTGGCAATGCAGTGTGACCTTGCTTAAGTCGGCAAAACTGTGGGTTTCTTAATATATCACCATTTTAGGCAACATTAAGAACTCCTACATAATCCAGTCTTAGGCTTCTGAGTACAGCATATTAAATCCTCTAAATTCTCAAGTAGTGCACATGGATACTAAGATGTCTTGCTTCCAAGACCAAGAAGATCAGGAAATATAATCTTTATTTAAAGGGGGAAAATATGGGCTTCCCTGGTGGTCTGGTGGTTAGGACTCTGGGCTTGCAATGCAGGGGGCCCAGGTTCAATCCCCGATCAGGGAAGTAAGATCCCACATGCCGCACAGCGTGGCCAATAAATAAATTTAAAAAAAAAAAATAAAAATAAAAAATAAAATAAAGGGGGAAAATAAACTAGTTCCTCTAGTCCACACATTTTCAGTTCAGTTCAATCGCTCAGTCGTGTCAGACTCTTTGCGACCCCATGAATTGCAGCACGCCAGGCCTCCCTTTTCATCACCATCTCTCGGAGTTCACTCAGACTCACATCCATCGAGTCAGTGATGCCGTCCAGCCATCTCATCCTCAGTCGTCCCCTTCTCCTCCTGCCCCCAATCCTTCCCAGCATCAGAGTCTTTTNCCAAATTTGCTGGCATATTGAATGCAGCACTTTCACAGCATCATCTTTCAGGATTTGAAAAAGCTCAACTGGAATTCCATCACTTCCACTAGCTTTGTTCGTAGTGATGTTTTCTAAGGCCCACTTGACTTCACATTCCAAGATGTCTGACTCTAGATTAGTGATCACATCATCATGCTTATCTGGGTCGTGAAGATCTTTTTTGTACAGTTCTTCCGTGTTAGGGAAATATTTTAACTTGGACCAGGTTCTCCAGCTTGACAAATAGTTAAGATATTACAGCATCTCAAGACCATTATCAAAAAAAAAAAAAAAAAAAGCCCAGTTCTCATTGCTCACTATTTACGTAGTAGCTCCTAAAGAAAAATCAGCAAGCCTAGCTTCACATGCTGGAGCTATCCCCATGTTGACAACAAAAGCCAGAAAACTCAGTTGGCCAGAAAGTCAGACCCTACAGTTCAAAAAAAGTTAGGATATTAACTTACCCGGAGGAAAGACAAAATCAACTCCTAAGTTAAGATCTGAGTCTGCTGCAATAGTCTCATTTCTTTGTTAATTATAATTAACTCTTCCCTGCCATACACACACACTCAAAGGGGCTGTGTAATTCGCTTTCTCTTGCGCTGACTTGAAAAGCAATGGAGTTCTTCAAATAAATATGATTTGAGGTGCGGGCCAGGGAATTATATTCCTCAAAATATTATTGCAGTAAAGAGGGGAACAAGAAACCAGTTAACAACTGCAGCAGTATAGAGGGTATCTGCCGGTGCCTGCACTACCAGCCGGTGCCTGTGTATGTACAAACACGGAGGTCAGTAAGCTGTGTCCGTCAAAAAGCAGTACAGTTTCTTAATGTGTTTCCCTCTTTGTAAGACATTTGTTTTATTCAGGTATTACAATAAAACTACTTTAAGGCCCTAAACACTATAACTAGCCGAGTACCCTGTCTGAAACTGTTATGAGAGTCTTGCAGACCACTATGGAGAGCTCTGTGGTGTTTCATCCAGAAGAATAGGCAACATGCAAATCCTACCAAGTCCACATGATTTAAAATAAATAAATCTCTCACTCACCCAAAAGTTCAAGGTTCATCAGCCAAGACCTTCCAATTGGGAAAGCCTGGTAAGCCTGGGGTCAAAGTCTGTTTCCACTGTCCCATAAGTGCTTTTATCTAGGTGTCTAGAAGCAAACAGTACCTAATTATCAACTGCAATCAAGCAACTTTTGGGGCTCAAAATCACTGCAGATGGTGACTGCAGCCATGAAATTAAAAGACGCTTACTCCTTGGAAGCAAAGTTATGATCAACCTAGACAGCATATTAAAAAGCAGAGACATCACTCTGCCAACAAAGGTCCGTCTAGTCAAGGCTTTTGTTTTTCTAGTAGTCACGTATGGATGTGAGATTTGGACTAGAAAGAAAGCTGAGCACTGAAGAATTGATGCTTTTGAACTGTTGTGTTGGAGAAGACTCTTGAGAGTCCCTTGGACTGCCAGGAGATCCAACCAGTCCATCCTAAAGGAGATCAGTCCTAGGTGTTCATTGGAAGGACTGATGTTGAAGCTGAAACTCCAATATTTTGGCCACCTCCTGTGAAAAGCTGACTCACTGGATAAGACCCTGATGTTGGGAGAGACTAACTGATGGCAGGAGGAGAAAGGGATGAAAGAGGATGAGATGGTTAAATGGCATCACCGATTCAATGGACATGAATTTGGGTAAACTCTGGGCGTTGGTGATGAACAGGGAGGGCTGGTGTGCTGCGGTTCATGGGGTCTCAAAGAGTCGGACATGACTGAGTGACTGAACTGAACAAGCAACTTATGAGACCTGTATTAACATAGAGCCATCGTACTTAATTCTCAAAACAAAGCTCTGTATAGATACATGTGTACCCATTTTACAGATAAAAACATGGAGATCCTGGTATATGAACTAACTTGCTCAAAGGCACAGAGGTAGCTGGTACATGGAAGCTATTTCTTAAAACGAGTATTGACTTATCCAAACCCAGTCTTTTCAGCATACATTTCACTGCCTTTGGCCAAGCTTAGGAATTATTTTGAGGCAGACTCCTGTGCATCTAAAGTACACACTTTTCAACCAGGATATTTATAGTCTCCAAATACACCTGCATTGTTTTGCTTGTTCTCTGTCATGTTTTGACTCACTGGAATGTTACCATTCTTTCTCAATCCATCAAGACACTGGATATACAAGAAAAAAAAAAGGAACAAGAAAAGGTTCCTCACCCCCACAGGTGCACAAACCACTTCAACCTTCAAAACAAATGCATCACCACAAAACAGATTAGAGATCTCCACATTATAAAAATATTCATTTAAAACAGGACTTAATTTACATACTTCTTTTCCAGAAACTCAGAAAGCAATTCTTATGGCTAAAGCCAAACATGGTTGCTACTGCCAAATTCGTCTCCCACACATGACGCTTCCCTCGTCAGCAGATTGCATTAAAATGCTTTCACACGCCTAGCATGGTTTTCTAGCTGTAGAAAAGCAGGTGGGATCAATACCACATGGTCTGCCCTCTAAGATCTTAGCTCAAAAATTTAAAGCAAGACGATAAACAAGAAAGATGCAAAGAAGAAACAAGAGAGATGGCACTTAAACACAGAACACCTATATTTAATCACTGGCATTTCATGCTTAACCAGGAAGAACCTGAAGAGAGGGCTGTATTTAGTCATTTGAAATAGAAGAGATGAAATTTAGAAGTTTCTTGACAGAGCAACTGTGGAAACCGGCATATGGAGAGGAGCTAGAAGAGCTAACTGGAAGAGCAGCACAGAGTTGGTTAGACGAAAGACACACTGAACACAAGTGGTCTGTACAGAGCGGAGAAGCAGGCACTGGGAACAGGGGCTTGCCCACGCAAAGCTCTGTAGAGGTCAGACTGCAGGATGCACCCAGCAGGGAGCGACCAAGAAACACCCAGGACAAACCAAGGGAGCGAACCCTGGCGGCTTGACAATCAAGAGGAAACGCAGACCTACGAGCAAGGAGAACACTGGGCAAGAAGCTGCAACAGCCCAGAATGGGGATCTGACTCCAAATGCCTTTCGAAAAGGTTCCACAGATCCCTAAAGAGGCAAAAATGAGGGGCTAAACGCCCATAATATCTTTCTCAAGTCCCTACAAATCGCCTCAATCCTAAATGGCTCCCTTCTCATCTGGACAAACTTCAGCCCAAGTCTTCTAATCTGTCTATTCCACAGAAACTTTTGCTTATGCTACCACTGACTGAGCCTCTGTCAAGTACACCCTTACCTGAAAAGAAGCACAATTAATTCAATCCAAGTGGCCTTTTACCCAAAATTGAACTTTCAGAACAAGTACTGTTTTCCCTCCAGAGGCCCTTTCAGATCAAGGGCCAGGACGGGTATTAAAGGCAACCCCCTCAAGCCCCTTGGTGATAACTTCTCACCTTCATCATAAGAAGACACAAGGAACCTTTAGAATCTTAGGTTAACACTGACATTAATGCAGAACACCCATACAAAAACTTCTCAAATACCCATTCACTATGTATCCCAGCTGGCTCAGTGGTAAAGAATCTGCCTTCCAATGCAACAGATGTGGGTTTGATCCCCAGGTCAGGAAGATCCCCTGGAGAAGGAAATGGTAACCTGCTCCAGTATTCTTGCCAGGATAATCTCATGGACAGAGGAGCTTGGCGGGCTATAGTCCATGGGGTCACAAAGAGTCAGACACAACTGAAGTGAATGAGCACACACACAGGTATCTAACAGGATAACCCCCAGTCAAAAAAGAGCAAAACTCAAGATGACTACCCTAAGGAAGGCTTATGATTTTCCGAGATCTCTTTTACAAAGCTATAAAAAAACACTTATATCTGAATCCTGTCCCACACCCAGTAAAGCCATTCAGTTCAGTTCAGTCGTTCAGTCGTGTCCGACTCTTTGCGACCCCACGAATTGCAGCACACCAGGCCTCCCTGTCCATCACCAACTCCCAGAGTTCACCCAGACTCACATCCATTGAGTCAGTGATGCCATCCAGCCATCTCATCCTCAGTCGTCCCCTTCTCCTCCTGCCCCCAATCCTTCCCAGCATCAGAGTCTTTTCCAGTGAGTCAACTCTTCACACGAGGTGGCCAAAGTACTGGAGTTTCAGCTTCAGCATCACTCCCTCCAAAGAAATCCCAGGGCTGATCTCCTTCAGAATGGACTGGTTGGATCTCCTTGCTATGAATGCTATTAGGGTAGTTAATAACTACCCTAAGTGGGCACAAAGTGTTAACAAACCTTATTTTAACACTCTGTGTAGCAATTACAAAGTGATACAGGACTTCTGAATTTACACATGTACCTAAGTCCTTCTTCATACAATATGGTAATACCAAGTCAAAAAAGAAAGAGAGGGAGGAGGAAGGCTGTGTCCTTTAGAGGAGACACTGCATAGCATCATATCATCAAGCGAAAAAAAGGTTTGGGACCTCCCTGGTGGTACAGTGGTTAAGATGCTGCATTCCCAATTCAGGGAGCATGGGTTCAACCCCTGGTCAGTGAACTAAGATTTCATGTGCCACATGGCATAGCCAACAAACAACAACAAAAAGTTTCCAATGAAGTAAAAGCGGTAACACTTCACCTTCTTACCTGCATCACTGATAAAGCATCCTCTATACAAGTAACACCAGGACTTCCCTGGTGGCTCAGATGGTAAAGAATCTGTATGCAGTGCCAGAGACCTGAAAAAGTTCGATCCTTGAGTCAGGAAGCTCCCTTGGAGAAGGGAATAGCAATGCACTCCAGTATTCTTCTCTGGATAATCTCACAGACAAGAGGAGTCTGGCGGGGTACAGTCCGTGGGGTCGTAGAGAGTCGGACATGACTGAGCAACTAACACTTTCATACAAGTAACAAGGCTTCCTTCTGGGGACAGTTCTCCAGTTTAGTTCATTTTATTTTAAAAAGACAGACCAGAATGAAATCAGTGGTATTTTTAGCAACAACAAAGGAAGTAAAATTCCAGAGGACATCCATTGTCCCCAATCTGCACAAAGATTTAGGTATAAATAACATATGATTTTCCTTCTTTTTGTTCAGGACATTTTGTTTAGTCTATATTTAATAAAGAAAGGCAGTTACATTTCCAAGACAGTATGAGGAGTGTGGTGTTTTGTTGTGGTTTTTTTTTTTCCCCTCCCCCTCAACTTTAAATAGTCCCACAAAAGCACTGATTTTTATACTTAGAGGAGAAATCCCCAAACAGACCAATTGTGTTTAGGCAGGTTAAGGTATAAATGCTGACTATAAAGGAAACCTATTTAAATACTGCAGATACAGCTTCAAGGACTTTAAAAGGGCCCTCTCTGAAGCAGTAAAGAGGAAAGAATCCCAATGGAACAAAATCTATAGAGGAACTTGAACAGGACATGGTAAAAGCTGTAAAAGCTGCAGGTCCAACGGGAACCATGGCTATAATTAAGTCAAAGAGGTGCAGTAACAGAAATAAATAGCCATTGTGTTTTGTGCTAAGAGACAGGTACACTACGGCAAACCACTCAGAGACCCCAGCGCAACCTCTCTCCCAATTAACAGATGGTTTCTAAAGAAAGATACAAAATGGGTTAGCTCCTGCAGCTGCCACCTTCATATCACATGGAAGCTTAACTCCTTGCTTATTCTCGCATATGAGGCTCACTCCTGGGGAAGGTGCTGTATTTTCATGGCAAAAGATTAGTACAAAGGACCATCTGATGCAGAAGTAACATCTATAAACAGAGCTTCTAGGTTATTGGGGGCCATATTACAAAATTCACAGCAACTCTACAAACACATTTCAAGAACTAGGCAAAGACAAGTTAACAAAAGATGGATCCATCTTTTTGCCACCAAGTGTCCCCTAAAGGTCTTTGTAGGTCTTTATTGACTAAGCCAAAGCCTTTGACTGTGTGGATCACAACAAATTGAGGAAAATTCTTAAAGAGATGAGAATACCAGACCACCTGACCTGTATCCTGAGAAATCTGTATGCAGGTCAAGAAGCAACAGCTAGATCCGGACATGGAACAACAGACTGGTTCCAAATCAGGAAAGGACTACATCAAGGCTGTGTACTCTCACCCTGCTTATTTAATTTGTATGCAGAGTACATCATGCAAAATGCTGGGCTGGATGAATCACAAGCTGGAATCAAGATTGCCAGGAGAAATATAAAAAACTTCAGATATGCAGATGACACCACCCTTATGACAGAAAGCAAAGAAGAACTAAAGAGCCTCTTGATGAAAGTGAAAGAGGAGAGTGAAAACGTTTGCTTAAAACTCAACATTCAGAAAACTAAGATCCCAGTGACAGACTATTTTGGGGGGCTCCAAAGTCACTGCAGATGGTGATTGCAGCCATGAAATTAATACACTTGCTCCTTGGAAGAAAAGTTATGACCAACTTAGACACCATATTAAAAGCAGAGACATTACTTTGCCAACAAAGGTCTGTCTAGTCAAGGCTATGGTTTTTCCAGTAGTCATGTATGGATGTGAGAATTGGACTATAAAGGAAGCTGAGCACCGAAGAATTGATGCTTTTGAACTGTGGTGTTGGAGAAGACTCTTTGAGAGTCCCTTTGACAGCAAGGAGATCCAACCAGTCCATCCTAAAGGAAATGAGTCCTGAGTATTCATTGGAAGGACTGATGCTGAAGCTGAAACTCTAATACTTTGGCAACCTGAAAAGACCTTGACACCCAGAAAGACTGAAAGCAGGAGGAGAAGGGGGGTAACAGAGGATGAGATGGTTGGACGGCATCACCGACTCAAAACTCCAGGAGTTAGTGATGGACAGGGAGGCCTGGCATGCTGCAGTCCATGGGGTCACAGTCATAAACGACTGAGTGACTGAACTGAACTGTCCCCTAAAGAAAAGGGGCCAAGGAGTTTATGTCCTCCTGGTACATCTAAGACCTAGATCCATTAAATGATACATCAGTGACAAAAGCCAGACCAAAAGCACACTCTAATGCTCACCCCTATGACTCTACCATCTACCTTGCTCTTGTCAAGTTAAGTTTCACAAATAATTTCAGGCCTGTGCAGTAGAGTAAGCCACTTTCATTAAAGGAACATCTTATGCTGGAGAATGTTATACAAAACACCAGGTATGTGACGACAAGTACAACTCTTAAATGAACATTTCACCAAACACTAGTCCTTACCTTATTCCAGCATTCAACAGCCCTCAGTGTCCAGGTGTTTTCCTATTTTGTTGCTGACAATTTCTTACTTGCTATTTATACAGGAGCAGGTCACTAAATAATTACATACTGCAAACCATTCTCCTTTATTTGGGGGAAAAATTGGAAGACTTTATGTATGCTGCTAGATCACTTACTAGTTAAGCCCTATTTCCAAAAATAACATAATGCTCATTCTAGTTCTCTTAATAAATACTAACATTATTAAGATAGTCCATATATACCTAAATTACCAATCTTCAAGCAAGAAACCACACACATATACTCTGAATTGCAACGCATCTCCTTAACCCAAAAGCCTTCTATACTTTATCTGGGGTTTTGATCCTCTGCTCCTCCCTAAAATGCTACATCCAAGACTAAAGGAAGTAGAACTTGTTTCATGGTTTAAAAAGCTTTACCATCTTACAGTTGTGACTTGCGTATATGTAAAAACCTCAGGTATCTCTGAGATTTACTTAAGATTCAGATAAAGATTGGTTCTAAACAGCATTCTTTTGAAGCAAGAAACTAAGGCAAATTATTTTTCATAAGCTTCCAGCATATGAAAGATTACATTAAACATATAATTTAAAAATTCAATTAACTATTCTATGCTATTTGGCTATCTTAATTATAGCCCTTCCACTGTTAAAACATGGAAATTAACCCGTAATTTCTTCTCTTCCCTAGAAATTCAAGACTCCTGGTTAAGAAATATCCAGAAATAAAAAACTAAAAGTTAATCCTACTGATAACTATATTAGTTATCAAATTTATCAAATAATTGTCCTTGGTCAAATTTTAAATCTTATCATAAGATATAATTACTCCCCAATCTTGAGTGCTGCCTCAGCCCTCGATTTCATCATTCTTTACAAAGCTAAGGTGTTTTTTCATTTTAATTTTCTATCATTTTCATCTAGGATTTTAAAAAGTGAAGCAAAATTTCTAAGGAAATTCGAATCAAGGGACCAGGAGCTAAGTTAAACTTTAACAATTCCCACAGGATTTCTGTTTTCAGAGTACAGAATCTACAGCCTAATTAAGGTGTTATTCAAAGATTTTCTGTATCATTTCCTAAAACCTGGTAATATCCTGGCCAAACCATCCTTCTTCTCACCTTCATGCTGTGTTTTCACTTAAAGCTACTTGAACAGATATCCCATTCTAATCCTGTAAGCTTACATAAATATCCTAAGAGGCTGCAAGGTAAGGACATAAAATTGATTGGATATTATTTCAAACAAGAGTTATGATTCTGCATCAGTGGTTAGAAATAAATATACTAAAATAAAGATTAAAAACTAGAGTTTGATCTTTTCAAAGAGAACTGAAAGCTGTTCAAAAAAAAAAAATTGATACTGACGATGTATAACACTGACACCATAGAAATGTAATACTCTAAGCATACCTATGTTCCCACAAGACCAGACACCAATGGGTTTTAATTAAATGATGACTAAGTAAGCAGAGGAAATAAATGGAGGTCATTCACAAGTAAGCTTGTTTTTCTATAAGGTCTATGACTCTAATCAGCTGCTATAAACAACAGCAGCCACCAAACATCACTGACCTCTGAAGATTAAAAGCTAGAGAAGAAATACCCAGAAAGATCAACTGAGTCATCGCTAAGAATGCCATTACTACTGGTCATCTCAGCCATTCTTCAGGGAGTTCTTGGCGACACTCACGGAGAAAAGGGCTGACCACAAAACATAATGAAATGGGAGAGAAGTCACAAGATGTTACTTAGGAGGGAATATTATTAATTAGCTTCATTGCACCTATGATTTTGGCATAATTATACTTGAACTTTGGTTTCCCTCCAACAACAACGTGGATCAATACAAGTCAACTATTTGAAAGACAGGAACAAATGACTTTATAAAATACACATTCATACATACCTCGCAAAACAGTGACAAACATCTTTACCGGTAGCCTTTGTTTTCCTCAAAGTTAAGTCTCAGGGCGAGTAAGCAGTTCTCTGGCATTCATTTATTACAGACATGACAAATTTAACAGGTTCAAAGGAGGGAAAACTGTGGCCCTGCAAAACGGTCAGGATGCAAAGCCTAGAGGATTACTGGCAATGCAGGAAAGGAAAGCAAAGTGAAGTCGCTCAATTGTGTCCGGACCGTAGCTTGCCATGGTCCTCTGTCCATGGGATTTTCCAGGCAATAGTACTGGAGTGGATTGCCATTTCCTTCTCCAGCGGATCTTCCCGACCCAGGGAAGGAACCCAGGTCTTCCACATTGTAGACAGACACCTTACCTTCTGAGCCACCAGGGAAGTCCAATGCACAGTACTATATAAAAAGGGGTAACTGGGTTTTTTTGGAAGTGAAAAATTGTCCTTAAACNAAGGAACCCAGGTCTTCCACATTGTAGACAGACACCTTACCTTCTGAGCCACCAGGGAAGTCCAATGCACAGTACTATATAAAAAGGGGTAACTGGGTTTTTTTGGAAGTGAAAAATTGTCCTTAAACAAACCTCAGACTCAAAGGTAAAAACTGTTACAAACAAACCAAAATAAAAAATCACAACACCTTTGTCACCATGAAGCAGTCTGAGGACTCTAGACAGCAATTTAATTTTTCACATCACAAATGCTTTAGAGAATCTAGTTCAACACACATGCTATGTTAAAGAACTGAAAGTTCAGGTTAGAATGATACAGGTGTGAAAGGTATCCAACTAACTGGAAATGTCTTATGACCTGAGCCAGAAAAGGGCTCAATCTCCCATTCTGATTCAAATAACTTCCTAATGGAAAACATTCTGGCCTAAATGAGGTTTTACCTAGAAAGTGAGGCCTAGAATCTGCACCTTTTCTGAGAGCCCTCTGTGGAAACACGACAAGTTCAAAACAAGGACTTCTAAGCAATTACAAAAGTTACTCTTCTGAGTCACAGTGATACCAGTTCCGCCCCTCCAAAAAATTGGTAAGCTTACTTTTGGGTATTGAAAAGAAAATTCTGACACACAGAGACAGAATGAGAATTAAGCAAAAATTGTTTCACTAGAGTTCTCTAAGTAACGTAAACTGACTTCAGCTAACTAGCAAAAGGGAATTTACTGGAAGAGCCACAGAAATTTTTAGAATCAAGAGGAGCTAGGAACCAGGCTCCAGTGGGCTAAGCAGTGAAAAGAGCCATCATCTCAGAGGTAAGACAGACAGGGTGTCTAATGAGAAGAGCCACCATCACCATCTCATTCTTCCATCACTTCCTTGAGGTTCTCGGAGAAAATACCTAACTGATCTTTCTATCGTCCCACACTGGCCCCTTGCCTGTACTTAAGATAGGGACAGAGAGAAGGTAGAGAATATCTCAATATGGAATGATCATAATGAAGTTAGACAATCCTCTAGGATACATGAAGTGTTATAGATTTCTCCATACATCCTGAAAAGAAATCTCTCTCATTTCTGTTTAAATAAAAGACTGCTTCAAAGATTCAACTATCAAATGGAATAATCAACAACTCATTAGTGAGCCAGACCTTCTCCAAATCATACTCCTGATGTGGAGTACCCAGGAAGTACTGCTTCTAAATCCTAGCTCAAAAACAAGTCACCGTTCAGAGCATTCTTCGTTCCCCTCTGCAAACTATGACCAGTTCCCTCCAACTCACCTGAAAAATAAGGTGCCAATAATGTAAGACGTTAGATTAGCAGAGTATGTTGTGACTCAGGATCTGTGAGGAGACACAGCCACCACCTTGAAATCAAGTACTAAACTCCGGCTGGTGTTCTCCAGTGCACCAATATTCTCAGTTAACAAAAGCTGCTGACGTTGAGTCACCTTCAACACCAACACCTGACAAGACCTTCCAGCTCCAGAAGTCGCTCTTCCCTATGGCAAAGAGAGGCCTTCGGAAGCTCCCCACAAAGGACACGGTGTGGAGAAGCCTGTAGAAAGCTGGAATTCAGACTTTAAACCATAAGAAAGATGATCTTTAAGAAATTATTTTATTAACACCTCCACCACAGGGGAAGCTTTCTGCTAAGTCTCAACTGGTGGAATTGCTCTTAAGTTGTCAATAGCCAGCATTTGAAAATAAATACAGTCACCAAGTGTGGAACGATGTTCCTGTAGCCAAGCAGGCATTTGGCAGATGCCAAAAGAGAAGGCAAGAGGCCAAGAAATGAGACCTAAAATTTTAAAGGAAGACTGCTCTACTCAGTAACACAAAATCTGAAATAATGTAAAGGCAGAAATAGGCCACAGACTACCTGTCTCTACATTCAACATACATCAGCATCTGTCTCCCAAAGGTGCAGCAGGATGTTTAAGGCTTCCTCTACTACAGCGAACTGTTCCAGTGGTCTAAAAAGGGAGCTCCCTCGCAGGATTTTTTTGGGGGGGTGCATGTGTGTTTTTTTGTTTGTTTTAGGGGAGGTGGGATGGGATGGGCAAAAGGAGTGCTAGAGAAGGAGAAAAAATGAAAGGTAAAGCTAGAACTATAGAAAAGGAATGCTACTTTTTCCTTTGAGGCTCTACTGAGCAACAGCTTTCTGCCAAGACTGCCTTCAGGTTCTCAGCAGAAGAGGGGATGAAGCAAGATAAAGAGAAAGAAGTCTGAGGCCACTGCCCTGTGTCCCAGGACCTCGCACAGGTGATTGTCCCTGGATGGCATGCCTCTCCAGAAGGGGAAGCAGACGAGTATGAAGGCAGAGAGGACTGCTGCGGCGCAAAGCTGCTTTGGTTCTCTTTTCTCAAGCTTCTGTGTGTGCCGTCACCCCTTCCTCCAGGTGGCCTGCCAATAAATACGCCACGGAGCTTGGAGGCTACTTCCAAAAAAGAAAACAAGCCCGAACCAGGCTGGACCACTGCAAAGGGGCGAGATGAAGTCCCTGCAAGCAGCAGGCAATCTGCTGAAATAGTGTACAAATTCACTCTTTTCTTCCTGGATACTCCTTTTATGGGGAAAGTGGCAAGAACCAAGTTTGAAAACAAAAAAATATTTCAAAAGGAGGGAGGGGTTGGTGCCTGAAGGCACACTGAAATAAAAGGAAATAAAATAACGCAGAAAAGCCCATGGCCCAAGACAAAAATTTAGTATCTCTTAAAACAATTGCTATAATTTACTTTTAAAACACTTTGGGGGACTTTCTTGGAGGTTCAGTGGTTAACACGCTACACTTCCAAAGCAAGGGGCAAGGGTTTGTCAGGGAAGTAAGATCCTACACGCTGCACAACACGACCAAAACAAACAAACAAAAAACACTTTGGTATAATGTTCTGCTCGTGTGCTCAGTTGTGTCTGACTCTTTGTGACCCCCACGCACTGTAGCCCACCAGGCTCCTCTGTCCATGGGATTCTCCAGGAAGGATACTGGAGTGGGTTGCCATTTCCTACTCCAGAGGATCTTCCCAACCCAGAGATCGAACCCGTCTCTCTTGTGTCTCCTGCACTGGTAGACAGATTCTTTACCACTTCACCACCTGAGAAGCCGTGGTACAACAAATACCAAACAATTTCACTGTTTTACCCAGCACAGACAAACTCATAGAGATAAAAAGTACAATGGTGGTTGCCAAGGGCTAAGGGAAATAGCGTGGGGAGTTATGTTTAATGGGCACAGAGTTTCAGGTCGGAATGATGAACCAGTNTCTTGAACTCGACATGTCAGCAAACCTAGGCCTCTCCTCTCTGGTGAGTGAGGGAGCTGGCTAAGGTCACCTCAAGGGTTTCCAACTCCAATGCTCTATTATTCATTCCTTGCATCATAAAATCCATTTCACTCCTCTAGAATGCAGCATCAGCAGGTGTCAAGGACTCTGAAGTGCATTTGAGAACTCAGAGGGACACACCAACGTCAGCTAAGCTGTACAAACAGCAGAAGCATCTCGTATTTAATGCCTATAGAGAGGAAACAGGATGAAGCATAGAGCTGGCATGACCCCAGAGCAAGAACCTGACAAACGACAAGATAAACAGAATCTCAACGAGTGAGAACGTTACTGTATTTGAAACTGAAGATGTTTTTTAATGTAGTTCCCTAATCATCATATATTCAAAATAGTGGATTAATATGCTAACACTGACACAACCTAAAAATTATATACCTTTAGGACTTAAGAAAGAAACACACACTTTCCTAACTAGGTATTTTGTACTTAAGATAAAGTTTCCTAATTTTCAGTTCAGTTCAGTTTCTCAGTCGGGTTCAACTCTGCGACCCCATGAATCCCAGCATGCCAGGCCTCCCTGTCCATCACCAACTCCCGGAGCTCACTCAGACTCACGTCCATCGAGTCAGTGATGCCATCCAGCCATCTCGTCCTCTGTCGTCCCCTTCTCCTCCTGCCCCCAATCCCTCCCAGCATCAGGGTCCTTTCGAATGAGTCAACTCTTCGCATGAGGTGCCCAAAGTACTGGAGTTTCAGCTTTAGCATCATTCCTTCCAAAGAAATTCCAGGGCTGATCTCCTTCAGAATGGACTGGCTGGATCTCCTTGCAGTTCAAGGGACTCTCAAGAGTCTTCTTCAACACCACAGTTCAAAAGCATCAATTCTTCGGCACTCAGCCTTCTTCACAGTCCAACTCTCACATCCATACATGACCACTGGAAAATACATAGCCTTGACTAAACAGACCTTTGTTGGCAAAGTAATGTCTCTGCTTTTGAATATGCTATCTAGGTTGGTCATAACTTTTCTTCCAAGGAGTAAGCGTCTTTTAATTTCATGGCTGCAATCACCATCTGCAGTGATTTGGGAGACCCCCAAAATAAAGTCTGACAAGGTTTCCACTGTTCCCCATCTATTTCCCATGAAGTGATGGGACCGGATGCCATGATCTTCGTTTTATGAATGCTGAACTTCAAGCCAACTTTTTCACTCTCCTCTTTCACTTTCATCAAGAGGCTTTTTAGTTCCTCTTCACTTTCTGCCATAAGGGTGGTGTCATCTGCATATCTGAGGTTATTGATATTTCTCCTGGCAATCTTGATTCCAGCTTGTGTTTCTTCCAGTCCAGCGTTTCTCATGATGTACTCTGCATAGAAGTTAAATAAGCAGGGTGACAATATACAGCCTTGATGTACTCCTTTTCCTATTTGGAACCAGTCTGTTGTTCCATGTCCAGTTCTAACTGT
>SJYW01034464.1:0-63220 GCA_006410735.1 Raphicerus campestris | reverse complement strand
GGTTGGATTTAAATTTTCCTCGCACAGAGTGATTCTAGTTTTCTTACAATCCAATCAATTAAATGCTCCTACAAAATCAGATAGCAGGAGCTGACCCACTAGCTCCCCCAGGAAATAGAGTAAGTTGGATAATTAGAGTGACTGAAAAACTCTGCCCCAAGTGTAAAAGCATATACGGAAAAACTGCTCAAGATGACTAACCCTAAATACCAGAGTGGGGTTCAAATCCCTACAGATTCTTTCAAAAACTTTTCAGAGATATGTTAATAGTAGCTTCTTCAGAAGATATGCCCACTTTGCCAAGTGTAACAATTCTAAATCCAGTTTCAGAAGTCTATGTACTAGACTATTTTGTTCAATACAAGTATTAACTAAGAAACTCAGAGTAATGCAACAACAAAAAAATCTAAAGTAACTATGTTTGAAGCTAAAGGAGTCAGAACCTTCTGAACGCTGATTTAACCCATACCAAGAGTAAGATGTTAGCGGTCCAAATCAAAACAGGTTTAACAGAAGAGGTCCTTAGTATTCTAATGTGTCTACTCAACTTATTAATTTATAGTTCATTATCATGGATGTTTACTTCATGAAACATGTTTGTATTTTATTGATGTGAACAGGTTTTTATGGCAGAATTACAGATGGTCTGATATCTAGTTAGCAAATGACTTCCAAAGTAACACGTTCAACGGAATTCTAGGGTCATGGAGATAGCATCCCCTCCCCAGAGTTATATGATTAAATAAGATGGGTGGAACTGTAAATCAAACTGGTTTCTTTACTGCAGGATTTTAACATAATTTTTAATATGTTAATGATCTACACTATGGTTCTTAAGTAGTCAACTATGGAGTGCAGTTTTTCTCAAACCTGTCATTAGTGTAACACTTGTTTTGAGGAGAATTTATGACTAAATCTCATGGACCTAAGTTTAGCAAAAACAACTTTCGATGTTTGGTGCTTAAAATCCATTTTCTTGGGTACTCCGTTTGCTTATGAGACATTTTAAACACAAATTTTACTAGGATAGAAACTTTCCTTATCCAGCTCTCCATGAAAAGATCAAGGGGTACGGGAGTGAAAGCAATGAACGAACAACAAATACTAATAAGCTTCGGCAGCACCTAAGTATCCAACCATGTACTACCTCATATTACCCATGCGCTGTGGTTCTGTTATCACCGTCCTCCACATAGAGCCAGAGAAGCCAGGGTCATGAAGACAAAGAAATCACATTTATCTAATTTTGCCACATAACAGCTCTAGCAAAAGGTTAACAGAGAGTAAGATAATTCAAGACTGACCAGAGGTAAGAGATGAAAATCTGTGAGATGTTTCCTGTGGGAAAATGCCCAATTCAGTGCATGGCTGAATGACCGGATGTATGATTTGTCTACCGCTTTCATCTATCATAACAAAAACGTGACCTTTTCAGCTAATTCAAGCATCATTTTTTAAATAACATAACTTTGCAATCAAACTAGAAATTTCATCATTTATATCAAAACCTTAATGCCATTTATCACACTTATGTCAAAGAGGCTATAAAATGCACACATAAAAAGATGCCATTTTGCTAAAAACATAAAATTCAGTATCAAGACAGACATATGTTAATAAAAAGTCTTTGTTCTCTATCTTTCCAACTTTTCGGTAACTTTTTTTTTTTAAACAGATTTTATGTATACTGCTCACAATGATTGGGGGGGTATGGAAAAATNGATGCCATTTTGCTAAAAACATAAAATTCAGTATCAAGACAGACATATGTTAATAAAAAGTCTTTGTTCTCTATCTTTCCAACTTTTCGATAAAATCTGTTAAAAAAAAAAAGTTATGTATACTGCTCACAATGATTGGGGGGGTATGGAAAAATATTATCCATTTGATTATCAATATTCAAAAACAAAAAACAAACCTTCCTGATTATAATGGTAAACATCTAAGTAACATAATTAGTTAAAATATAATTATGGACTGATGATAATTAAGTCTTACTTGATTTTTACTTGATTTTAATGAATAAATTCTTTTTGTGACCCTCAATCCGCATACTGAGTAAATACGACCACGAGGCCAAGCCCTTAGGTTAACAGCTCTAAGTCACTTTGGAGCCAATAAGCTCTTCTCTCTTGATAAAATAACAGCTAAAGGTATCATCCCATAAAAAGTCACAGTTGACTCCAGAAAGTAGCTAGGGATCCCTTCCTCTGCCTTCTAGTTCATTTTACCAAGGAAACCTGAAGCTGAGGCCAACAGCCGCCATGTCCAAGGTTACATGATCAGTCAAAGTTCAAATTCTTGGTCCAACTTCTCAAACTGCTTACTTATTTCAAATATTTAGTTTAATATTCTGGTGATAAACCATTTGATATGCACCATCACTCATATTTAACGTGAAAAAGCTACAGAGTCCGTCTACACTTCACCCATTCTCAAGTGTCTGCAAACAACTCCTCTATCAACCCATCTATGGCCAAGAACAATTACTTAAGTTTTGCTTTATTCTAAAAGTTTAGTCAAATCCTCCAAAATACTAAAGAGATTTTCCACTACCTAATATTCAAAATGTATCATTATTAAAAGCCAAATTACTCATCCTCTCATTCTTATCTTTTAAAGAGGAGCACTCATATACCCTTGTTAACAAATAGGAGCTAAGATCTTACCATACTCAAATTGTATCTGTACAAACATTTATACACTGACAATGTCAGTATTATCATTTACTTGGTCATATATAAGCAGAACAACGGAGACTTAAAGAAAAGGACATTTTAAGGTCATTTTCCTCTGCTAAACACAATTCTCCCCTTATTTCATTGTTGAAATGTTAAATCATGCAAGCTCAAAACTAAAGGTTAACATGATGCTTGCTGCTCCAGATACACCTACAACTTTGAAACATTTTCAAAAATGTTATTGTATAGTTCAGATTATATAAAAGTCTAGTTAAATATATACTGCTCATAAAAAATATTTTATGCTTTGAAAGGAAAACTTAAAACTATCTAAAACTTAAAGTTTCATACTGCTGATGCAGCCAGAGAACAGAGAGAAAATATAGATGTGTAAAATTCTAGCACTGAATGATTTACAAGCCGTAAACTTATTTTCTCACACCTTGAAACATAATCATTTACATGTGAGGAATCTTATCTAAAACTGCATACCTGTTATTTTGTCTCTTACAAGCTTACAGGACTCTATCTCACCGATGCTCCCAAACAGACTCTTCAGTTCCTCCTGTGTCATGTTCTGAGGAAGATAGTTGACTATTAAGTTGGTCTTGCTGTCCTCTGTATTTCCAGAGTCAACTGGTGACGAGCAGTTGTTGTTTATGGTGGTTGGACCGTTGGCTGTGTTATTGCAAGTTGGCCCATTAGACAGTTGTGTTTCCATGGCAGCAATTACCTGCTAAAAACAGAGAAAACAAGAAACGTCAGAATTCATATTTCACAAAGTATTAGAGAGTCCATCCAAAAATTTAAACACTTGTCACTAAACACAAGTCATCCTGCTGAAATTACAACAAAGCTTCAAAAAGTACACCTATGCTAACTTTTACTTCACATTAAGCTATTTTAAGATCACAGCTGTACTTTTCACATACATATTCCACACATGCACGAATGCACAATTTACATCTTTAACATTCTCTAGAACCCCATTCTGGGTCTATTCACAATCCTTACTCACCTGCTGTGTCCACAGAGTTGAGGAAATTTAGTAGCAAAGGGCATAGAATTAAATTCTGACTAAAAATACCAGAAAATAAAAGTGTTTAACATGCTACCAGAAACAAAGTTAAAAAAAAAAAAAGAACCCTAACTTTGCAGAGATATTTAGTTAGCCTAGGAGTTTATTCTGAAACTGACAGACATCCATTAATTAAAATCAAGGAGCAAGAGTACTTTGAAAAATTATAAATTCGTCAACATGTACTGTTTTGGTTACATATTGAAAATGTTTTTAATTGACAATATCTCATACCTCTATCATTGGTAAGAAACAAGAAAATAGCAAATGTCTTATGTTAGGGTTTGCAGGATAACTTGGGGAATAAACTGAGTACTTAATGTACCTTGTGAATCTAACAAGCCATTCTTGTCAACCTTGGCAGCTAAAGATCACCAACAACGCAGCTGATCTACAGCATCAAAATAAAATCCCCCAAAGAATTCCAAGTGATATTTTGCCTTGACTCTGACTTTAAAGGAAAAACAAAAACAAAAAAAAACCTATGCAGTTCACCAAAGCAACAATGCAAATATGTCCATTTTTGCAAAAAGACCAGCGCAAGGAATTTTCATTTGAGCACCTAAGCCCTTTGAAAACACAAGTGATAAGGTATCTATAAACTCCAAATATAGAATAAACAGCAGAGTTGGGGGAAGTGGCCTCAAACTGTTCAGGCTACTTTAAAAATCACTTACTAAGCAAATTTAGATCTCGTTTCCTAGAAACCAATTCTGTGCTCTTTGAGCAAGAGTTACAAACCACAGCCCCAAATTCTCTAAAACCGTCTTCCAAAAACAAACTACTTTAGAACCCAATATTGTGGGGGAATCCAAAAATCCAAGCATCACTGAAAGGATCATCCTTCATATTCCATCCATCTTTCAACTCCACAAAGAACTACAAAACTGACAATCCTGAATTGATAGGATTCAAGTTTTAGGGAAGGTTTAACACATAAAAGGCAGAGAATTTGAGGTAAAATTTTAAAAAAAATTTTAAAGCAAAGTAGAGGCAAAGGCTGCTCCAAGAAAAGACGGGGGGAAATGTCTTTTAAAAAGCATATTGCCTAAGAAAAATAAAAGGGCGCAACCATAGATAAGCAAACAGGAAGAACTCTACTGCCAAGAGATGTTTATAAAAGAGGGCAGCACAGGGTAGATTGAGACTGGTCAACTGAACAGATTGAGACTGGTCAGACTGGACAAGAGCCGTGCTGTCGGGTTAAAAAAACAGGAGACAAAAATCCAGCCTATCTTTGAAATGTCAAACCAACTATAACCTCTTCCAAAACTTCATTTCCTTTTCAAAAGAAATGGGTTCTTTACTCTGCAAGCTACAAACTACCTCTCTCAAGTATGTATTTTCAGCGAATAGGGAGGTGAAGAGAAATAAAGAAACCTTTGGAAATCTGTACTGAAAAAAAAAAAAACCCGGAAGCAATTCAAGATACGCATTTTATTATAATTAACCAATTTATCTGAAACTGTAAAAGGAGGTTTCAGATTTGCTAAAAAAGCATAACCGTTCCAGTTTATAGAATATTAGCCCAGGGTCACTCTTTCCACAGGAAAAAGTATGTGAGATTAACCTTTGTCCAGCAGTCAGGAAAACAATGATCTGCAAGATGAGAGTGCCCAAGGCCAATTAAAACAAATCACTAATCAAAATCTTAGGGTATATGTGGAGACTACATGAAACCCAAATACAAGATTCGGACTAAAGCTCACTGGGATGGCATGTGAAATATAAAGTGTTCATTGACTGAAATTAGCAGGATTTAGCAGGGACAACAAACACTCCTCACTTAATTGCACATTTATTTCCATGTTCAGGTGGCAAGAATGAGCTCCTAAGCCAACATTCAAGTGAACAGCTGCAGTAGGCTGTGTGCACTGAAAATTACAGCATCTCTCAGCTATAGGACCATCTGCTCAGAATAAAATGATACTAATGTGCTATATTTTACAAATAATGCATATTCCATTGATAGGCTCAACACAACTGTTCACAGAATGCAAACTCTTTCAACAGTTACTGGGCAAATAATTTTCAGCCAGATTTACAATTTTGACATTTTTTTAAGCATCAGGAATTGTAAATAACTTCAAAATTTAGTAACCAAAAAAATACATAGTAAACAGAATGAAAAATTTATGGTAACTTAGTATTCAGACCATACCAAAACTTTTGTTTTTTGTTTTTAAAAAAAGCTTGTCACTCTTTTGAGGCTGCACTAAATCCTAATTAAGATAATAAAAGTTACATACAAAAGCAGGTTCTGATACTACATATACCACTAAAATTGCAATGTGCTTTACATCCTAATGATGGCCATACCACAATAGGTTAAATGTAAGAATAATTAGTATGCCAAATGACAAGTTCAAGTGTTTGGTATGGCCTCAGCACTCCTGCAACATGCTAAAAAAAAGTAGCCTACAGAATTTAAGAAAAATCCCACAGACCCCGGTCCAAGGCTCTGCTGCCCACGAACCACTTCTAAGCAGAGAAGCCACATCACACAGTCTGACTGCCATGTTAGTTTGGAGTTGCCGTCTGCAATATGGACACAAAAAGTACCGTATGTTAGATGAGCAAGATAATGCAACAAATCAGTTTGTACAAAATTTACAGTGATTGTATTGATATTCCCAGCACGTCCATGCAGTGTGGCTTAATTGAATTTGAGGCAATTCCAATCTAATCTTTCCAAATTCATTTTAACATGTAGTTTTCTTGCACAAATTAAGCATTTTTAATTAAGAGCCTGATTTTAAAACAGTATTAACTAGTTACCTTGGCATCTATCCTAAAGAACTACCTTAAACCACAACTTAAAAAAAATTTTTTTTTCATAATAAAATGAAGCAAAACACTGCATGCTGTCCTATCTCTTAAGGATGTGGGAGAAGGGAGGAAATGTGAATGAAATTGTATTTACAGTGAGAAAAAGCAGTCATGTAATTCATTAGTGAATGCCTTGCATAAAAACATTCTTTCCCCCAAATATCAGAAGAGCATTAAGAAAAGCTATATTTGCCCACACTGTTACATTATACTATAAATGACCCTAATCCTGGAGCTTAAAATTAAAAGTGAATTGAAACCCTGTGAGGTTATTCTGCCACTACAGTCAAAGGATCTCTAACAGTTTTGCTGAGAACTGTTCACGCTTTACCATCTGAGCCACCAGGGAAGTTCCCTTCACATATACTAAGATGCAGTAAACCAGCATCTTTCAATTGAAATAACTGGACCCACAAACAGGATTGTTTGGAGTAATGTTTATATAGGATGTCAGCGTGTCCCTGAACGAAATCAAGTGAACATTTTTTAATATGTAAATATGTAAAAAGCCAGCACAATTTGAAATGAGTGCTGCTATAAGGACTCCAATATGGTTAATGGGCCATTTACCACCTAATACAACTTGCTCCAATACTAAACAGAGTCACAAAATTGGCCAAGAAACCAAAGTTTACATTTTAGCCATATATGCAGCTACTTTAATGGTCAACATAATATTCAGAAAAAATCAGTCAATGAAAATAAATAAGCAACAAAGGAGGGCTGAAAAGGTCTTTTACTTGCATACTTATGATTATACAAATTTCATCAGAGTTAAACCTGGCTGCACATGATTTACCCTTGATGCATATGTGATGAAATTTATAACATGTGACAATGGATTCCATTTTCTGGCATCTACCTAAAGGGTTTAGCATACTCTTTACGGGATGCCATAATAATGTTTTACTCTTCTTCCCTTCTCCCACTGTTACCAGGGTCTGATTGTATGTACTTTATTTTACAAAAAGAAAAAGCACTACTTATAGTTGAACTGAACCTGTGAAAAAATAAGATGCTTTCACAGCCATGAAGTATCGATATTTTGATAAGAATCTAATTGTGGTTAGACTACAGGGCAGACCATTTAGGAGGACCACACCCAACAGGTTAAATAAAGCTTAAATGTATGTCCTTGATACCCTGAGGAGTTAATATCTAAACATTCATCACTACAGAAAACCAGAGATTCAAATTTAATGGCCTCATCCCTTCCATTCCACAGGAAGTGGATGCTAATGAGCTAATCTAGTGACACCCCTCTTTCTGAAAGCCCCAGGGAGGCGAACAATCACTTTATAGCACCAACTAGCTAGGAAGGCTGTGTATGGAAAATGATTCTACTGCACTTTTACATTTCAAGCACCCCAGACAGTTTCTCTGCTTGAGGCAGACACATACCTTTATGGGAGGTTATAAATAAGTTGCTCACATGGCCCTTACCTTTATGCTGGCCAACAATTCAGTTACTAAAAATGTAAAGCTACTTCCCCTTCACTTAAGGACAGGCAATTCTGCTCTACTCAGTCTACCACAGACAACCAGGCTGTGCACTATTTATAGATTCTATTGGCTCTGAAACTCTTTGGAAGCAAAATAAAAGGCCATATTCCAGCAACATAGAACCATTAATTTTAAAGCTTAAAGAAAGTGTTTCAATGTATGTTCCCCTCTTAATTTAGACATAAATTGTGCCAACTAAGACTACTTTTTCTCCTGTCATTCTTCATGAAATCATTTATGAAAAGACACGAGCATAGGTTGATCTAGACTACTCTAAACTTTCCCTGGTTCTGAGAGATACTGATGCAGTGTCAACTTGGTGGGAACACGGATTTTAAAGGGTGGGGTGGAGGGCAGGGGAAGAAGTGGCCTTTATGTTTTCATTCATAATAGTTTACTTCCAAATTTCCAAAAAGACTTTTTAAATGGAATTTCTGCCCCCTACCCTGGTTTTTACTTAAATGGCCCTCTGTATACTTTAATACCTTAAGTTTCTTACAATAATGGATTTGGGGAAACCAATGCTACTGTTTGACTGTTCACAGCTAGAACTAACAGTTTCCTGGTCATATGAAGAAGAAAAGCAAAGTCCCTATTTCCCAAACTTCCTAATAAAAAATTTCTGAAAACTAATTAGCTTCTTCCCTATTTTCAAATCTCCTTCAGACAGCCACCAAACAAGACAGACGGCTAATCAAGACAGTCTGAGAACTCTCATTAAGTACACTGTCTGCTAGGGGAAGAAAGGTTTCCAAGACCTAGAACCCACTTGATTCAGGGATCAGACCTGTGTGGTTTAAAGTCACAGAAAAGGCTACTGCACAGTTCTCATGAGGACTATCTATCTGCACCAGCCAGTCCACTGAGACATGTGCCATCCTGATCTGGGCCCTCATCCCTTATCTGGACCACCAAATTACAGCCTCCCAAAACTTCCCTCATCATCCTCAGTCACACGTCACACTATTTCCAACAGACTTTCCTAAACTCTCAATAGTTCTCCGTTGCCTAACAAATAAAGTGCAAACTGCTAATATTAAGAGTCCACAGGCATCTTAGACCCTTGACAATTGCTTTCACCAGGCTACTTGGTCAAGCATCTAAAAATATGAACTGCTGCATGTCCTCCATGCAGTCACGGTACACTGAAGACCACACATTCTTCTGGCTTTGCCTGTACAGTTCTATCTGCCAGGAAGGCCCCCAAGTCACACCTATACCATATCCAGCTCTGGGATTTGTACATGCTAAGCAATCAAAAATATACTTAAGGTCAAGAGCAGTTCCTTTTGGGAAAAAAAAAAAAAAACCTCAAGCTTGAAAGGGCAATCACCTCTCTAAATAATATGCAAACTTGGTAGCTTGTTTTTCTATCTCACTTCAGGTATTTCAAACCACAGATAATTATGAAAGCATATTTTCATTTTTTTTGGCGTACTGCATTAGCCACCCTCACCCATTAAAATATAAATTCTTATTAAATGGCACAACAAAGGAAACTATCTTTTGAGTGATCAGTTGTATACTGTCATTTCAAGAGCCTGCTGTGGCTACTGACCACTACAAAAATGCCAGAAACCAAGACAAATCCAAAAACATGGTACAAATGTGCTCTAAGCCCTGGCCAACAGCATCACCGAGCTGCGGCATCTGGAGCCCAGGTCTAACTTTAAAAATACCAGAAGAAGTACAAGTAGATGTGAAAAAAAATAAATTTTAACTCAAAAGTACTTAACAAATGCAAAGGGATTAAGTAGATCTCAAAGCGTTTTTTAACTGATAGAGACTAGAAACCATAACAAGCAAACATAAAAGGTAAGATCTCTAAAAAAGAATCATAGCTAGGGGCAAGGACAAGAATCTCATACTCAAAAGGTCTGGCTTGGATGGAGTGACCTTGGATACTCGTTTATAGGAAGAGGGTTCTTGAGTAACACAGAACCAGGGCAGCATCAGTATAGTACAAAGCTTTTCCTCAGACGAGATCAAATCTCTCTAAAGGCCAAGTGACAAAGAGAAAGGAAGCAGTATCTCTAAAGTTTTGCAGAACCCACTACAAAAAAAGGCAGCAGCCATAGCCAAAAGGAACGTTCCTTTGAGGAACTCAAAGCAAGGAGCTAAAGCTCTCGATATAATCATCGAAGTGAATAATGGGAGTTCACAAATGAGAGCTGGGTAAGCAGCAAGGTGGGGGTCATCTGTCTAGCAAACACCATGCCTACAGAATGTTTTATCTTTCCCATTCAAATCACTAAAATGGCATTTTCAGGATACATTTCAGCTTTGCTGAATTAAAACAATAGAAGGGTCAACCAAGCACTCAAATCATGGCGCTGACATGTTGGCTACAAGAATAAGCCATTTCTTTGTTTTCTTTAAACCCCTTCACTTTGCTATGTGGTTCCTAAAGGAATAAAGGTTTGCAGCTTTAAACTTCATGGGATATCCTCAATCCTGGAATCCCTGTCAACTCCCTGCCCCACTCCCATACCATTTTAGCTGCCTCCAGCTCCATGGATTCTTCAGCCTTGTGGAGCTCAGATTTTTCGCCTTGGGGCCAACAAGGGTCCAAGAGCTGCCAGAGACACTGCCCCAGACAGCTGCAGGACTCACAGGGAGAATGTTCTTTGGCAGCGACTGCAAACATTTCTCTGTATCTTGGCCCTTTATGGCTCCTACGGAGTCCTTCTGACGCCAGTCTTTCTGATTTCTGAGGTTTTGTAGTTCTAGAGCTGGCAGAATTAAAAGCTTTGAGGTGAGAGAGTCAAGTATGAGTTTAGGGGTCAGTCCCAAGTCCTTCCCTTCACTCTAGGTCTGTATCAGCCTTCCACGCTGGGCAACACGAAAGCAAAGATCCTGTGAAAAAGATTTGCTTACGGTTCACCCTCTGTTCATTCACCCATTCATTCAACAAACATTAGTTCACAACTCCCACAAACTAAGGACTGTCCTACATGCTTCAGAGATAGCAATGAAGAAATATCCTGGAGTGTACATCTGCAATAGGAGGTGTACACATGTATAAAACTATTAGCTGGAAATAAGTGTGCATGGAATAAAAGAAAAGGTAGAGCTGAGTAAGAGGGCTGAGAATGTGGAGATGAAGGATGGACAGTTTCCAGCATTAAACAGGAGGTCTCAGTGAGAAGATGAGCCTTCAGGAAAGATTTAAAAGAGAGGTAAGCACTCCTGTGGTGGGCAGAATATCAGCTCACCTTAGATGCCCACATCCTCAACTCTGAAATATGTGACTATGTTACATGACAGGGAATTAAGATACATATGGAATTAAGGTTGCTCATCAGATGGCCCTGAGATGGGAAGATTATCCTGGATTATCAGTTGGGCCCAGGGTTATCAGAAGAGTCCACATGAATGGAGGCTGGAGAGCTGGTGTCAGAGTGATACAACCTGAAAAAGACTCAACCCACAGTCACTGGCTTTGAAGATGGAAGGAAGCCATCAACCAAGGAATGTGGTGGGCAGCCTCCAGAAGCTGAAAAAGGCCAGGGAAAAGATTTCCCCCAGCATCTCCAGATGGAATGCAGCCCTGCCAACACCCTGATGAGAGCCCAAGAGACCCACGTCACAGGATTCTGCCCTTCAGAGCTGCAAGCTAATAAATCTGTGTTGTTTTAAGCACCAAGTTCATGGTTAGTTTGTTACAGATTTATAAGCAAATAAATACATCCCCATGGGGATATCTAGAAGACAAACCAGGCAGAGACTAGCCAGGGTGAAACCAGAAGGAGGCTAGAGAGAGATGAGTCCAAGAGGTGGAAAGCCAGACATACAGGACCTTCGAGGAGTAGAGGAGGAAGAAGTTTCCTTCAACACTCTTAGGGTTCTGGCTGGGTCTGCAAATTAGACTGACAAATTAATAGGAGAAGAGCATACAAATTTTATTGTATTTATTTATACATGTACATGGGAGCCTTCATGATAGAGAAGTAATCTGAGCAAGAAGTTTATATACCTCTGTTAGATAAGGAAACAATAGATGTGTAAAGAATTGACTAGACAAGGCAGTTTGGGTTGGGGGTAGTGAGTGATAAGGATGAAACTAGGAAGACGTGCTGTGCTTAGTCGCTCAGTCGTGTCTGACTCTTTACGACCCCATGGACTGGGACCCTCCAGGCTCCTCTCTGTCCATGGAGATTCTCCAGGCACTAACACTGGAGTGAGTTACAAAGCCCTCCTCCAGGGGATCTTCTCCATCCAGGTATCGAACCCAGGTCGCTGCACTGCAGGGAGATTCTTACTGGCTGAGCCACCAGGTAAGTCCCTTTCTCCAGGGGGACTTCCTGACTCAGTAATTGAACTGGGGTTTCCTACACTGCAGGCAGATTCTTTACCAGCTAAGCTACCAGGAAAGCCCAAAGTAGCAAGATAAGGGTTAGTTTAACAAAGTATGCTTGTTCAGATTACCAGGCCCTAAGTCATACTGATGTCAAGAATGTCTTTCTTCCTCTTAGTACAGGGAGGGTTCGTTCCACATGGGAATTTTACTACCTATTTCAGAGAAGAAAGGAGAGGGCAGAGGTTAGAATGACCTTTCTACTTCTGCTATTTTCTCAAACTCCTTCAGCTTAAGATATTTAATATGCCAAAGTAACATACTTTGGGGCAGTACATCCTCAACTTCATCAAAGGCCGCCACGAGAAAGTGAACCACAGAAAAGGTTTTGAGAAAAGGTGGCTACTGTGAAAATAAACTGGGTATGTCCGTGTGGGAGAGCTCAGCAACTCTGGAAACAAGAGGACCAACCAAGAAACAACTGCATAACCAAGATGAAGGATGACAGTGATTCCAATCAGGGTGATGCCAAGGGAGAAGTGGACAAACCCAGCAGAAAACATGTCATCAGTGCGTTAGTTTAATTACATCAGTAAAAAGATGATGAGATGGCTGGATGGCATCACCGATTCAATGAACAGGAGTCTGAGCAAACTGGGAGACAGTGAGGGACAGGGAAGCCTGGCATGCTGCAATCCATGGAGTCGCGAGCAGTCAGACACGACTAGGCGGCTGAACAGCAACAACAAATTATTTAAATCCATTATCAAGAAAGTGCTTTAGATTCTAACTACTCACATTCAGATCAATTCATCTTTCTGGCCACTAAGAATACATGATGATGAAGAAAAGGATTAGCTTCTACAGAAAGTTAACGCCTTACTTTGGGAGTAGGAGATCGCCTCAAAGAAACCCAATATTTGAAAATCTGAGTTTAAAAATATTAAATCAAGAGTTATTCCCTTTATCTATGGAGTCTTTAAAGAATTCTGCAAGTGAAACATTTAATAGCAAATGCAAAATTTATAAAAACCAGAATAATTCAAAAGATGCAACTTTCAGTATGTCAGCAATTGATCTGTAATCTACGACAGCCCCTAAGGCTCAGAGTTTTCACCCCAAAAGGTAAAACAAAGAAGATGATAGATGAAAATAATGAGAATAACTTACATTTCTGTGATATGTAATTAAATTTTAAAATCTATATTCTTCAACTGGGTCATATATATACCTCCATAGTAGTCAAGGTTAGGCCAGTTTAATCTTGGTTACAGACTAGAATACACTACCATCTAGTGATGAATCATTCCAACCTCAGTGGCCATTATTAATTTCTACACCTTTATTTGGCTGTAGAACCTAAAACAGGACATGAACGTAGTAAGAAGAAAATCAACTACTCCCACAGTTTTGTAGCAGGGTTCTGGTTTGGTATAGGCAGATAAATTTGAATTGCTAAATTAAGACAGTTAACATAGTAATCAGCATAGAAATTGGATTAACTTCACATTCTTCTGCAGAAGTCACAGCTAAAGGGAACCCCCTCAGGGTTGTACAAATTGTGAAAGGCTGATTGGAAATCCTCAAATTAATCCCAGTAGTTGACTGTTTTCATTAGGTAGGTTAAAAACATAGCTCCTCTGTAGGATACAGCCACTAAAATACTGTCATATTCGAGCTCCAAAAGAGCAAGTATTCCTAGTCTTAAAGGGAATATAAAAGACAAGGAAGGTTTATAGTCACAAATATTGTTTTTTAACTCAGAAGTGTTATAAAGGGCCACAATACTCCATCTGGCCACTAAGATTATTTTACTCTTAAGTGTCATCTGGCAGAACGTACACACAGAAAACCAAAAACTATATAGTTAAGTGTTTAACCCCAAGTAGCTTATACCAAACTAAAGTGAACAAAATAAAATGTCGACGGAACAAGGAATGTTTTCTTCATAATGCTGGGAGGCTACAAATATTTCTATTAACTTTAAAGAAACTGAAAATATGAGATACTACCTTTCGACATATAAAATTTTGTAGTTCATTAATGCATTGCGGAACACTGACCAAGGGGCTCTCCCCGTCCACTGTAGGGTTTGTGGGAGCGTGAACCTTGGTCAGCAGAGGGCCAGCTTCTGTCTCAGCAAGTGGAACCCTTCACTATTTTTCTTTCAGTTGATGTTACAGTCCTGAGACTCCCAAGGGATAGCTACATTTGTTTTAGCAACACCACTATGAATTATTTAGCATAGAAAGTTGGAGCATCTTAAAAAACATGATTCACACTAAGAAAGATACTTTATTTCCTTTGGTCCATCTTCTCTTCCCCTCCTCCTCAAAAGATGGCTTCTTAAAAAGCTACATCCCAGCTAGGAAAAACAACTAGGTAAGCTTCTGGTTATTTACTACAATTCCGGAAGGGGCAAGAATCTGCATTCAGATGAAATGTTATTTTCACTTCTAGACATTCCAATTGGGGGAGGGGGCCTAAAGGAGAGGGTCACAAGTAAATTTCTGGTTAATCTGCTGCCTACAAAAGAGTTAGTATTTATATATAACACTACTATGTACAAAACAAATAACTAATGAGAACCTACTCTATAGCACAGGGAATTTTACTCAATGATCTGTGGTGACCTAAATAGGAAGGAAATCTAAAAGAGGGGATGTATGTACAGGTATAACTGATTCACTTTGCTGTACAGGAGAAACACAACACTGTAAAACAACTATATTCCAATAAAAATTAATTTAAAAAAAATTCTCAGCAGATGGATTCAGCCTTTTCCAGGGATCAACATTTAAAATGCTGTAAAATGTGCACTTTCAGACACAGAGAACAAAGGACTCAAAGCTCTTTTCACATGGCCATGGTGCATATACTTGTTACCTTCACAAATGAACCTAACTAAGTGACTATTGTTGTTGTTTATTCACTTTGTCGTGTTCAACTCTTTTTGCAACCCCATGTATCCTGCCCAAGCTCCTCCGTCAATAGGACTTCCCAGACACAAATACTGGAGGGGGTTGCCATTTCCTTCTCCAAGGGATTTTTCCTGACCCAAGGAAGAAACCCACGTCTCCTACATTCAACGTGTAGAAACCCATGTTGGCAGGCAGATTCTTTACCACTGAGCCACCAGGGAAGCCCGAACTCAAGTGATACTTTTCATTAAAAAGAGAGAGCGAGCACTAATGTTTAAAAAAAAAAAAAGTTAATGCACTACATTACAGATCAGGTAAGGTCTTTCTTAACCTCAGCTCTTGCCTGCTTATATCCACAGTGGGCACAAATACAAAATCCCAGATCCTGGATACCTCTCCAGCTCGAAAAGGAGTTAAGGTGCTTGGGTTCCCTGCCAATGACTGTCACTTCAACTACTGTCAGACTCACCACTTCACAAGTTATCTTATCACTAAGCTAAAGCACATTTGAAATAAACGCTTGACGATATCTCAAAGTGCACTGGGCAAGTCCCCCTATTGTATAAATGGACAATGAAGCAAATGTGTGAGCATAAATTACAGAACCTGTTTACATTGTACATGCTGCTGCTGCTAAGTCACTTCAGTAGTGTCGACTCTGTGCAAACCCACAGATGGTAGGCCACCGGGCTCCCCCATCACTGGGATTCTCCAGGCAAGAATACTGGAGTGGGCTGCCATTTCCTTCTCCAACATATGTGCATACGTAGTTCCAAAGTTGAAGAGAAGCATCTCCTATAGGTTTGAAGTGGGGAAGGGGGCACGTATGCAATCAAATGCTATATTTTAACAAGAAAAAAACATTTTTTAATCTAGCTTTTGAATTATTTCTACTCTGTTAAGAGGTAGAGGAAATAAAGGGGCTTGTTTTCTATAAAAGCTTCAATTATATGCATACAATTTAGACAAATAATATGTGCATGCACTTTACAAATTTTCAAATGCCATTATCATGATTGCTGGGCAAAGGAAGGTGCATCTTAAAGTGTTGGCATAGAGAACTCGCTTATCTGTCTTTTAGGTTATGGCGCAGTTGTTTTGTTTTCATGTTTAAACGGGCAACAAAGTGTAGGACGGTACTGGGAGCTTCTTAACATGAAAAGGGAACAGGGGTGGACAGAAGGCTCAGTGTGAAGACTGCCCAGTCATGACTGTCAATTCCTGTGCAGGACCCCTGAAGCACACGCTACATTAAACTACATTTAGCACGTGGTCACAAATGGTGACTGAGGAGGATTAGAATTTTTACTTAAAATACTGCAATTTTCAACCCCCGACCTCCAAATACTATGTAATAGTACATACAGTGCCAATAGCCTAAACGTTCCACATCAGAATTACAGCCTTGTCCATTTTATCTTAAAGAGTACAGCCCATACACACACAAAAGCAGTATATAGGTTCCACTCTCCTTAACTCAGTCCTCTCATCAGCTGTTCAGCCTCTTGGAATTTTACTATTTAAGATTAGAAAGTGCTACCTCACTTTAGCTAAGAATTCCAGGATGACACAAGCATCTTCTCCTCATATTCAGAGTTATTTACAACACAGGGCAGAATGGGAACAGAGTCTCATTCATAGCAGTACTCTAGAATCTAGATCGACAGTCTGCACACTGAGATGTATTGCATGCTGTCAGTTTCTACAATTCACAGCTCAGTGTTCCATTCACTTCCACACACAACTCCATGGCCTCCCACCATCTTTCTATTATAATTTTCAAAATGACCTGAATTTAAACATTTCCTAAGCCTGCTAATGCAAGCAGATGGAAACGCGTGGGTTTGATCCCTGGGTCAGGAAGATTCCCCTGGAGAAGGAAATGGCGAAGCAGTATTCTTGCCTGGGACAGAGAAGCCTAGTGAGCTACAGTCCATGGGGTCACAAAGAATCGGACACGACTTAACAGCTGAGCATACACACAAGCCTACGATAGGCTTTATGTTTAATTAAAATCAAAAATAAATAAGGCATCCTCTTAAACCCTCCAAAGGATTTAGGGATCTTTTGCTACAGGAAAGATGATCTGACCACCTCCTGAAGCAGAATTTAGTGAATCCTATGACTGAAATAGGGAAAAGCAAGGAATGAAAAGTAGCATTTATTCCTTAGTCTAGGAAAGGCTTGAAGCTACCTATTTTACAGACAAAAATCCCACTTAGTCATCTCATGCACTATGAGCTGTATACATTAGCTTCCATTTACAAATGGATTTCAGAATTTCCTAAGTCTAATCAGGTATTAAATAGAAGAACTAGGATTTGTAACCAGTGTTGAGACTGTGTCTGAAGCCTCCTACCTTATCTCTGCTTCGGGGCTTGTCCCTTCTCCAATCCATCCTCCATTGCACTGCTACTATGATCTACCTAAAAACAGTCAGCATCCCAGGACCATTTCTGTTTCTCAGGCCTTCACACTGACCCCACACTGCCTACTAAGTACCATCTCAGCCTGCAGAGGGGGCATCGTCGGCACTTGAGCTGGTCACCACCTCCCTTCTCCAGGGGCATGCCCACCTCTCCATGCCCACCCTGCCCTGTCACACACGAGGCTCTAACAATCTCCCAGCGGTCCCGCCCACATCCAGGCTGCTTCCCACTGATACTCACGCTCCTCTCTCCACCCTCAAGAGTCTCATTACCTTTCTTCTCCTGGGAATGGAAACATTCTCAGCACATGAAAAGAGGCACAATGCCTCCAGGAAGCCTTCTGTGAGCAGCTAAGCCAAGACCCAGGACAGATACTCCTCTGAGCTATTAGCCCACACTCACCTTCAGTCTCTTCTGCGATCAAAGTGCACAGGACCCATAAAAGAAAGCACATCAGTGCAGGGAAGTGCAATTCAAGGTGATGAGTTTAAAAAAAAATTCCACTTATTTATGGGATTTTTTTTTTTCATGCACTTTTACCTTCCCTGCCAAGCAAGAAACCTTCTATTGCATCTCTATACAGCTGGAGCAGCAACCTCAGGTTGTCAATGAAGGGGAAGGAAGGCAGACATATTCTAGGTAGTCATGCCCCACCACTAACAAACACACACGTCCCTTTCCATATACACCTACTAATTCTTCTGAGCTCAAGCATCAAGTTGAATCAGCTTAAAAAAAAAAAAATTCCTAGCTACAAGCCTTTGTTAAAACAACACAAGCCTCAGAAAGGAAAAGAGGGGACTATAGGAGTGGTCCGTTGTCATCACACCACAGTTAAAAAAAGGAGGCTTCACCATGAAAGTAAAAAACCAAAACCACATCGAGAGTTAATATCTCTCTTCCAGCCCAGCCTAGGTCTCAGGAAGCTGGGAGTACAGAAGAAACCACCGGGGCAGAAAAGCAACGCCCCTTATTCACCAGATGTGACAGGTATACTGTGCAAGATGCTATGAAAGCAAGGGTACACAAAACAGACTCATGTTCCACCCCTCGGGGAGCTTCTCTGGACCACACCTTCACCCAGAGATGTCAAAGGCTCCACAAGAAGTCTTTAAGAACCCACAGCCAGGAATAATAATCTCTCTGGACAACCTATGCTAAATATTGTGCTAAGAAAAAGATAAAAGGGCAGAGTCGCTGCTGCCATGGAAACTACCACTGCTAACTTAAACATCTGAGCCTGACATATATTTGAGCAGAAATGAAGCATCTTGCTTCCCAGTGTTTAAAATGCTAAAGGATAACAGGAGATTATACACAGCTTTCCCAATTAAACATTAAACTGGATTCCTGCCTCATTAGGAAAATCTGAAGTTACAAAGAAGCACAAGCTGAAAAGTTGTCCTGATTTAGGACCGCTAAGAGTTTCCCGGTACCCACTTCCTGCCACACTTTTATCCCATATAAAGAACAAGTTTCTTTACAAGAATTTTCTCACTATAGCAGATTGAACATTTAAATTGCTTGGCAATAAATGCACAGCATTTTACCTCATAGAAGACTTTCAGAAAGTACCTACTATGTAACAAGTAACATACCAGTCCAGAGCAATTATGATTGCAATCTATTTCAGATCAGCCTAAAAGGAAACAGATTTTTACCATCAGCTACTCTTTTATTCATAGATAGATTAAAAACAAACAAACAAAATCCTCAAGCCATCCTTGAGACTATCACCTGAAACCCAAATTTTCACTTGTTCTGTAAAGAGAGTGGAGATCTTCTCAAGTACACTCTCACACAAATTTTAAAGAGTTTCTTGACTTGATTCTGATTGCCAATCTCAGATTGAGAATCATCAATATAAGGGAAGTAGAATGGCTTCAAAATGTGATTTTCTATACTCAAGCATGCTTTTTAAAGCCATCCTGTCTCAGGCTAAAGTCCAAGATTCATGACAAAGGCTGCAGGCCTTAGAAATGTGTTGAGGAAAAAGGATACTCTTCATTCTGTTCTTCAAGAAGAGCAAGGACAGAGGAAGGGAATCATTTAAGTAGAAGCAGCAGTAGTAAGACTGGACAAAACTTTCCCTGAGCTGGAACATTCATTAGAGTGAGTTTCACTGCTATCAGATCAAGAAAGAACAATTACTATGCATCACTGGCCAAGACACGGCAGTATTTCACCAATACAGCTTCACCAGCAGCACTCTGTTCAGACTGAACATGACCCGTATCTTGACTTGCTGAGACTAAAAATGACTGGTCTCCTATATTAGGAACTGACCAAAATGCAAACAAATGAATCCTCTTGTTTATCTGTCAAAACTGGCTACACAAGAACTAAGATCTAATCAACAGGGCTAACAGAAATGACAACAGCCCAGGGGGAGGGCACTTGTAGCGTTCTTTGGTCTGCAGTTCATCATACACTAGCAGCGTGGCGAACAGTAACTAACAGGGCTTGTGACCAGCAGGAAGAAAATTTGGGGTAGGTAGACAAAAATTTTCCTAATTAAGGTATTACGCAAATTCTCACCTGGCTGAGTCAGATGACAGTAAATAAAATGAAAAATATAAGACAACAGTGGACTTCGTTTAATTCATACACAAAGTTGTTGACAGGTTATAGGATCACATCTGGGAGAAGGCAATAGCACCCCACTCCAGTACTCTTGCCTGGAAAATCCCATGGATGGAGGAGCCTGGTGGGCTACAGTCCATGGGGTTGCTAAAAATTGGACAGGACTGAGTGACCTCACTTTCACTTTTCACTTTCACGCACTGGAGAAGGAAATGGCAAGCCACTCCAGTGTTCTTGCCTGGAGAATCCCAGGGATGGGGGAGCCTGGTGGGCTGCCGTCTATGGAGTCACACAGAGTTGGGCAAGACTGAAGTGACTTAGCAGCAGCAGCAGGATCACATTTAAACGTAAGGAAAGGGACTCAAAAAAATATTCATAATGACCACATACAATCACGCATATGCCTCTCAGAGGAAAGCCAAGAGACAGACAGAAAACAAGCAGTCAGGCTCAAGATCTTGAGGTCAGAATCACAATTGAACACCAGCAGGTGGACTTAACCTGCAAATATTGGTTTATGTTGTTTGTTTTTTTTAACTAGTAGTGTTCAACGTATAAAACTTTACCATTTTAGCAATTTCACGTTTAATAGATTCCCAGCTTCTCTTTAAAAACATAATAAACAGATTGGCAACAGAGGCCATATTCCCACAGAGCTATGAGTCAGCAGGTTGCCCTTCAAATGGATCATGTTCTCCACTGTTCTCTCCCAGTACCAGCTTTTCTCTTTGGCCTGCATGTCCTGGTCCCTGCAAGAGCTGCAAGGGCTGGATCATCACAGCCTAAAGGTCAAACTTACTGAAGGGGGCACAGCTTTTCTACTATGGTGACAGAGGTTCAGAAGACCAGAATATTGGCAAGTGCGTGGGAGAACAGAAATGACAAGAATATCCCTAGTATAAAACATGCGAAAATGTCACCGTAGGTACTGCACAGAAATGCACCAAGGATGTGCTAGAGTGGAATGAATTCATCTTAACTACTTTTGATATCTCGTGTTCCTCAAAATTAATCTTGGACCTAATTATGTATGAAATATTCCAAAGACTAAGCATAGAAAGGACTGAAGCTTTACTGGCATTCCAGTGCATGGGGAGCGTGTTTGACCCCTGGTTGGGGAACTAAGATTCTACATTGCCACGGCCCAAGAAAAGGCTCCAATTCTGTGTATTTATACATCCTAATTAAGACTGCCACTTACATTCACAACACTCTTAAAAGGATTTATTTTGGCATGTTATACTCCCCGATTAGGACTAACTGAAAACCATCTTGTCCATACAGAACTAAGTATATCCTGTCCTTTCCAGAGACTAAGGAAAAAGTCAGATCTAATTAAATATTTTGAGACCATAAAGAATGGAAGGGACATATTAGGTGCTTTATCCCAGGATGTGGGGCAGGCAGGGGAGTGATCCACACAGAAAAAGATAAAAATTACCTTGCATTTTACCAGAAGCCCTTGAAAGAATATAAGCAAATTTCAAGGTCATCTTTTCTAAACACTGTCTCATGGCATACCACGATTTATATTTTGGAAGCAGAATAGAGGGTAAATAGGGACAGAACAGAAGTGTAAAAAGGTCTTACTTCACACTTTCCCTGCTATTTTCAGTTTACCCAAATAGATTCCCATGAAAACCTGTTTCAACCCTGCAGAGTGGGCAGGCAGTGGGACAAAAGCAATCCAGGGCCTACAGAGAGCCTGCCTAGGACTGGCTATTTTCCCAGGGGGTGAATGCCCAACTTGGGCGGTGGTTGAAGGAATGAACCGCTAGGGGCTAGGCTGAATGCATTCTTCTAGGGCCTGAAACTGCTATTTTGTTTCCACTGTGAATTTTCAAAGAACTGCAAAACTGTCCCTAGGCCCATTTGGCAATATCACAACAATTACAATTTCCTTAAAATCCTAAGTCATTGACTCACCATTCTTTCCAATTCTCCAGAAATAAAGAATACTCTAGAAACAGAAGGTTGAACAAAGCAAAAGATACCACCACCCAATACCTAATAATGGTCTCCCCTAGGATCTCCTGAACTGAGCATGTAAAGTTTCAGTTATTTCAGAGGAAGATTAAGAGAAAACTAGTTTTCACTTCTTCTCCTTAACTAAAAGCCACAGCTAAAAAAGCCAAAGGAACTAAAAAAAAAAAAACTGAGGGTTTTATAGGACACATTAAATTATGCTTTATCAAACTGCCAATATTTATATTTAGGGTTGCAGAGTATTACTTTAATGCTATTGTTTCCCCCCAAAATTCACGGTAATTTTCCTTTAAAAAAAAAAAAAAAACCCCACCACCACTACCTCATAAACTTCCGGTCCAATCTTTCTAATAAGGTCAGAGGTATGAATTCCTGAATGTGCAAAGTACACTGCCCACTGTGATAAACCTCAGATGTGTATGTGTGTGTTCAGTTGCTCAGTCATGTGCCCACTCTTTATAACCCCATTGGCTGTAGTCTGCCAGGCTCCTCTGTCTAACAGAACAGATTTTCCAGGCAGGAATCCTGGAGCAGGTTGACATTTCCTTTTTCAGGGGATCTTCCCAACCCAAGGACTGAACCCGTGTTTCTTGAATCTCCTGCACTGGCAGACGGACTCTACCACTGCGCCACCTGGGAAGCCCCAAAACCTCGGATGTGTAACTTAGGTTGACTCTCTCTTCTTCCAGGACTGTATCATAAAACATAAAATGGGAACAGATCAACATTTGGCATTAAATATTTATTTGTTTACTAGTCCAGTTTGACATTTCAAAATAAGAAAGCAGTCAAACAATAGAGACCTTACTGAACAGAATCTGAAATTCTCACATTTAAACAAGTATTTATGTTCTCCCCTTGATGCCTGGTTGTCATTAACTCTCAAAGTATGCTTTCAGCCTAAGAAACTTGGGGAAATTATTTTCTATGTACTAAATAACCTATAATTTGACAAAGTTTTTTAAATACTGACTCTTTATGGGTCTTTGTCTAATCACTTTCTCACTATATTTTTGTTCAATTTAACCTTATAAAAGCTAAACTCTGGAATATGTGAATTGCAGATAAGAGTTACACTCCTTCGGCTCACAGTAGCTATGCTGGCCCCCACCATGATTCTTACTATATTCTTCATTAAGGGCCAGTGTTACAGAAATGAGTGCAGTGATTGATCAGTCTGTACTCAAAGCAAATTATCATAACACACAGCAACTCCAAGTATAGCTACTATTTCCCAGACCTAAAATATCAGAAAAAAATTGCATTCACTTGTATTAAAAGTTTCAGTTTAGTTCTTCAGAAGAGGTAACCAGATAAACTAAGGTCAAGAAAAGACAAGTCTCAGTTCTATGTAGCATTACTGAGAACTCTGGAATTTAAGCTTTCGCCATCAAACAAAGTGAGGGCTAGGAATTGATTAGAGGGGCACATATATCTGATTTCTAGATCCAAGTCTAACAGAGAACTAATTGGGACATGGAAACAGTGAAGAATGAAAGTAAAAGCCCATTTGAAGTAAAGCAGCTGGCTGCTGCCGAGTCCTAACTGTATTTCTTTGTAGTTTATGATCTTTGAAAAATTTTTTAACCTTAGTAACTTTCCTCATCTTTAAAGTATAGATTTTTCCCACTATGCCCAGCAAACAGGGCTTTTATAAGTTAATGGATAAAAGAAGAGCTTATACATTCAAATTTAAATCTCTTCCCCACATCTTCCTCTAAAACCACCCCTCCCACCTCACCTGATATAATCAGAGATAGCAGCTTGAGAAGAGAATGGCAACCCACTCCAGTATTCTTGCCTGGAGAAGCCCACGGTCAGAGGAGCCCGGCAGGCTACAAAGAGTCAAACACAACTGAAGCAACTTAGCACACAACATGTATTTTTCTATTGTTTCCACCACACTTTTAATACATACTTATATACAGGTTGCTCTTTAAATTCTTTGATAAAAATTTTTAAAAAGAAAAGCTTATAAAAATTATAAAATATCATGTAGAGTATTGCTCTTTAGACAGTAACCTTCTACAGAACTATTTTCTGCTGCTTCTAATCTGTGCGAAGGTCAAGCTGTCACAATCACTGTAACTCGGGAAATTCAAATTAACAAAGGTCTGCATATGGACAGTTTCTACCTTAAATTTACCTGCAAGCAGACCAAGAACTCTCGTAAACTAAGTTTCAAGATATTTAAACCACCAACAGAAGACAGAACAGACTATCTGAATAAAGTTTACCATAAGAATGCTTAAACACACTGAGTTAAAACACTTTCCTGCTAAACAGCTGATGGTGATGTTCAGATGCCAAGTTAGGGACCATGCACTGCAGATACCCTTTGATAATTAATAACTGAAGTACATGGTAGGCATCTGCTCAGAGCCTAGCAGAGACATAGGGTCTTAGCATGGTTAACAAATTGACAGTCAGTGGTAATTAATGTTTAATGCTTGCTATTTTTTAAAATGTAAAAGATTAGGCCATTTAGGAGAGCTATAATTATGAACTAAAATTAAGCCTAAAGATGCTTAGCATGTACCACATTAAGAAAACCACTTTACACAGCCAAATACTTTCTGGTACAATCTGCTGATGAGGCAATCCTACCTGAATAACTGATAAACTACTTACAAGCCTAACAAACAGATTTAGGCACAAGGGTAAAGCATAACTGAAGATGGAAACCCCAGAGCACTGAAAAAAGGGGTGAAGCGGGGAGGGGTGGGATAGGAAGAAAAGCAGGAAGGGGGTCAAGTCTCTTTGATAAGTCTTACACTTACCTTACCAACCCTCTTCTCTTCCCTCCCAGCTTTTCATCTCTGCTGCTCAATGAGCCCTTATCCCTTCTCCCATTTGAGAGCTCAGCTGGGTCCCCAAACACCCACAAGATACTAACTGATAAATATCTGGCTTGAGAGAAGTAAATGCATTTTCTCCTCATCCATCAAAACCCACACCTCAAAAAGCAAGAAATACCTCTGAATGTATTCCAATACTTGTGANTATAATTTGACAAAGTTTTTTAAATACTGACTCTTTATGGGTCTTTGTCTAATCACTTTCTCACTATATTTTTGTTCAATTTAACCTTATAAAAGCTAAACTCTGGAATATGTGAATTGCAGATAAGAGTTACACTCCTTCGGCTCACAGTAGCTATGCTGGCCCCCACCATGATTCTTACTATATTCTTCATTAAGGGCCAGTGTTACAGAAATGAGTGCAGTGATTGATCAGTCTGTACTCAAAGCAAATTATCATAACACACAGCAACTCCAAGTATAGCTACTATTTCCCAGACCTAAAATATCAGAAAAAAATTGCATTCACTTGTATTAAAAGTTTCAGTTTAGTTCTTCAGAAGAGGTAACCAGATAAACTAAGGTCAAGAAAAGACAAGTCTCAGTTCTATGTAGCATTACTGAGAACTCTGGAATTTAAGCTTTCGCCATCAAACAAAGTGAGGGCTAGGAATTGATTAGAGGGGCACATATATCTGATTTCTAGATCCAAGTCTAACAGAGAACTAATTGGGACATGGAAACAGTGAAGAATGAAAGTAAAAGCCCATTTGAAGTAAAGCAGCTGGCTGCTGCCGAGTCCTAACTGTATTTCTTTGTAGTTTATGATCTTTGAAAAATTTTTTAACCTTAGTAACTTTCCTCATCTTTAAAGTATAGATTTTTCCCACTATGCCCAGCAAACAGGGCTTTTATAAGTTAATGGATAAAAGAAGAGCTTATACATTCAAATTTAAATCTCTTCCCCACATCTTCCTCTAAAACCACCCCTCCCACCTCACCTGATATAATCAGAGATAGCAGCTTGAGAAGAGAATGGCAACCCACTCCAGTATTCTTGCCTGGAGAAGCCCACGGTCAGAGGAGCCCGGCAGGCTACAAAGAGTCAAACACAACTGAAGCAACTTAGCACACAACATGTATTTTTCTATTGTTTCCACCACACTTTTAATACATACTTATATACAGGTTGCTCTTTAAATTCTTTGATAAAAATTTTTAAAAAGAAAAGCTTATAAAAATTATAAAATATCATGTAGAGTATTGCTCTTTAGACAGTAACCTTCTACAGAACTATTTTCTGCTGCTTCTAATCTGTGCGAAGGTCAAGCTGTCACAATCACTGTAACTCGGGAAATTCAAATTAACAAAGGTCTGCATATAGACAGTTTCTACCTTAAATTTACCTGCAAGCAGACCAAGAACTCTCGTAAACTAAGTTTCAAGATATTTAAACCACCAACAGAAGACAGAACAGACTATCTGAATAAAGTTTACCATAAGAATGCTTAAACACACTGAGTTAAAACACTTTCCTGCTAAACAGCTGATGGTGATGTTCAGATGCCAAGTTAGGGACCATGCACTGCAGATACCCTTTGATAATTAATAACTGAAGTACATGGTAGGCATCTGCTCAGAGCCTAGCAGAGACATAGGGTCTTAGCATGGTTAACAAATTGACAGTCAGTGGTAATTAATGTTTAATGCTTGCTATTTTTTAAAATGTAAAAGATTAGGCCATTTAGGAGAGCTATAATTATGAACTAAAATTAAGCCTAAAGATGCTTAGCATGTACCACATTAAGAAAACCACTTTACACAGCCAAATACTTTCTGGTACAATCTGCTGATGAGGCAATCCTACCTGAATAACTGATAAACTACTTACAAGCCTAACAAACAGATTTAGGCACAAGGGTAAAGCATAACTGAAGATGGAAACCCCAGAGCACTGAAAAAAGGGGTGAAGCGGGGAGGGGTGGGATAGGAAGAAAAGCAGGAAGGGGGTCAAGTCTCTTTGATAAGTCTTACACTTACCTTACCAACCCTCTTCTCTTCCCTCCCAGCTTTTCATCTCTGCTGCTCAATGAGCCCTTATCCCTTCTCCCATTTGAGAGCTCAGCTGGGTCCCCAAACACCCACAAGATACTAACTGATAAATATCTGGCTTGAGAGAAGTAAATGCATTTTCTCCTCATCCATCAAAACCCACACCTCAAAAAGCAAGAAATACCTCTGAATGTATTCCAATACTTGTGAAAGACAGCCCAACTCCCTGGAGAATGGTGTCATCCCGTTCCCAGAGGACCCATTGGGCAGAACTATCTTTACCTCATCCGTTAACCTTTACTGCTCAAAAGAAAATGGCTAAAGTGAACATAAAAGGAAATGCTTCAAGGGCCAAGGATGGAAAACAGCAAGATCTCAGCTTACGATCCAGGAGCGCTTAAATGGAATGATGGCAAGCAAAACCAAAGTGAAACTGGAGAAACGCTCGTCACTGCTGACAGCATGGCAAACTCATGGGATGTGGACTACAAAGTGGCCGTGCACTGCAACCAGCCTGCAGAGCAGGAGGTTTCATTACATAAGAAACAGCATCAGGGATCCTCTGAGTCGGAGTTTTCCCACGAGGCTTGAGTCACAACCAAAAGGACACAGAAAAAATAGATATGCCTCAAATAAACATATGTGAAGGACAAAGACACTCACATTCATTCTGATATGCAAACCCTGCAGCATGCAGCGTCCTGTGCTGGACACTCAGGGTGACTCAGACGGCTCAGATCAGTTCCCACTCCGTCTAGCGAAGAAGGGAGCACACGCAGAACCACAACAGAGGACACAATCTGGTGTGTGTGGGGAGCAGGGATTACTTCCTGATGACAGAGAAAAAAAATCAGAAAGGTTGAGAAAACAGAAAGGACACATGCACTAAGCCATTCACTGTCACGTGTGCACTAGGGGATGAGACACGCATGGATTCAGCCGTTTCATAAATGCCTACTATGAGAGTCCACATGACCGGCACTTGGGGAACTTGGTGGGAGAGATTAAACAAGAAAAGGGATAAACTATTGTTTAAAACTGCAACCTACGCCATGGGGAAAAGAAAAAAGCATCCATGTGAATATAACAGGAAGGGTGATCAGGAAATGTCTCTAGAGAAGTGACATTTAAACTGAGAGCTTAAAGACAAGGGACATGTTTAGATGTATTAATACTTGTCTCTTTGGAGGGAGGGGATGGAGCCAGGCCACATGCTAGGTGCTGGGGATATGGAGGGAATGCTGAAGAAGATACAACCTACACCCTGAGCAATCTCTTCCCAGGGAAGCATGCACATGCTGCATGGAGAAGCCCAGTAAACTGAATTTTACCAGTGTGGGAGCTTAAGCCTCTGAGGAGATCCTGAAACCCACTCAGTGTAACCATTTTTTTTTTTCTTTTTAATGAAGGAAATGAAGCCCAGAGATTGGCTCAGGGACTGTTCCTGAACTAGGAAGGGGCAGAGGTGGGGACACTAATCTCTTAACTGCCCATTAGATTTTTTATCAGAAAACTCATATGGACAATCAGAACTCCATGAATTGATACTGTACAAGGAATGCTTAATTCCTGCAGGGAAAACAAGGAGACTCCAATCCACGCAGAACAAAATCAAAAATGTAGCCAGCTTTCTGTAAAGTGAAATGTATTCATTTTCTCTTTTGAAATTATATGCATCCTACTTTGGGTTATCTAAGCATCCAGGAAATGATAACAGTGATTCTGTCACATTTTTTTCAAAGCCTTTCCCAGGCAAAAGAGTTGGCCAATCTATCAGTCCCCTTCCCTCCACACCCTTCTTTTTATGAGGAACAACTGTTACAGAGAATAGGGAGGATGTGAGGAGCCACCAAGAGGAAAGTTCATTAAAGCAAAAAAATGAAAATAATTCCAGTACTTTTCAAGTAAATGAACAGGACGACATGAAGATAAACAAATGGTCGTTTACAGTCACACAACTGAGTATTGTTCAGCAGTGAAATAAGAAGGCCCACGCACAGATGAAAGTGTATTACAAACTGAGAATTTTGATCAATTCAATTCTGCATCCTGTTTGACAAAAGGATTTATAACCTTCTAAGTTATTACAACTGTCCTTAGAAGTCACATATAGTCAAAAAGGAAACATTACATTTCAATCACCTGTTTTTCCATTCTTAAATTATACTTTAAAGATCACATAGGAACAAAAATAACATGGTGAGAAATGCCCTTCGGATTGGAGCTGCTACAACTCACCCCTCACTCTCATGTCTGGTTAACCGAAAACTCCCAGCACAAGCACAACCAGACCTAAGACACAAGTTTGGACCTATTTTACCGATTAGCTGCTGCTCAAGGTCCAGTCAACTTGCAAATAGGCATTTCTCAAGTGTGCAACCAGGTTTAGCCTGAGAAGAGTAAGAGGTTAAAAGTGAAGAGGTAACAGGGAAAAAAGTAATCAGTTTACAGCATTCTGCACTGGCAAGATACAGGGTGCCTGTTAAAGGAGGTTTCTCTCAACCTTTTCACATTAATTCACAGCTCCAAAAGAAAAGCAGTGACCTAAGTAAGAATTCTAGACCTCGGTGCCCTGAAGGTCACCAGTTAAGGTCACCATGAAGAGAATGTGGACTGATCTACTGTAAAGAACAGCCTGGCTGGTCTTCACTGATGCTATGCTCTAGCTTCAACACTGTCTCAGCTAGCTGAACTTGAGAGATTTCTAAATCTTTCAAGGACATCAGAAACATTTTTGTCTGTAACAGAGCATTTATCTCTGTTACTGAAGAAAAGTCACCTTCCAAAAAAATTGCCCTGAAAGCCCACATCATGTGCACTAAAAAAAAAAAGTAACATAGAACAGTATTTTAAAAACACTCTTCCATTATATATAAGGAAAGTCAAGGTGAACTTTATGAAAATTAAAACCTTGATACCTAATTTTATACAAATAATGCAAGCAATAAAGATATAACTTATTATATACTATTATAACCACATAGCTCAGTCTATTTTAGGCAAGGAACTCAGATGGATGCTTATTTCATACTGAGATTTTATAAAACATGAATGAAATAGGAATATACATGGACTCTGAGCGACTAAAATGGTGACAACCCAAAGGCTGACTACTGACATATCAGAAAAATAACAATGGGAGTTTTGACGAAATCTTCTACTCTCAAAATAAATAAATAAATAAAAGTACGGTTCAATAAAAACCCATCTTTTAAAAATAGAAAGACAGTTATCCTTTTCAACTCATGTTGATCTCCCCTTTATCACTGGAGATAGAATACATCACTCAGAAAGTCACCCTGAAGCTCTAGGAAGCTTATGGGGGAAAAAAATTTAAACTTCAGGTAAGGATAGGACTACTGCTAAGTCGCTTCAGTCGTGTCTGACCCCGTGCGACCCCATAGACGGCAGCCCACCAGGCTCCCCCGTCCCTGGGATTCTCAAGGCAAGAACACTGGAGTGGGCTGGGAGCCTATTAAGACAAAAAAGTAAGAGGTAAGTGTTCAAAAAGTGTATTAGCAGGAAACTTGCAGTGGATTCAATAATAGCCTTCAGGGACAAGAGAAAAAGAAAAGAAAGCCTTTTAAAAATCTAAGCCAGTGAAATTTTAAAATGACACCCACATGACCCAGTTTACTTTTCTCTTCAAAGAATTTTGATGCTATGTATCTATTTTTCTTTGGAAGATTTTCAGGTCTAATATACTTTAAAAGTTTAAAGGTATGTTTTACTTAAGCACACAATGGAATAAAACATCACTGAGGACAACCTTGGACCTATAAACAAATTTTAATTGGTAAGAAAAATATAAACATGGAGGAGAGGCAAATATATAAATGGCAAATGTGACAAAGAGTGCAGGCATTTAGAAAAGGAAGACAACATTGCTGGATGGGGTGAGAAAGACACCAGCGATTATTCGTTTAACTTGGGATGTATCAGGCAGTGCACTAAAAATCCTTTTCAGGGGCACTATCCTCATGCAACCCTAACAACCTAAGGAAATAGGTCATTTTATCCCTATTTTTCAGATGAGGAAATGGGTTTAGAAAAGATTAACTTGCCCTGAACTACAAAACTGGCAAATCCAGGTCTATCAGACTGTAAAGCACATGCTCTTTGCACCATTTCAGTAAAGCAGTTAAAACATCCAATGCCTGGCTTCACTCCAGACCAATTAAATACGAATCTCTCCCGTAAGGGCCCATGACACCGGGATTTTCAAAAGCACCTCATTTGATTGTAACATGAAGCCAAAGTTAAGAGCCACTGCAAAGACCTTCATAAAAGAAGTGGAATAGCAGCTGGAACATGCAGGACAGATAAGAGTCAAACAAGCAGAGAAGGGAAAGGCGTCCAACTTGTAGGGGAACACAGGACTGTGAGCATCAGTGACGCTGTGGAGGCAGAGCCAGGCCAGAGGTCATTCAGGGAGTCTCAGCAGGACAGGGACTCAAAGGCCAGGGACAGTCAACTGGAGCCTGTCTGCTGCCAGCACAAGCAAGGTGCAGGCCAGGAAGGCTGTGCTCAGAAGACTACAATAAGAAAGGGGCACGGCATAATTTTTACAGCTAATGTGACAAAAGGGCTATGAATGGTAGGTAGACAAGAAATAAGAGTTGACTAATCTAAAGTAAATGGGCAGAGATGCAAAGTACAGGAAGGGACAGATAATGAGCAGGGCTTGCTGAGCAATCAGATGTGGCACAGTGGTTGTAACCACAAGCTCTGCAGTGATCCTTTCTAGCATTCACCATTCTAAGCCTCGATTTCCTCATTTAGAACATGGAGAAAATAATCATGTCATCTTGTCCACTTACTGGAAGGAATAAATGAGAAGATAATCCAAATAAAATAGACTTGGAACGGCCATATTCCAGGAGTAAAAGAAAATAGTACCCCAATTTTTTTCCTTCTTACCAGTACATCTTTAGATGGCCTTGATAACTTTAAAGACTTATAAATGTAGAATAGAAGCTTGGCCTGCCTGCTTAGTTTCTATTTTCAGTTACTCTCTGTTCTTTACCAGTCCAAGCAAGTACCCAGGAAGCTAAGATGCAGCCATTTAAAGATGGAAATATTTCCTTAATAGTAAGGTGGAATGTACCCCACCACCTACCTGCAAAATGACAGTCTTTTTACAAATGGTTAGTGAATTTACATATTAAGTGATATACTAACTTTGCATAAATTATGTATTAAAATATACTCTGTCCTCAACTGGATTCTTAGAGACAAATATTCAGGAAACAAATCCAGTAATAAGAGTTGATTAAAACTTTAAATTATTTGTCAAAATAGCCCACACAAGATAAAGCTTGGTAGTCTGTAAGATTTCCCATTTAACTTTTGTTTTCATATATCTTATGTCTTAAGATGATTTTCTACACACTTAGTGGGTAATCCTTTAGCTAAGTGACCTTTAAACCCACACACTCTGAATGGCAAAAAATTGCTTCCTTAATAATCTGTTATATTATAAAAGCTATCATATACGGTCCTTATGATAGAAACCTAAGCTGGTAACTAGAAAGGAACTTGGGTTCCTTCTCCAAAAAAATAAATATTCTTAATAAGAGGGGAGGGGAGGAGGAAGGGTCAAGAGGGAGAGAACATATGTATACCTATGGCTGATTTATGCTGCTGAATGGTAGAAACCAACACAATACTGTAATTATCCTTCAATTAAAAATAATTTTTTTTAAAAATGAGAGGACCCAACATGAGGNAGGACAACCTTGGACCTATAAACAAATTTTAATTGGTAAGAAAAATATAAACATGGAGGAGAGGCAAATATATAAATGGCAAATGTGACAAAGAGTGCAGGCATTTAGAAAAGGAAGACAACATTGCTGGATGGGGTGAGAAAGACATCAGCGATTATTCGTTTAACTTGGGATGTATCAGGCAGTGCACTAAAAATCCTTTTCAGGGGCACTATCCTCATGCAACCCTAACAACCTAAGGAAATAGGTCATTTTATCCCTATTTTTCAGATGAGGAAATGGGTTTAGAAAAGATTAACTTGCCCTGAACTACAAAACTGGCAAATCCAGGTCTATCAGACTGTAAAGCACATGCTCTTTGCACCATTTCAGTAAAGCAGTTAAAACATCCAATGCCTGGCTTCACTCCAGACCAATTAAATACGAATCTCTCCCGTAAGGGCCCATGACACCGGGATTTTCAAAAGCACCTCATTTGATTGTAACATGAAGCCAAAGTTAAGAGCCACTGCAAAGACCTTCATAAAAGAAGTGGAATAGCAGCTGGAACATGCAGGACAGATAAGAGTCAAACAAGCAGAGAAGGGAAAGGCGTCCAACTTGTAGGGGAACACAGGACTGTGAGCATCAGTGACGCTGTGGAGGCAGAGCCAGGCCAGAGGTCATTCAGGGAGTCTCAGCAGGACAGGGACTCAAAGGCCAGGGACAGTCAACTGGAGCCTGTCTGCTGCCAGCACAAGCAAGGTGCAGGCCAGGAAGGCTGTGCTCAGAAGACTACAATAAGAAAGGGGCACGGCATAATTTTTACAGCTAATGTGACAAAAGGGCTATGAATGGTAGGTAGACAAGAAATAAGAGTTGACTAATCTAAAGTAAATGGGCAGAGATGCAAAGTACAGGAAGGGACAGATAATGAGCAGGGCTTGCTGAGCAATCAGATGTGGCACAGTGGTTGTAACCACAAGCTCTGCAGTGATCCTTTCTAGCATTCACCATTCTAAGCCTCGATTTCCTCATTTAGAACATGGAGAAAATAATCATGTCATCTTGTCCACTTACTGGAAGGAATAAATGAGAAGATAATCCAAATAAAATAGACTTGGAACGGCCATATTCCAGGAGTAAAAGAAAATAGTACCCCAATTTTTTTCCTTCTTACCAGTACATCTTTAGATGGCCTTGATAACTTTAAAGACTTATAAATGTAGAATAGAAGCTTGGCCTGCCTGCTTAGTTTCTATTTTCAGTTACTCTCTGTTCTTTACCAGTCCAAGCAAGTACCCAGGAAGCTAAGATGCAGCCATTTAAAGATGGAAATATTTCCTTAATAGTAAGGTGGAATGTACCCCACCACCTACCTGCAAAATGACGGTCTTTTTACAAATGGTTAGTGAATTTACATATTAAGTGATATACTAACTTTGCATAAATTATGTATTAAAATATACTCTGTCCTCAACTGGATTCTTAGAGACAAATATTCAGGAAACAAATCCAGTAATAAGAGTTGATTAAAACTTTAAATTATTTGTCAAAATAGCCCACACAAGATAAAGCTTGGTAGTCTGTAAGATTTCCCATTTAACTTTTGTTTTCATATATCTTATGTCTTAAGATGATTTTCTACACACTTAGTGGGTAATCCTTTAGCTAAGTGACCTTTAAACCCACACACTCTGAATGGCAAAAAATTGCTTCCTTAATAATCTGTTATATTATAAAAGCTATCATATACGGTCCTTATGATAGAAACCTAAGCTGGTAACTAGAAAGGAACTTGGGTTCCTTCTCCAAAAAAATAAATATTCTTAATAAGAGGGGAGGGGAGGAGGAAGGGTCAAGAGGGAGAGAACATATGTATACCTATGGCTGATTTATGCTGCTGAATGGTAGAAACCAACACAATACTGTAATTATCCTTCAATTAAAAATAATTTTTTTTAAAAATGAGAGGACCCAACATGAGGGAAAAAAAACAGAGCACAGATATAAAAAGAGCTAACTTCTACTGCTCAAGTCCACTAAGTATAGCTTAAAAATTATTTTTAAAAAGATATTTGATGGTGTTTTTAAAAGAGCTGTGTTCTTTTAACCCTCTAGAGTGTAGAGACGCAGGGCAACTCAGAGGAATGCATGTTTCTAGAGTGAAGTAATTACTACATTAATTATCCATTTCTGAAAACCAGTTCTCACAGAGAAACACTATGACACTTTGGGTAACTCTAAGACACTAATAAAATGGTAGTTTCTGGAAGAAGGAAAAAAGACCTTTCAGCAAATGAGACGTTTTCTCCTAAATCATACTTTGGCTAGTTCAGTTCAGTCGCTCAGTCGTGTCTAACTCTTTGCGACACCATGAATTGCAGCACGCCAGGCCTCCCTGTCCATCACCAACTCCCGGAGTTCACTCAAACTCATGTCCATCGAGTCAGTGATGCCATCCAGCCATCTCATCCTCTGTTGTCCCCTTCTCTTCCTGCCCCCAATCCCTCCCAGCATCAGAGTCTTTTCTAATGAGTCAACTCTTCACATGAGGTGGCCAAAGTACTGGAGTTTCAGCTTTAGCATCAATCCTTCCAATGAACACCCAGGACTGACCTCCTTTAGAATGGACTGGTTGGATCTCCTTGCAGTCCAAGGGGCTCTCAAGAGTCTTCTTCAACACCACAGTTCAAAAGCATCAATTCTTTGGTGCTCAGCTTTCTTCACAGTCCAACTCTCACATCCATACATGACCACGCGAAAAACCATAGCCTTGACTAGACGGACCTTTGTTGGCAAAGTAATATCTCAGCTTTTCAATATGCTATCTAGGTTGGGCATAACTTTGCTTCCAAGGAGTAAACGTCTTTTAATTTCATGGCTGCAGTCACCATCTGCAGTGATTTTGGAGCCCTAAAAAATAAAGTCTGGTACTGTTTCCACTGTTTCCCCCAGAGAACCACTCTAAGAGAGGCGAAGTGTCATACTGCTGTTCTCCTGTTTTGTGCTGGACACAAAACAGAGCTAACAGTGATGATGAATACCAGGAGAGATCAGAGAGGGAATCCTGAAATTGATGTTTTGTGGTGCAAAGAGTAGAGGAAAACACAAAGATACACTGAAAGGCCTGCTTGGATGAAACGACCTTTCCCACATGTGCCTTCATAGGTAAAGCAAAAATAGTCTGGAATGCATTTTCTACTTAGGATTAATTTCAGGCATATCAGCTGCCCTGAGAGTTTACTTTCAAATAAAATGAGGCCACCTTAAAAACTTGACTGATGGAAATGGGGTAATACCCATCTAAGGCAACATCCTGTTCTCACTACTCAATCTCGCTAACACCTATAAACCTCAGCCCAAAGAAAGCTAGAAATGTTGCATTCCCCCAGGAGAAGAAAGTTAAAGGTATGGCCCTCTCCTAGTTACCCTGAAGAGACAGGAAAGCAACAGTTAAGTTAGGTCAGAGCCAATAACCACCAACTGACTAGCTATCCATGTAAAAAGGTGCTAGTCATTTATCCCAGAGCTTTGATTTTATCGTTCTGTAATAGGGTTCCAGTGCTCATTCTGTCTGTAAGTTTGAAAACCTGTGTCTCACTAAGAAGTTGTGACTTGCAGATGTGTGCTCTGTGTCAGTACACAAAAGAGAAGGCACCACAAACCTCACATCTCTTAACATTTCCAACAAAAATATCACAAGTTCCACAATAAACGCTTGACCTCTTGATGTTTTACAAGTAAAGGGGGCCCAGAGGGTCTCGGAGCTGCACCCACACTTCAGCAGACATTCGAGGAAAACACTGCCAAGGCTCTCTTGACACCTGCGGCAAAAGCATTGTGTTTCTTTTAAATACATGTGCTATTTAAATGGCCCTTAAAGTATAAGCACCATGCCTTTAAAAACAGCTTGTAAGAAGTCAGACTATAAAGTTGAAGAGATAAGAAATCAATTGCATATCAACTGTCAAAAACCAAATTTAAAAGGTAAAGTTGGTCAGAAACTGCTGTACAGGGTGCAAGGGGAGAGAAACTCCACAATGGAAATGCCCAATCCCTCACGTAGGAGCAAGAAAGGCTTTGACTAGTTGTAAAGATCAGAAGTATTTCTCTTCTGCAACGAAGGAAAAAAAAAAAAAAAAAAAGCAAAGCATAGATCAGAAAAGCTCTGGGATAAATGCAAGAGGCTAATTTCTCTTCATGCTCGGAGGAATTAAATACCTTTACCCACCCCTGCTAAAAATTCCTACGTCAAAGTCCTAACGCCCAGTGTGACTGCATGTGGAGAGACTGAGCCCTTCAGATAATGACGGTTAATGCAGTTGTTAAGGGTGTTGCAATCCAACAGCACCGTTGCCCCTCAAAGAGGAGGAAGATTCGCCAGGAGCATACACAAGTTAACACCGTGTGAGGGGACAGTCAGAAGACAGCCCTCTACAAGCCAAGAAGCAAAGCCTTACCAGAAACCAATGCTGCCATCACCTTTATCTTGGATTTCTAGCCTCCCAAACTATGAGGAAATTTCTTTAGTTTAAGCAACCCTGTTTGCGGCATTTATTCTGTTAGGGCAGCCCAGGTAGACTGACGCAAGCCCCCAGCTAATCAATTCTCTCCGTTATCTTTCTCTTCCTAACGCTGCTGCCCAATCTTTATGGACTCTTGGCATCTGAACCGTGGGTGTGTATGTGTATACATCTACATGTCTCCACTAAACAATACCTCCTAACTTTCTTACAACCATTAATTTTCCCCTCACTATGACATCTACCCTTCCATCTTCCAATTCCCAAAACGCAAGGGCAAGTCTTATCACCATATACACTGCTTACCATTTTGTCTCCCCTCATCAGCTACATTTCATCCCAGCTTCCCATGAACATCTCTCCCTCTATCGCCTGCTGAAATACCATCAACTGCATATACACAGGCCTGCATTCAAGGACCTCTCCAACTTTGTAACAACTTACCTGCCCTCATGTTTCCTTCCAACTTCTCATGCAAAAACCCTGCACAAGGTCAAAATGAGCCAGCATCAGGATGAATCTTCTTCACTTTTCCTTTTTTTTTTTTTTAATTGTTACAAATTCCACTGTCCTCTCTGCTCTACTTCCTCTTTCTTAATGGTGGCTGGAAGAGAAGTTACTGAAGAAAATTATAGAAGGGGCTATGGCAAAACTTTCTGCATTTATTTTTACTCAAATAGGCTTTTAGCCCCAGCAAGGCATCATGCCAAGGTCTTTCACAAGATCTGAAAGACAGTACCATCCAATAGAGGAGAAATAATCAAATGTGATATCACAAATTCCGTATCATGTCCATGCATTTCATAATATATCCCAACTATTTCTGGTTTGGGAGTAGGGAGGAGAAAACCCACGACGTTTTAACTGGCCCTTAAAAACAGACTACATGCACTTTAAAGTCAATGATGCTTAACTCTCACAACACATAAAAATTTCAGCTCCGTATAAACAAGAAATGGGGGAGATCATACATAATTAAATTCAGAAAGTTTCCAAAAACTTTTATCTCCCCCTAAATCTTACCATCCCATTAAGCATCACATAAGGTCTGTGGAGACCATGAGGCACCCACGAACTTGATCTCCAAGTTGAACTAGTTCCTCTCTCAAACCCACTGTTTTATTTCCCAGTTGCATTTCCACCTATATGCCAGCAATGAAATGTCTAATCAATAGTCTCTGTCAGATCTTCCTGATTTTCAATGATCCCTTCCCCTATCGACTCTTCAACGAACTTCCCAGGCCGCATCAACTCTCTTTTCCTGAGGATATAACTGAGCTCCATAACCTACATTATTATAGCTTATTGATTTTTGCCATGTGAGTGACAAAAATAGTAATATACCAAGATTTACACAAAGTGAATGCCTGGCTCGTAATTTTATATGCACCAAAACAGCCCCTGTCCCACTCACTGGACCTTCTCTTCATCTCTCATTAACTGTTATTTTCTCCACTTTTTCACATACACAAGCACCTCACTATAAAAACTTCACGCACCTTCAAATCCCTCCTTCTCTTTAAAAATTACCCTGTTAACTTAGCATGCACTATCATACAGACCCTTTTACGACTCCACCAATAACTTCACTTGTAAGCTGTAGTTTTTATGCAGAAACCTAACCAGAGGAGAAACTTAAATCAGAAGAAGCTAACCTCTATTGCTGCATCCCAATCAAAGGACCCTGCAGTCAGCAGTGCCCAGAGATACTCCAGGGTCCCTCATTAGCACACCAGGAGCACTCAAACTGCCTGAGGACCCTCTTTCCCTTGTTAACTGTGGAGTGAAAGGACAGAGATGATACCAAGCAGTTCTGCAATCTGGCTCCAAAATCAGAAGCAAACTGATAGTGTAACATTCAGAGACTTCAGTGTCTGTTTCAGGTTTTCTTTCCTGGAACACCAAGTGCCCAGGAGGCCTGGGCCATCAGCTTCCCATCGAAAGGGGGAAAGAACCACCCACTTTCTAAGACAGACTGACTGTTCAACACATGTACAGCAGGGCTCTCAAAGGAGAAAAGGCAAGCTGTCCTGCCAGAGAGCTTAAAAGCTCCTGAGGACAACAATTTTTTTTTTTTTTAAGAGGTGACAAGATATATATCAACCCATACTGGACTGATAGCACCCTTTCTCAAATTCAGGACTTAATAAGATATCTTTCTGTTTTAAAAACTCCTACAATTTGAGACTTCCAAAATACCAATCCTCTTCAGATCAAAGAAATATATTTGTCAAACCAGACTATTAAAATTACACAAAGCTTGTACAATCAATCCCTAATGTTTAAGGGAATCATTTCAAAATTCATGTGGTTAAAGCTACCTCATTTTTTCAATGCCAGCACATCAACCACTTGGCACGGCTCTCTCAAATCTAGGGACAATCCCTGACCAATGAAATACAGATAAAACGTGACAACGTAAGTATTAACATCTCCACCTTCTACTGTTACAATGATAGGCAGAGTCAGGAGTCTACAGGTAGGTACACATAGCTCCTAGAAAAATAATACTTAAGTTAAAATGACCAACAGTTCTCTTGAATCAAATTTTCTCTTGGTTTTAGACACACGGAAAGCACATGCATGTGCATGCTCGCCCACACACCCCCCCACCTATCAATAGCTGTCAAAATAAACTGCAGGAATAAAATAACACTATCAGTCTTTAGACATTAAACATGTTTCTAAGCAGTATCTTCAAACCCAACAACCTTGAAAATCAAATTAAGCCCCTACCTTCACACACCAGAAGAGTAACAGGCTCATGATTAAGTGCGTAATTTACTTGTTTACATTTTATATAAAGATTCCCCAAGAGTCCAAGAGCCTATCCTACCACTGACTACTTAAAACACTGAGAATATAGAAGTATGGAACAATAAAAAGTTCATAGCCTTTAACAGCATATAAAATTACCCCAAAGAGAATGGGACGTGTATAAAATAAAGAACATCTTACACAGAGCAGAAATTTCCAATTGCCAGTATTAGGAAGACATTTAAAATATCAAGATTCTGCGTATTTAAGAAAAAACATTCCCTTGTTCATTACAAAGCTTACACAAAAATAAGACATTTAATGCCAACGTGTCTCCTCTCTGAAAGCTGATTTACAACAGCCTCAAGGAAGGCGTTCCAAGAGCTAAGCGATAGTTTTCAATACTGACTCCTCTTCACAACCTGCTCTGTGGCACCACCACCTCCTGATAGATAGACTGGGGGAAATGCTTCAATGGATGCTTAACTGACTTACTTGATCTCAATATTTTTCCCCACCACATTGTGGAATATCATACAAAGGAAGTGTACTCATTTTGGTCCTTGTATTTTTCTACTGAGTCTTAATTTTATAAGAAATGAAACTACAAAGAGTGAAATACTTCAGCAATCAGGAAGAATGTCAAGCTTTTCAGGTCCTACTACAGGTGTGCCTAATAAAAAACCTGAGTGTTCTAAGGGTGAGGAAGGGAAAAGCATAAGTCTGGTTCAAGCCCTGGTCTCAGGGCTTCCACTGGGTTATTTTGGTTCAGGTTATTTACAAATGTGGAAGCTCATTACATATAAAAGCTCTCAGTTCCAATAAGCTCTGGATAACTTGCTATCTCCATTTTAAAAGACTTCCTTCACAATTACCATCCATTTGAAGAGTGATTTGACCTGTACTCTGTCCTCTGAGACATTACATAAAAGGACTCTCACCTACTCAAAAATCAATCTTTTCAATTAGATGAAAACTTAATGAAAGCTGAGATCATCTTGATAAAAGCACAATACTGCCAAAAGGCAAAAACAGCTTCACACTCTAACAGGAAATCTACAAAGCTGCCAGATTATAATTCTGCTACATAGTCATTATGGTCCAAAGACCTCTGATTTCCCTCGCTGGGCCAATGGTTTTCCGTAAGAAAGGTATTACAGGGAGCCTTGACTACCACTGTCAACTCTACTTACATATTTGGTTCCCTGAACAGAAAGTCATTTGCTCACAATTCTATAATTAAGTCTCTTCAAAACAAACAGTACTGTCGCAAATACACAAAAGGTATTCTGTGAGTAACTACACTTGCACAGATTTCCCTACTAATTTCATAATCATAGAATACAATACAGGGACTGAATTTAGGCTTGCTTATCCACTCACTCTAACCCNTTTTTTTTTTTTTTAAGAGGTGACAAGATATATATCAACCCATACTGGACTGATAGCACCCTTTCTCAAATTCAGGACTTAATAAGATATCTTTCTGTTTTAAAAACTCCTACAATTTGAGACTTCCAAAATACCAATCCTCTTCAGATCAAAGAAATATATTTGTCAAACCAGACTATTAAAATTACACAAAGCTTGTACAATCAATCCCTAATGTTTAAGGGAATCATTTCAAAATTCATGTGGTTAAAGCTACCTCATTTTTTCAATGCCAGCACATCAACCACTTGGCACGGCTCTCTCAAATCTAGGGACAATCCCTGACCAATGAAATACAGATAAAACGTGACAACGTAAGTATTAACATCTCCACCTTCTACTGTTACAATGATAGGCAGAGTCAGGAGTCTACAGGTAGGTACACATAGCTCCTAGAAAAATAATACTTAAGTTAAAATGACCAACAGTTCTCTTGAATCAAATTTTCTCTTGGTTTTAGACACACGGAAAGCACATGCATGTGCATGCTCGCCCACACACCCCCCCACCTATCAATAGCTGTCAAAATAAACTGCAGGAATAAAATAACACTATCAGTCTTTAGACATTAAACATGTTTCTAAGCAGTATCTTCAAACCCAACAACCTTGAAAATCAAATTAAGCCCCTACCTTCACACACCAGAAGAGTAACAGGCTCATGATTAAGTGCGTAATTTACTTGTTTACATTTTATATAAAGATTCCCCAAGAGTCCAAGAGCCTATCCTACCACTGACTACTTAAAACACTGAGAATATAGAAGTATGGAACAATAAAAAGTTCATAGCCTTTAACAGCATATAAAATTACCCCAAAGAGAATGGGACGTGTATAAAATAAAGAACATCTTACACAGAGCAGAAATTTCCAATTGCCAGTATTAGGAAGACATTTAAAATATCAAGATTCTGCGTATTTAAGAAAAAACATTCCCTTGTTCATTACAAAGCTTACACAAAAATAAGACATTTAATGCCAACGTGTCTCCTCTCTGAAAGCTGATTTACAACAGCCTCAAGGAAGGCGTTCCAAGAGCTAAGCGATAGTTTTCAATACTGACTCCTCTTCACAACCTGCTCTGTGGCACCACCACCTCCTGATAGATAGACTGGGGGAAATGCTTCAATGGATGCTTAACTGACTTACTTGATCTCAATATTTTTCCCCACCACATTGTGGAATATCATACAAAGGAAGTGTACTCATTTTGGTCCTTGTATTTTTCTACTGAGTCTTAATTTTATAAGAAATGAAACTACAAAGAGTGAAATACTTCAGCAATCAGGAAGAATGTCAAGCTTTTCAGGTCCTACTACAGGTGTGCCTAATAAAAAACCTGAGTGTTCTAAGGGTGAGGAAGGGAAAAGCATAAGTCTGGTTCAAGCCCTGGTCTCAGGGCTTCCACTGGGTTATTTTGGTTCAGGTTATTTACAAATGTGGAAGCTCATTACATATAAAAGCTCTCAGTTCCAATAAGCTCTGGATAACTTGCTATCTCCATTTTAAAAGACTTCCTTCACAATTACCATCCATTTGAAGAGTGATTTGACCTGTACTCTGTCCTCTGAGACATTACATAAAAGGACTCTCACCTACTCAAAAATCAATCTTTTCAATTAGATGAAAACTTAATGAAAGCTGAGATCATCTTGATAAAAGCACAATACTGCCAAAAGGCAAAAACAGCTTCACACTCTAACAGGAAATCTACAAAGCTGCCAGATTATAATTCTGCTACATAGTCATTATGGTCCAAAGACCTCTGATTTCCCTCGCTGGGCCAATGGTTTTCCGTAAGAAAGGTATTACAGGGAGCCTTGACTACCACTGTCAACTCTACTTACATATTTGGTTCCCTGAACAGAAAGTCATTTGCTCACAATTCTATAATTAAGTCTCTTCAAAACAAACAGTACTGTCGCAAATACACAAAAGGTATTCTGTGAGTAACTACACTTGCACAGATTTCCCTACTAATTTCATAATCATAGAATACAATACAGGGACTGAATTTAGGCTTGCTTATCCACTCACTCTAACCCCACTCTCTCTAGCTAAGTGAATCAAATAAGGATGCATTTGACAGCAACCCACAAAGGACGAGGAATATGATAATGGAAAGTAAAGCTGGTGATGTAGAGTCCAAACCACAAGCATGACACGGTAGCCAATTTAGCCTAAGTGGACACAGGTTGAATTAACCTGACCTTTATGCTTCAATGTTCTGACTGTTATACAATGGATACTATCTGCCCAGCTGAGTCCTAAACTGCTAACAATAAGAATTAAATTGCTTAAGATTTGAGACAAAAATGAACCAAAATCCAGACTAAATCCTACTTTCTGCTTAAACCAAAATATGAGCCTTCATTTTTTTAAAAAATTATTTTCCCACAATGCAAACCAACAAAAGTGCTTTGAATAACATAAATTTCATATAAACATATATTAATTTCATAAAAATCATATAAATCACACATACATGAGACCTGAATGCCAGCACTAGGAATTTAGGACAGTGTTGTGGGGCAGGGGTGGGGGGATGGACAGAGAAGCGGGGGAGATGACAGAATTAATAAAAGATGGGCTGAGACGAGATGAAAAAAAGCAACATGCATAAGATTTAGGGTTACCAAAAACATGTGAGTGAATAAAAACTATGGGCTAAGAAGTCATTGAGCACTTTTCAAGGAATAAAAGAATTTTTGGCTAGTTCACAAAGCAAATACTACATCTGAGAAAGAATGGATATGTCTGAACGTGCTTGAAATCGGTTCTTAAGGCCGTCAACAGCCAAGGAAGGTTTCCAGCAGGCCTGACAGCCAGAGCTGCCCTTTACCTGTCTTTTGCCAAGGTTCTACTCAAATGTGCCTAAATCCTACAGAGCTATTTCTATCTCAGGAGATGGTTCATAAAAATCAATGCTAAAAAGGTTACAAAAATAGAACAATGGTCCCAACTGATCCACATTTTAGGTCTAAAACCTGGGCCCACAGAACTCTAGCATGGTTAGAATCATGCACTNTTTTTTTTTTTTTTAAGAGGTGACAAGATATATATCAACCCATACTGGACTGATAGCACCCTTTCTCAAATTCAGGACTTAATAAGATATCTTTCTGTTTTAAAAACTCCTACAATTTGAGACTTCCAAAATACCAATCCTCTTCAGATCAAAGAAATATATTTGTCAAACCAGACTATTAAAATTACACAAAGCTTGTACAATCAATCCCTAATGTTTAAGGGAATCATTTCAAAATTCATGTGGTTAAAGCTACCTCATTTTTTCAATGCCAGCACATCAACCACTTGGCACGGCTCTCTCAAATCTAGGGACAATCCCTGACCAATGAAATACAGATAAAACGTGACAACGTAAGTATTAACATCTCCACCTTCTACTGTTACAATGATAGGCAGAGTCAGGAGTCTACAGGTAGGTACACATAGCTCCTAGAAAAATAATACTTAAGTTAAAATGACCAACAGTTCTCTTGAATCAAATTTTCTCTTGGTTTTAGACACACGGAAAGCACATGCATGTGCATGCTCGCCCACACACCCCCCCACCTATCAATAGCTGTCAAAATAAACTGCAGGAATAAAATAACACTATCAGTCTTTAGACATTAAACATGTTTCTAAGCAGTATCTTCAAACCCAACAACCTTGAAAATCAAATTAAGCCCCTACCTTCACACACCAGAAGAGTAACAGGCTCATGATTAAGTGCGTAATTTACTTGTTTACATTTTATATAAAGATTCCCCAAGAGTCCAAGAGCCTATCCTACCACTGACTACTTAAAACACTGAGAATATAGAAGTATGGAACAATAAAAAGTTCATAGCCTTTAACAGCATATAAAATTACCCCAAAGAGAATGGGACGTGTATAAAATAAAGAACATCTTACACAGAGCAGAAATTTCCAATTGCCAGTATTAGGAAGACATTTAAAATATCAAGATTCTGCGTATTTAAGAAAAAACATTCCCTTGTTCATTACAAAGCTTACACAAAAATAAGACATTTAATGCCAACGTGTCTCCTCTCTGAAAGCTGATTTACAACAGCCTCAAGGAAGGCGTTCCAAGAGCTAAGCGATAGTTTTCAATACTGACTCCTCTTCACAACCTGCTCTGTGGCACCACCACCTCCTGATAGATAGACTGGGGGAAATGCTTCAATGGATGCTTAACTGACTTACTTGATCTCAATATTTTTCCCCACCACATTGTGGAATATCATACAAAGGAAGTGTACTCATTTTGGTCCTTGTATTTTTCTACTGAGTCTTAATTTTATAAGAAATGAAACTACAAAGAGTGAAATACTTCAGCAATCAGGAAGAATGTCAAGCTTTTCAGGTCCTACTACAGGTGTGCCTAATAAAAAACCTGAGTGTTCTAAGGGTGAGGAAGGGAAAAGCATAAGTCTGGTTCAAGCCCTGGTCTCAGGGCTTCCACTGGGTTATTTTGGTTCAGGTTATTTACAAATGTGGAAGCTCATTACATATAAAAGCTCTCAGTTCCAATAAGCTCTGGATAACTTGCTATCTCCATTTTAAAAGACTTCCTTCACAATTACCATCCATTTGAAGAGTGATTTGACCTGTACTCTGTCCTCTGAGACATTACATAAAAGGACTCTCACCTACTCAAAAATCAATCTTTTCAATTAGATGAAAACTTAATGAAAGCTGAGATCATCTTGATAAAAGCACAATACTGCCAAAAGGCAAAAACAGCTTCACACTCTAACAGGAAATCTACAAAGCTGCCAGATTATAATTCTGCTACATAGTCATTATGGTCCAAAGACCTCTGATTTCCCTCGCTGGGCCAATGGTTTTCCGTAAGAAAGGTATTACAGGGAGCCTTGACTACCACTGTCAACTCTACTTACATATTTGGTTCCCTGAACAGAAAGTCATTTGCTCACAATTCTATAATTAAGTCTCTTCAAAACAAACAGTACTGTCGCAAATACACAAAAGGTATTCTGTGAGTAACTACACTTGCACAGATTTCCCTACTAATTTCATAATCATAGAATACAATACAGGGACTGAATTTAGGCTTGCTTATCCACTCACTCTAACCCCACTCTCTCTAGCTAAGTGAATCAAATAAGGATGCATTTGACAGCAACCCACAAAGGACGAGGAATATGATAATGGAAAGTAAAGCTGGTGATGTAGAGTCCAAACCACAAGCATGACACGGTAGCCAATTTAGCCTAAGTGGACACAGGTTGAATTAACCTGACCTTTATGCTTCAATGTTCTGACTGTTATACAATGGATACTATCTGCCCAGCTGAGTCCTAAACTGCTAACAATAAGAATTAAATTGCTTAAGATTTGAGACAAAAATGAACCAAAATCCAGACTAAATCCTACTTTCTGCTTAAACCAAAATATGAGCCTTCATTTTTTTAAAAAATTATTTTCCCACAATGCAAACCAACAAAAGTGCTTTGAATAACATAAATTTCATATAAACATATATTAATTTCATAAAAATCATATAAATCACACATACATGAGACCTGAATGCCAGCACTAGGAATTTAGGACAGTGTTATGGGGCAGGGGTGGGGGGATGGACAGAGAAGCGGGGGAGATGACAGAATAAAAGATGGGCTGAGACGAGATGAAAAAAAGCAACATGCATAGGATTTAGGGTTACCAAAAACATGTGAGTGAATAAAAACTATGGGCTAAGAAGTCATTGAGCACTTTTCAAGGAATAAAAGAATTTTTGGCTAGTTCACAAAGCAAATACTACATCTGAGAAAGAATGGATATGTCTGAACGTGCTTGAAATCGGTTCTTAAGGCCGTCAACAGCCAAGGAAGGTTTCCAGCAGGCCTGACAGCCAGAGCTGCCCTTTACCTGTCTTTTGCCAAGGTTCTACTCAAATGTGCCTAAATCCTACAGAGCTATTTCTATCTCAGGAGATGGTTCATAAAAATCAATGCTAAAAAGGTTACAAAAATAGAACAATGGTCCCAACTGATCCACATTTTAGGTCTAAAACCTGGGCCCACAGAACTCTAGCATGGTTAGAATCATGCACTCGGAAGCCAGCCTGCACGAGTTCCAGTTCTAGCTCTCCCACTTACTATGTGTCTCCAGGTCAGTAACTTAGAAACCTCTCTGTGCTGCCACTTGTCATCTGCGAAACTGGTCAATCTTGCGTGTGCACACCTCAGAGTGCTGAGCACCGGAGTGAAAGAATGAGGGCTGCTCACAGTAATGCCTAGCATGGAGAAGACGCCTCCTAGTGAAGGTAAGAAGACCACTTCTACTGTGCCACACCCTTCTGACATCTGACCAAAGTTACCTATAAAAACAGTTCCTATAAAATGCAAGCCTGTTGATCCAGGAGCCTTTGTAGAGGAGTTTGTGTCAGGGGACAGCATGCGGAGACAGACTTTTCTGTTCCTATTCCCCTAAAACCACAAGCCAAAGGCTATATAACCAGGTGAACATTTCCTGTTTCAATATGTCTCACACATTTTTCCCCTCTCAATGGCTTAAAATGGTTCCCAGGCACACATATGTAATTAAAATTCATTATCTTAAAAGACTGCTTTAGGAAACCCAGCAATCAAATCTGCTATCATCTTTTTTTATGGGTAGATATAATTACAACCTAATAGGCATCATTTAATCAAGACTTAACAATTGGGTTCTTAAATCCAAAACTTGATCATTTTCTTCCTTGATAGGTGCACAAAATATTCTCCCAGGTGGTGGTCACGTAAAGTGAAGGGCGGAAGAACTATTAAAACCTTTAATGGCCTTCTAAAATGCTAATTATTACCCAATTATGACAGACATAATCTGAGAATAGAGAGCATAACACAACCCAATGTGATCTCATAACTGCTTTTTTAAATTTTCACCTCTATCTCTAAACAACAGCCCACACACAAAAAGCCCAAAATAGAAGGTAGTATTCTCACTGTCACCTAGTGCTTTCCGAACAAGAAAACAAAGTCACTGGTAACCCTGCCCTGGTTCTGACATCAGCAAATCAGACCCTCAAAGGAGAAGCACAACCCTATGCATGTTTCCCATCCCACATTTTAGGCATAAGAAACAGAGATGCTAAGAACTGGTACTCTCCTAAGACATTCAGGATCAAACTCAGGCTAGAACCCAGGTCTCTTCAGTTTAAAAAAAAAACAACGTATTTTGTATTCTACCCCACTGTGTGGATAGGCAAAACTGAAATTCTGAGGGCCTACATTTTCAAGCCTGATAGCTGTGTCTCTTACATCTAATTACAGTATCTATCCCCATTTCCAGCTAAATAAGATTAATTCTTAGTCACTGATGCTTAATAGTAACTCCTGCTACTCCCAGCAGCCAACAAACTAGTTTGAAAGGGATGCAGATCACTAATTAGTGCATCATCTATTGAGAGCCTGTAATTGCCTTACCACACCCAAGTCGCTTCTGGCTAGAAGAAGCTTCTTTACAGCCCTAGAACACCAAACAAGAGACACACGGTTGGCCAAGAAATCTATAAAGAATCAGAAGACCCCGAGAGGACTCTATTTATCACCAAAAAGAAATTTCATCTCTTCACTTTTCCTTTCTTTTTCCTTTCTCAAAAAGCTACGAAAGGTTTCCTAGAAAATCTATACCAAGCCTGTACCTTTAAACTGACTTGTCCAAGGACTCTGTAGTGCAGAGGACACAGTGATCTTCATGCAGGATTCGAAGCCTGAAATTTCTCCTGAAACAATCTCAGTATCTTCAGTTTTCCAAAGAATTCCAATTCAGGAATGAAAAAAGAAAACAGCTACTGTTTGGGGGAGGGGATCATAACTATAGCATCCCAGTTAACCTTCTGTCATAGGTATCACCACTATTTCCATTTTGTAAGTCAAACTTAAAAGGCTTAGAGAGGTTGATTACTTAAATAAGGACCCTGAATTCCTAACCTTAGGTGTAACAATCAAGCTCTGAAATGCGAGAGCTCATATTTCTTACTCTTAGCTTCTCTAACACTGGCAGAAATAACCAGGTTGTCAGTTCCTACACGGTCACCTCCAACCCCAGAAGCCTCAGCCAAAGAGCAGCTCTGCCCAGGTGGAATGAGCATGCGTGCCTCCTCAGTCTCTCAAGCCGCGTCCCACTCTGTGAGCCCGGGACTCCAGCCCGCCAGGCTCCTCTGTCCATGGGATTTCTCAGCCAAGAATACTGCAGTGGGCTGCCACTTTCTCACCCAGGGGATCTTCACGACCCAGGGATGGAGCCCATGTCTCCTGCGTTTCTTTACCACTGAGTCACCAGGGAGCCCCTTATATATGAATAGGCCTCAATGCCACAAGTGACTCTGAAACCTGCAATTCAGCTTCTCCCTAGCCTCTTTTTATCTCATTCAAGGGTAACTTGAAATGGACTGAAGCCCCATTCAGTTTCTTAAAAAACTAAGAATGAAATTTTAAAGCACCTTTCAAAGGACCTAGGTCCCCATCCTTACTAACAGTAACTTCTTGTGACCTAAGTGGTGTGAGTGAAAAGCTACTTCAGATGACTTGGTGTCTGCGAGCGTAGAATCAGTCTAGAATCCTTTTCAGCAAATGAATCCTCAAAATTAGAAAAACTCAACTTTTTAAAGTTACGGTAACAACTTAAAACTAATTTTTAAATTTAGTTTGGAGAAGCATACCATGTTTGAAATTCTTACTCCAATACGAACTTAGATCTGTATTCCTTGGATGTGGGTGCCTTCAGGGACAATGAGTATGTTTCTTAAATCTCTTCAAAGGATCTCATTCGCATTTACTAAGCAGAGGCCACAGGAAAACTAGCATTAACATGCTCTTCCAAAGCAAGAGCACCTCATTTGGGCTTTTACACACTACATACCAGGAAAAGAGTTGGCCCCAGTTCCAAGCCAAAATATCATGAACTGTATATAGCACCCTTTTCTTCCTTCCAATTTCACTTTTCCTTTCCTTTTCGAGCTGTATAACACAGACACAGGTGTCCTCCAGACTTTTTTCTCAAAAATTTACCTGTAGAGACACCATTACCCTGACACTCCCAGAAGGATGAAATATAAAAGTCCAAACGAAATACAAAAGCAGCACTACTGGAAACAGTTCCAAATTTAATGCATATATGAGTGTGTGCTGCATATAAAATAACATTAATCGCAACCTTATTTCTTCTTAACCTAGGTAGAAATTTTCTCAGACTGATTTCATTTTTATAGCTACAGAGATTTCCAAAATAAAAAAAGCGACTAATACTTCTTGTTTGGAATTTTGTGTCTGAAAGGAAATAAAAGTTTCACTGTCATTCATTCAATAAATACTAAGCTCTGTGTTCACGGAACCATCAGAATATACAAATGTCATTTTGCCCTCAAGGACTTCAGAGTTTTCAGAGAAGTAAGTTTCTTGCAACCTAAAACTCCAAAATATCAATAAACCTCACCACCACCCACCAGAGGTATCCTAGCAAGGGGACTCTGGTTTTAATAAAAAATCAACACCATTAAGAATGCTAGACAACGCTGGTATGGAATTTCCTTATTAGCTAAAAATAAGCTTTTTTTTAAAATTGACGTGTAGTTGATACACAATGTAAGTCACAGGTGTTCAACACAGTGATTACATTGCTCCTCCCACCTCCCCTCCCCACACTGCTAAACCACTAGTTCGTTCTATCTTTGAGTCTGTTTTTTTATTATAGTCACTAGTTTGTTGTAATTTTTAGATTCCACATATAAGTGGTTGTTTCCTGATCACATCTGGGTATATGATGGCCTCAATAAACGACAACATAACGTCCAAGAATTTGTTATTCAAATTAAAATCCAGGGAATGTCTAACTGAACAAATTTGAAACTTAAAGAAATTAATTCTATCAGCATATTAAATGAATGCGGTATTACAAAAAAGTAAATGGGCACCACTTCACCACCAACAACCCCATTTTACTTTTCAAAGGAAGGGACTGCGGTGCCATTCTCTTCTCCTGAGGACCTCAGCAACCTGGCATGGGCAAGTAGAGCCCTGCCTGACAACAGCGGTTTGGAGGCCATCTCACCTTCCTCTAGTCCTATGACTAAACTGGGGGGGTAAATAAATGCAGTGGTAGGTTTAAAAAAAACTGCAGGTGTGTTCAGCAGCTGACAAAAGAGGTTAAGATTCTACATACGCCCACAGTACCATTTAGTCAATTTCTATTTAAGAAACAAACTAGGACAATGAAGCCAAACAGAAAACGCTTAGGTGAGGTCCTCCAACGTGCATCTTAGCTCATGTGACCTCCCACAGTGCTCCAAATGTGTGTACGTAGATGTGTGGCCATGCATGTATTTATAGGAAGTGCTGCAAGCACTATAAAAAAAATGAATAAATCATGGAACATTCGTGCTACAAGGAACTTCTGAGAGCTAGTCACAGCTTCAAGCTTTAGGTAAGGAATATAAGAACCAGTATTTGGACTAAGGTAAAACTTGCAAGTGACAGAACCTGGTTACACCATTCAAGGCTTCGATTCCCAGTACAATCTCAACCTTCGATTTTCTAATTTCATGCCTTTATTCTTAAATTTGCACTTTCGCTGGAAACATGACTGTCCATTAATCCCCATGATACAGATTAAATTTTCCTTTAAGGCTCAAATAAGCCTTGCCCTATTTGTCCCAGGAAGACATTAGCCCAACCCAGCAGTTCTCAAAGTGTGCTCCAGGAACCTCCGAAGGCCTGAGACCTTTTCACAGATTCAGGAGGTCAAAACAATACCTTTTCTTCTCCCATCCTCTCATAAGCATACAGCAGAGCTTTCTAAAGGTTATACGATAAGTGATAACTGCTTCTACATTCAGGCCAGTACAATGTAAGAAAACAGCTGACTTCTATTAATCTTACATTAACGAAATTTAAAAAAATGTAAAGTCATGAAATTCTTACCACTACTATTTTTGTTTTAGAAAAATATACATATCTGTCCTTTAAAAAATGTTATTTTTGTTAATACTACTGGATTTTTAAAGCTAAATATCTACGCTTAACTTTCTCATCTTAATTTTTAACACAATAAAAATATTAATAAAACATAACTTACATGAACAAAATGTCTTTTGAGTCCTCAGCAGTTTAAGTGTAAAAAGAGGTCCAAAGAAAAAAGTTTGAGAATCTGTGGTAAGTTTGAGAATCCCATGCTAAGGAAGTTTGCTTCCACGGTGAATTTTTATGGCAAATACAGATAAACTTTAGAATGATATCCTATGGCTCTCCTGATCTTCCCAGAGATGTTTCCCTAGCCTTGGGACTATGTAAACTACTTCTTATCCCAGTACTTAATCAGTTCAACTTTCTTTGATACAGAATTTCTGCAAAACCATGACAGGGGAACCATGAATGTAATCTCAGAGGAGACACTTTATAAAGCATCATAATAAGGTACACTTCATGTTACTTTGGCTTAGAGAATACCCGCTGCTGCTGCTAAGTCACTTCAGTCGTGTCTGACTCTGTGTGACCCCATAGATGGCAGCCCACCAGGCTCCCCCGTCCCTGGGATTCTCCAGGCAAGAACACTGGAGGGGGTTGCCATTTCCTTCTCCAATGCATGAAAGTGAGAAGTGAAAGGGAAGTCGCTCAGTCATGTCCTACTCTTCTCGACCCCATGGACTGCAGCCTACCTGGCTCCTCTGTCCATGGGATTTTCCAGGCAAGAGTACTGGAGTAGGGTGCCATCACCTTCTCCGTAGAGAATACTAAGTGTATACAATATACCAGATGATCATATTCCATTTGCTAGATAGGTTCAACCAGAGTCCGGCACCAAATGACATTCTACTTCCCTCCAGAAGCCCTGCTCCTTCCTCTCTAAGGCTCCTTTTGCTGTGCCAACCTACATCTTTTATTTCCATTTTCCTCATCCTGGCCCATCCTGCAAATGTCCCCAATCTAGTTTCTCTCTAGCTTTCATCCCACTACGCCCACAGTCCAAAGGCCTTAAGACACCCCACGCCACACAGAGAGGGAAAAACGTTCCTTCCTGAGTTTCAAGGCTCTCTGGAAACTTAACCACCCTCTAATAGTCAAAACCATTTCCTCAGTATGGGAGCATGTTATGCTTAATCCCCCTCTTTTTGTCTGAGGAAAAGAGTCTTATCTATATAAAACCTCCCCAAAGTGCTACTCACATCTCCGTAGTTTCACAAACCTTTTCCCAACAAAGTGGCAGCCCTCACCAAATCGCCTCTCCCACAATCAGCTCATCACCTTTCCTGACGACAGGCTGTCCACTAGACTTAACCTAAGCAGAGTATCCATATCCAACTGATCCTGAACTCCCAAAGACCTGGCACAAAGCTGGGCTCTGCAGAGGCATGGACCACTAATGAACAATTGAGATGCAGAGAATGCTGAAAATCTGCTAAAGTGCTCTCAAAAGTACATGAAGGATTATTTTTTGCAGTAATTAGTAACTACACATTAATATTTTTGCAAATTAGATATATGTATGATGCAAAAAGACTGTTAACGGTCATATGCTGTAAAATAAAAAAGAAATATAATTCTTCCAAAACACATACCAGAGGTTAACAGTTTCATTAACTCGAACATTTTCAAAGCCGATATACACAAGCACAGGTGAAGAAAGCAAATACTTTTGTACATTCACAGAGGTAGATCATCCTGTAACTGTCTTTGCAACTTGATTTTTAGATCTAAGTATCAGACATATGAAAATGCTTTCTTTAGGACAGCTATAAAGGGTCTCTTCGTGGTTGCAGGGTAATGGTTCTAGGATCCCCAAGATACCAAAATCCTGAGAATTCCCAAATCCCAAGGTCAGCCCTCCATATCCACAGTCTCGGTTCCATATCTACAGATTGTAAACATGTTATACAGTCCACAGTTCGTTGAATCCACAGATACAAAGGGGCTGACTATAGGAGATGCACCCAAATTTATATAACGGATACCCTGATAAACACCCAAGGCTTTACTATTTCCAACAACGCTTGCAATAAATACCCTACACAAGAGAGTAAAAATATAAAGACAGAAATTGTTGGTTCATAGTCAATTTATATCTTTAATTATGCTAGTTGCTGCCAAAAAGCCCTCTAAAGTTCTATCAATTTAGAATCCCACCAAGACATTGCCTGCCTTTTTAAAAATGAAACGGAAATAATGCAGCAGTGTGGAGAGGGAACTGGGAGAAGGAAAAGTATGTCAGGAACCAGCAGTGGGTGGAGAGTTACCAACTGCTGACACTATTCCTAAGACATCTGACAACATCTTTACCGTACGTTCCACATGTATAAAATGAAGGTGTTGGTCAACACTGTGGATAAGGGCCCCTCCAGCTCTGATTTTCTCTATGTTCTTGGATTTACTGTATATACAAATGCATATTACATCTGAAAATAAAACACTTACTCTCTTGGGCTGCCCAGAAATAAGCAAACAAGTGCTGGGAAAGTCAAATTGCTGCACTGGGAAAGTAAATGCTCTGATAAAACCCCTGCTAGGAATTTTAAAATGGAAGTGAAATTGAGACTGGAGGAAATGGCCACCTAAGAGGAAAGACAAAAAGCCATTTCAAAAATAACAAACAAACAAAAAAAGGATCATTTGAATCATCTGGGGGTTTTCCTAGTCAAGACAAGCAGCATCTCAACAGAAGAAATGCAGCTAAGTGGTGATCACAAGGGACAACCAAAGCACCCTGATGGCTACTAATTAATAAAAAGTCACCAACATCCCTTTCAAGTTTACCATTTGAAAGAGTGGATGTAAACAGGAGATATGATTTGCTATGCTAAATAAAAGCCTTCATTAACAAGAAGTGACAGGATCACAACCCTGCTGCTGATAAACTGCCAGCATACCAGGGGCCTCCAATGAAGGGCTGCCCATTTAACATATTGCAGTTTTTAAACGAGTTGCTTTAGAACAAACAGTCCTATATCACGGCAGGCCTGCAACATACCAGATGGAGCTGCTGCTGTACCCTGGAATGTGTGTGTGTGTCTGTGTACACCAAGCACGTACCTCAGGAGTACCCAGTCCAGTAACCTTTCTTAAGATTAGCCTTCCTTGATCAAAGCACCCACCTTGGACCTCAGCATCTCTGCTTTCAAAGATTCAGTGTTGAGCAGAAAGCAGTCATTCTCCCAACAGCCAAAGGAGGTTTCAAACTGCAAGACCAGCCTGGCAGTCATCCCTGGAGCCTGCCTCCTTACTTCTGGCAAACACAGCCAACTCAGTTCAGTCCTGAAGCAGTGATACTTTTTTAATACAGCATGCTTTGAAGCTATATAAAAGAGGTCATAAATACATGTAAAAGGCATAATCTCAGTCATGTCAAAGTGGTTGTAGAAGCACCACACCAGGTCTTTTCCTGTGTGGTCCAAGTAAATTGTTAAACTTACAACCTAGCAAAGTGCAAATAGAAATGGGAAAGTCGTAATTATTCACAGGAAAGGATGAAGAGAAACAGCACTGTTACTTTAATATTTTAAGATGACTTTTGTATTATCTACTATCCAGCACTTAAAATACTTTTGTGTAGTAATGATTAACCTCAAAATGCTCAGTTTAAACATTAGGAATTTTGATTAACCCCAACTGGTCAAATACGTATGTTATACATAGCAACTTCTCAGTTGTCTGAGTACCAAGGCTGAGTATGCCTTTAAAAAAATTAAACTTATACGCAGTACGTTTGGTCTGTATAATTTTAAAATTTATTTTTAAAATACAGGATCTATTACGTTCAAGGAACAAAGCTGTAAAACACAATCACTGACATCATGGAGCTTCCAATGCAGCTGAAAACATTAAATTAAATGTCCTAAAAATGCAAACTCATTTAAAGAGCCATTAAGAACAAGGCAATGGGAAATTGCTACCCCAAAACCCACTTCTGTCACCAGCCCCTTAACTCTCACGCTTGATGTTCATGCAATGCAGGAAGTAACATTAGAATTCAGACTTCATGACAATTAAAAACTACTGTGAATCAAGACATTATCAAGAGTAAAAAGGCAACTTACAGAATCCAAGAAATATTTGTAAATCATCTATAAGAAATTAATATCTGGAATACATAGAGACATGTAAAACTCAACAAGAAAACGAAGAATCAAATTCAAAAACGGCCAAGAGATTTGAACACACATTTCTCCAAAGAAGATATGCAACTAGTTAAGCACATTAAGAGATACTCAACATCACTTGGGCTTCCCTGGTGGCTCAGTAGTAAAAATCCACCAGCAATGCAAGAAATGCAGGTTAGATCCTCAGGTCAAGAAGATCCCTTGGAGGAGGGCATGGCAACCCACTGCAGTGTTCTTGCCTGGAGAATCCCATGCACAGAGGAGCCTGGTGGGCTCCAGTCATGGGGTCACGGGGTCAGACACAACTGAAGCAACTAAGCAGGCGTGCACATCCCTAGTCACTGGCGAAATGCAAATCAAAGCCACAGCAAGGCTCAGCTGGTAAAGCGTCTGCCTGCAATGCGGGAGCCCGGGGCTCTATCCCTGGGTTAGGAAGACGCCCTGGAGGAGGAAGGCTGCCCACTCCAGTATTCTGGCCTAGAGAATTCCATGGACTCTACAGTCCCTAAGGTCTCAAAGAGTCAGACATCACTGAGCGACTTTCACTTTCACTTACACCTGCTAGGATGCCCACTATCAAACAAAACAAAACAAAAAATAGTAATAGTTGATGAGAATGCAAAGACTTGCAAACCTTGTACACTGCTGGCGGGAATGTGACATGGTACAGTTATTATGGAAATCAGAATGGTAGTTTCTCAAAAAATTAAAAATAAGCATTACCATATGATCCAGCAATTCCATGTTTGGGTATACACTCAAAAGGATTACAATTTGAGCCTCAGGGATATTCTTACACTCATGTTTGTAGTAATATTATTCACAATAGCTAAATGTGGAAGCAACGCAAGTCTTTATCCATAGGTGGATAACAAAATGTTGTATACATGGACAATGGAATATTCTTCTGCTTTAAATAGTATGGAAATTTTTACACATGCTACAACATAAATGAAACTTGAGAACATTATGCCAAGTAAAGCAAGACAGGCACAAAAAGACAAATACTTAATGATTTTACTTACATGAAGTACTGAAGAGTAGTTAAAATTATGGGACAGAAAACAGAATGGTGGTTACCAGGGCCTGGGGAGAGGGGGGGATGAAGAGTTAATGTTTAATGGGTACAGAGTATCTGTTTTTTTAAGATGAAAAGTGTTCCAGAGATGTATGGTGCTGCTGGTTGGCAAAAAATGTGAGTGTATGTAATGCCATTCAACTGGACACTTAAAAATGATTAAGATAGCAAATTTCATTATGTAGATTTTATCATAATTAAAGAATTGAAAAAAAAGTGGAGAAAAAAATAAGGATTCTCTCTGAGCTAAAACTTGTTTTACTTCTATGTTCCCTCAATCAACAGTGGAGATTATTAGTGTATCACATCACTGACATCAATCTCCACCTAAAGAAAAAAGGACTAAGATCTGAAAGCTTTGATGAAATAAGATCCAACTAGAAAAAAACAATTCTAGATGATGCAAACTACAGTGATATAAAAGTTCTGATTACCTTCCAAAGGACCACACAGTATTAAAAACAAGAGAAAAACAACTGTTTTAGCCAGCAGAGCTCACGTCTCTGAGGAAAGCAATGAGTACGGAACACAGTCTATACGGAACAAACCTAGATGTCCATCGACGGATGAGTGGATAAAGATGATGGGGCAGATGCGTACAATGGAAGATGACTCAGCCATAAGGAGGGACAAGCAGGTCCGTTCTAGTGAGGTGAGTGAACCCGGAGTTTGTTATATGAAGTCACAAAGAGAAACAAATACCGTGTATTAACACATATATATGGAATCTAGAAAAATAATCCTGATGAGCTTATTACAGGGATGGGATGGAGATGCAGATGTAGACAAGACTTGTGGAGGCAGTACGGGGGGGAGAGAGGAAGAGCGATCGAGAAAGCAGCACCGACATGCACAGTACTGTGTGTGAAGCAGACCGATGATGGGAAGCTGTTACGCAACACAGGGAGCCCAGGCTGGCGCTCTGTGATGACCTGGAGGGGTGGGATGGGGGGAGGCAGGCTTAAGAGGGGGATATATACACATATACATATGTATAATGTAGGGGGAGATATATATATATAATTATGTCTGATTTGCATTCTTGTACGGCAGAAACCAATACAACATGGTAAAGCAATTACCCTCCAATTAAAAAAAACAATATACTCTAGTAAACACAATGCTCCAATAGGGAAAGGGAAAGGGAAGGGAAGTCGCTCAGTCGTGTCCAATTCTTCGAGACCCCATGGACTGCAGCCTACCAGGCTCCTCAGTCCATGGGATTTTCCAGGCAAGAGTACTGGAGTGGGGTGCCATCACCTTAATAGGTAGGTAAGACATGATTTCAAAATACCATGCCATAAGTTTATGGTACTGTTCTGATGATGTGTGCGCGAGAGGAAATAAGCCACATGGAGAATTCATTTCCTCATTTCTTTTAACCTCTTTTTCTTGTCTTTTTCTAATTACCTAGAGCAATTTCCCAGACAACATACACAGCTCTTTATGATTAAGGGACTGACCAAAAGACATTCAGGTCGTTTTAAGAAAAAAAGTATTTCCCAATAAATGTCCTCCAAGGTTTCTCCAAAAAAAAAAAAAAAACTGCCTAAGTTCTTCCATCTCAACAAATGTTTCAAAGATAATTTCAAAATAATATGGCACTTGATTTTAGCTCACATTTAAATGCATACTGGAAGGAACACAGTACTGTGATGTAATGGGGTAGGTTGCCCTGATCTAGCACAGGGATTCTATGAAAGATTCTATAAAAGGAATTTATATAAAAGAGATTCTACAAAGTTTATTTATAAATTAACCAAATAATTCAAACCATGACAAATTATAATTTTGCACAAGTTGGTCCAGTCCTTTAGACCAAGCAGAAAGCTTAACACACATTCCTCCTTACAGTTTTTATAAATGCAATCTTTATACCAGAAAAGTATTATCAAATAATGTTGATAAATTATACTTCAAAACTGGGTAAGACAGCATAGTTTCAAAACCATGAGTAAAGAGAATAAAGGAGACAGACTATGCAGATAACACTGCTGGACTTGGCAGTGGCTGTATAGGTTATAGTGTGAAAGCTGTCCAATTACTGTTATACTTAAGAGATTTTTGGTGAGCTATACAAACTATTAAAACATCAGATCCAGGATTCAAAGTTCACCATGAATTTAACAGGGAGAAGAGAGTTCAACTTCAGGACCCCTTTCCAATCTAATATTCTAATGCCTACTAAATTTAAAAAAAAAGTCTGCGTTTGTGGGAGTAAGGCAGGAAGATGGGAGATGGAAGATAAGGTTAACAAATGAACTTCCCTGACCATCCACACTGAGTTAGGCACCCCGAAGACTCTCCCTGTATAGCACAAATCACAATTATAAATAATAATTTCCAGAATCATAACATGTGTCTCCTCCTAAACTCTTGAGTTTCACATCAGCAAAAACTAGATCACGTTCGCCACTATGCCTCAATATCTAAGGTAGTGTGTGGCATACAGTATGAACCACATGCTTACCGAGTAAAGGAAACAGGAAACCAAGATGTTTTCACATATAAGCTGGAAAAATAATTGTTTTAAACTACTGCAGAGCAAAAGAGATTGATCAACAAACTAAGAAAAATGGGAATGAATAAGAAATCAAGAAGACAGCAAAATATCCTTAAGGTCACGAGGACAGGCACAACATAGCCATAAAAATTTAAATCCTATAAAGCTACAGGTCCAGAGCAAAGTCTAAAGTTTTAAGAAGCCACTTTTTAGCAAAAAGGTATAGTGGACATTTTCAAATACCTGTGAGCTATTTAATAAACTGTCGGCAAATCTGCTTCATTTCTTTACACAATAAGAAACAGGAAATAATCACAGGGAATGGGGAAGAAAAAGAAGTGCCAGTCACAATAAAAAATTCCATAAGATAAAGTTCCATAAACATTCTTAGGGAAACTCAATATAAAATGCCCAAGACCTGATGACAAGTCCCCTGGCCTCTTTGTTTTTTTTAGTTCCTCAGAGAACTGGGGAACTATAGACCACTTTCACTCAAAATCTTTGGTAGTGAAGGTCAACTTTAAAAAAAACTTAGAAAATTAAGAAGCAGAGGGTATCTAAATAGGCAGTATTCAAGTCAAAGTGGAGGACTGTGGTGTCCTATACAATTAAATGATTTTACAAAAAGCTATTCAGCTTGGAATTCTCAATACCTCTCTTAACTTCTGCTTCATCCTGTGATGTCCTAAATATGGCTCAAGAGTACACAGTACCCTGAGCAGGATTTCACCTGACTGCTAGGCTATTATTTTTCACTGTGTACACAGCCTGTTGGGCCAATTTTACACCAGAGACACTTGCTTGAAATATGTAAAGACAGTTTTAATTTTTTTTTCAGATTTCCAACAGCTTCACAGAGCACAAGGATATTTACAAGTTTGAAAAAGTAAAATATACATAAGGATAAGAAACCAAGAAGCGTCTCTATTCTCCAATACTGTGGATCGAGAGATACATCACTAAACTTCCCAGCTCTAAGAGAAATAAAAATCACTACATTAAGTGGAATATTTATGAAATTCAAAAACACATAAAAATTGTACATCACGGATTTACAAGAAAAAAAGACTAGAGATCTCGTCAAGAAAATTAAATTTCATACAAAGATGGGCTCGATAAAGGACAGAAATGGTATGGACCTAACAGAAGCAGAAGATATTAAGAAAAGGTGGCAAGAATACACGGAAGAACTGTACAAAAAAGATCTTCACGACCTAGATAATCACGATGCTGTGATCACTCACATAGANCATGTGTCTCCTCCTAAACTCTGAGTTTCACATCAGCAAAAACTAGATCACGTTCGCCACTATGCCTCAATATCTAAGGTAGTGTGTGGCATACAGTATGAACCACATGCTTACCGAGTAAAGGAAACAGGAAACCAAGATGTTTTCACATATAAGCTGGAAAAATAATTGTTTTAAACTACTGCAGAGCAAAAGAGATTGATCAACAAACTAAGAAAAATGGGAATGAATAAGAAATCAAGAAGACAGCAAAATATCCTTAAGGTCACGAGGACAGGCACAACATAGCCATAAAAATTTAAATCCTATAAAGCTACAGGTCCAGAGCAAAGTCTAAAGTTTTAAGAAGCCACTTTTTAGCAAAAAGGTATAGTGGACATTTTCAAATACCTGTGAGCTATTTAATAAACTGTCGGCAAATCTGCTTCATTTCTTTACACAATAAGAAACAGGAAATAATCACAGGGAATGGGGAAGAAAAAGAAGTGCCAGTCACAATAAAAAATTCCATAAGATAAAGTTCCATAAACATTCTTAGGGAAACTCAATATAAAATGCCCAAGACCTGATGACAAGTCCCCTGGCCTCTTTGTTTTTTTTAGTTCCTCAGAGAACTGGGGAACTATAGACCACTTTCACTCAAAATCTTTGGTAGTGAAGGTCAACTTTAAAAAAAACTTAGAAAATTAAGAAGCAGAGGGTATCTAAATAGGCAGTATTCAAGTCAAAGTGGAGGACTGTGGTGTCCTATACAATTAAATGATTTTACAAAAAGCTATTCAGCTTGGAATTCTCAATACCTCTCTTAACTTCTGCTTCATCCTGTGATGTCCTAAATATGGCTCAAGAGTACACAGTACCCTGAGCAGGATTTCACCTGACTGCTAGGCTATTATTTTTCACTGTGTACACAGCCTGTTGGGCCAATTTTACACCAGAGCCACTTGCTTGAAATATGTAAAGACAGTTTTAATTTTTTTTTCAGATTTCCAACAGCTTCACAGAGCACAAGGATATTTACAAGTTTGAAAAAGTAAAATATACATAAGGATAAGAAACCAAGAAGCGTCTCTATTCTCCAATACTGTGGATCGAGAGATACATCACTAAACTTCCCAGCTCTAAGAGAAATAAAAATCACTACATTAAGTGGAATATTTATGAAATTCAAAAACACATAAAAATTGTACATCACGGATTTACAAGAAAAAAAGACTAGAGATCTCGTCAAGAAAATTAAATTTCATACAAAGATGGGCTCGATAAAGGACAGAAATGGTATGGACCTAACAGAAGCAGAAGATATTAAGAAAAGGTGGCAAGAATACACGGAAGAACTGTACAAAAAAGATCTTCACGACCTAGATAATCACGATGGTGTGATCACTCACATAGAGCCAGACATCCTGGAATGTGAAGTCAAGTGGGCCTTAGAAAGCATCACTACCAATAAAGCTAGTGGAGGTGATGGAATTCCAGTTGAGTTATTTCAAATCCTGAAAGACGATGCTGTCAAAGTGCTGCACTCAAAATGCCAGCAAATATGGAAAACTCAGCACTGTTCATAGGACTGGAAAAGGTCAGTTTTCATTCGAATCCCAAGGACGATGCCAAAGAATGCTCAAACTACTGCACAATTGCACTCATCTCACACACTAGTAAAGTAATGCTCAAAATTCTCCAA
>SJYW01034458.1:45201-69798 GCA_006410735.1 Raphicerus campestris | reverse complement strand
TCCACAGATGGGGCAACTGTGGCTTCCTGCCCCTCATCTAACATCCGCAGGTCTGCAGGTGACCTGAGTCAGCATTTCTATACCATTCCCATCACCTTCTGGCTGCCCAAGGTGGTGGCCCTACTTGGATCTCACCTGTGCCTAAGCTTGTCTGGCACTCCCGACAGCCAGAGCCTGATAGAATTAGAGGATGACTTACTCTGCAGCTGAACTGACTGGACTATTGAAAATCTTTACTTTTTAAAGTAAAGAAACTTACTTAAAAGTTTCCTAAAGATGCCTTTAAGATAAAGTGTCTTAAAGCTACCTCCCCACTCAAGTTCGCAGGCAATGGCACCCCACTCCAGTACTCTTGCCTAGAAAATCCCATGGACAGAGGAGCCTGGTAGGCTGCAGTCCATGGGGTTGCCAAGAGTTGGACACGACTGAGTGACTTCCCTTTCACTTTTCACTTTCATGCATTGGAGAAGGAAATGGCAACCCACTCCAGTGTTCTTGCCTGGAGAATCCCAGGGATGGCGGAGCCCATCTATGGGGTTGCACGGAGTTGGACACGACTGAAGTGACTTAGCAGCAGGAAGAATAATTTTGGCTTGGCTGGTCTTTTCAGTAACTCTTCAAGAAATAGTCTGAGACAAATATATTTTATATATGTTTATCACATATCAAGCAATGTTTGGGCAACATTTTACTACCTGGGGCTAGACTTCCTGTCCTGGTTAACTTTCTATTGTTTACCATACTTCACTGTACACTTCAGCCAAGCCACACAGAAAGGAACAACGTGGTTCCATGTCTTCATGTTTCTGCCCACGTGTTCCCTCTGCCTAGAAATCCAACCTCTCGGATTGATCACCAGACCTAGGTCAGTTTTGTTAACAATGTTCCAGATCTTGAGTGTGTATTGAGTTCACTAGTCTTCATTAGATTATTTAAAATCAATCAATAACTCTAATGAAAAAGCACTATGGTCAGTCAATGGTGATAATGTGTTATGAACTAAGGATTGTGATTAATCCAATTCTGGGAACCTCAGGTCAAATAAATAGATAAAATCCTACTGAGCAGCGGTTGGCAAACTATGGCCTGAGGGTCAATTTGACCCAGCACCTTTTTTGTAAATAAAGTTTTATTGGAACACAGCTATATTCATTTATATTGTTTATGGTGTTTTCACACTGTAATGGAAGGGTTAAGCAGCTGTGATGGAGACCCAGTAGTCCACACAGCCTGAAATATCTACTTTTTGGACTTCTATAGAAAATGTTTGCTGATCTGTGCTGTTGTGTATGGTAGGTGAGCATTGGATCTCAGCCATGGGGTCAACACAAGAAAGCATCAGCTGAATGTGTTGGGGTTGAGGAGATGTTAATAGTAAGAAAGGATTACAAAAGAGCTTCCCTAAAAGAGGTCACCTTGAGTTCTCTTTCTGTCTTTGGTGGTTTATTTACTAGTAACAGAATCCTAAGTCAAACTGACTTAAGCAAAATAGGGGGTGGGTTGGAGTGGAGGCAGAATAATTGGCAAATATAACCTAAATTCAGAGGAAGCAGGGGTGGAGCTGACATGAAGTTTGCTTTGCTTTCTGAAATTGGATGCACTTAGGAGAAGGAAATGGCAACTCACTCCAGTGTTCTTGCCTGGAGAATCCCAGGGACAAGGGAGCCTGGTGGGCTGCCATCTATGGGGTCGCACAGAGTTGGACACGACTAAAGTGACTTAGCAGCAGCAGCAGCAGTCTCTTGCTCATTAGTTTTCATGTCTGAATTTCTCTGTGGGTGCTCAGTTGCTCAGTCACGCCTGATTATTTATGGACTTCAGCCCACCACTCTCCTCGGTTCATGGGATTTTCCAGGAAAAGTGACTAGAGCTGATTGCCATTTCCTCCTCCAGGGGATCTTCCCTACACGATCTTCCCTTCCAAATATGTACAGATATACTTATTTGGCCTCTGAAGATTACTGAAATGTATTATACTTCAATTAAAAAGTAAAATAATAATAATGGTAACAAGGCTATGGTTTTTCCTGTGGTCATGTATATGGATGTGAGAGTTGGACTGTGAAGAAGGCTGGGCGCCGAAGAATTGATGCTTTTGAACTGTGGTGTTGGAGAAGACTCTTGAGAGTCCCTTGGACTGCAAGGAGATCCAACCAGTCCATTCTGAAGGAGATCAACCCTGGGATTTCTTTGGAAGGAATGATGCTAAAGCTGAAACTCCAGTACTTTGGCCACCTCATGCGAAGAGTTGACTCATTGGAAAAGACTCTGATGCTGGGAGGGACTGGAGGCAGGAGGAGAAGGGGATGACAGAGGATGAGATGGCTGGATAGCATCATGGACTCAATGGAGTGAGTGAGTGACTCACTCAAGTGAGTCTGAATGAACTCCGAGAGATGGTGATGGACAGGAAGGCCAGGTGTGCTGCGATTCATGGGGTCTCAAAGAGTCGGACATGACTGAGAGACTGAACTGAACTGAACTGAATGGTAACAAGGAGAAGGAAGAAGAATCCGGTTTCTCACTGTCTCTCAACTTTGTTTTTTGCTACTCAATTTTCAGGAGCTTCCCTGGTGGCTCAATGGTAAAAGAATCTGCCTGCAGGAGACACAGGATACGTGGTTCAGATTATTGGTCTCTTCTTGGATCCAGGTTTAGGAAATGGACATCTTTCCCAGGTTGGACCAATGAGAATCAGAGCAGAACTTTTGCTTTAACTGTGAAGAAAGAGAAGTTCCTATTCATATTTTCTGTTGGACTGACTGCCAGCATTTTCGAGATTTGTTTTCTCACAGCTCTGTCCTGCCACTGCGATGGAAAAGTCTGTTAGGGACAGAACCTACAACGCAGAAGATTCTGCATCTCCTGCATTGCAGGCACTTTCTTTACCACTGAGCCACCTGGGAAGCCCAAGTTTCCCTATGCATTGTTTCATTTTCCATTGCAAATGGAATAGGAGGCAGTGAAAATGCCACTGGGGAGGGAGTGAAAATGCCACTGGGGAGCCCTGAACTTGCATATTCCAGTTTTGGGCTGGAAGAAAATGCTTCCAGTTTCCAATTACAAAAATCATAGGGCAAGACTCTAATTGGTGGGTTTGGATTTTATGGCCACCCCTTGGGCCAATCACAGAGACCAAGCCTGAGAGATGGTTATATGTCCATTTTGGTGATATGAGGAATGGGCATTTTACTAATAGCCATTGGAAAACTGTTGTAAAATTGCTTCTCCAATATGTCTTTTCTATAGCTGGGTATTCACGGAATTGATAGGCAGGGGCCAATGGACCAAGGCATGTCTAGATATATATTTGCAAACAAATGGAGGAATCAGCAGTCTGAAACAATATCCATTGGTTATGAGACTTTTGAAAAGGGAATAATTAATAGATTTCTAGTAAATGTACAGGGTTATGCAAATACCACCACAATGCAATTCTAGAACGTTTCCATCACCCCCAAAGATCCCTGTCACCCATTTGTTCCCATCTCCAGCCCTAGGTAACTACAATGCTAATTTCTCTTTATGGCTTTGCCTGTTTTTGGACAACCATATAAGTGGAACCAAGCAGTATCTGGTCTTTTGTATCTGACTTTGTGCATGTAGTATAATGTTTTTGAGGCTCATACATATTGTAGCATGTGACAGGGTTTAGTTTCTCTTCATCGCTAAAGTAAATAAGCCACCACATTGATATACTACATTTTGTTCCATCATTTGATGGACATTTGAATTATTTCGGGTTTTGCCTTTTCCAAATAGTGCTACTGTGAACATTTTCCTGAAAGTCTGTGTGAATAGTTGCTTTTATTTCTTTTGGGAAGATATAAAGCCTCTCTGACTTCTTAAATTTCTTTTTATTTTTTTCCTTTTAGTAGCTCTTTTCCATTTAGTAGTTTTAGAGAATATATAGGTTCAGTTCCAATTTGAGCTGGTTCACTGATTTTAAAAAACTTTCAATTCAATTAGAAAGTTAATATTTGGATTCACTGTGGGATTTAGCAAATGAGTATATTCATTCTAGTTTCTGGTTCATGTTCCACTTTAGTTCCTGTCCCTAGTGGCAACTTAAAAGTCTGTAGCAGATTCCATGCTGGAAATGAAGACGGATTAGAGAACACGCAGAAAACTCATCTCTATATTAAACTCAAGCTTTGCAGTTAAATTGCCTTCTCTTCGTCCTCCAACCCACATGTCCACATCCATCCTAGGGCACAGGATTTTATTCTTTTCATAAAACCTCCCACAGTCACCTCTGGTAGAAGACTGTGGATTACTGTCCTAGAGGCCACTAGGGGCAGACTCTCAGAATGTGTGAGACAGTGACTCAAGCTTCCAGAGCATAATTCTGTCTGGCTGTAAGGGCAGGGGTGTCGCCTACAGGAGCACAGTTGTACTTTTGGGAAGCAAGAGGCAAGATCAGGGCTGTTCCTTTTTCTTCTTTGACCTGCTGCCCTTCAATCATTGATCTTACTTTAATGCCACCTCCCACATTTAAGGGTGATTTACGATGCTTATGAAAATGTGTTTACAGGTAAAGGAGAGATGATTGTAAAAATCTCACCTATGTCTGGCAGATTCTGGGTTCCAACTACAGAAGTATTTGGTATGTATGACCTATTTTTCAAGTAATTGAATTCCTCTTTGGGTTCTGGGTTAATTTAAAATGGACAGTTGGAAAATGATCTAAGAAATTATATTTGTGTTAACTGAGAGCCCACTGGTAAACCGGTTCATCGTTTAACATTGAAAGTCACTTTTTTAGTTAAAGTTCCCCATTACCTGTCTAAATTTCTACCCCCTCCCCACATGTCACAGTAATGCAGGATGAGAGGGGAAGATCAGAAGGACATTCTTGGGAAAGATGGATTCTAGTGCTGGTTGCAATGACCTTGATCTTTTGATCTTGGAGTTCCCCATCTACCTTCTCCATGTGGACTCCTGGTATTTCAGTATCTGAGCATAAACACCAAAGAACTGGGTTTACCAGACTGCTTGACTTGTGGGCTTCTCCTTTTCTAGATCTAACATTTCAGCAGGCGAATATCCAATGTTACCTGACATCTGCGTATCTAATCAGAGAGAGGAAAAGGCTGTTCAATTGTTCTGTTTACTAAATAAGGAAATGCAAGCTATGGTGGTATGGGATTGCTTAATCCATAGTGCCAGGGAGCAGGGACAGTTCCTGATCTTGGAGCAGCTGTGATCTCGAAGCCCAGAATCCTCCCCTAATTCCATAAAGCTGTTCTAACCATACTGTGTTCCTTTCCACCATAACCCTGTGGGGCAGCACAAAGAACACTTTCCAGATTTTACAGGAGATGAAACTGAGATTTAGTTGTGTGAAAGTGGCTGGAATCTGTGTGACATGACTCTGGTTCAACATTCTTTGCTCTTCTCTGAAGATTGTTTATCCTTTTAATCCAAATGATATTTTTACTTTTGTTCTAAGAGTTTAGGGAACAAGGAGCTGAACAAATAAAGTATTTGAATCTATTTCAGCCTGGCACTTCAAGGAGATCCAACCAGTCCATTCTAAAGGAGATCAGTCCTGGGTGTTCTTTGGAAGGACTGATGCTAAAGCTGAAACTCCAGTACTTTGACCACCTCATGCGAAGAGTTGACTCATTGGAAAAGACTGATGCTGGGAGGGATTGGGGGCAGGAGTAGAAGGGGACGACAGAGGATGAGATGGCTGGATAGCATCACTGACTCGATGGACGTGAGTCTGAGTGAACTCCGGGAGTTGGTGAACAGGGAGGCCTGGCGTGCTGTGATTCATGGAGTTGCAAAGAGTTGGACACAACTGAGCGACTGAACTGAACAGCCTGGTACTAGAACTTTCCCACCTGGCCATGTGGTCCAGGGAAGAGACTCATTTGTCTACCTGCACGCAGTCCTCTGAGAAAGCCTGCTGTTAAAGTTTTGACAGTGCAAGGTGAGGGCAAGTGAGGTTTTTTAAATTTTTATATTAGCTCTTTTGTCTAGCATCCATCATCCTTCTGGTCCACTTGTTTTCCTCCGCTGAATCAAGTTCCATCTGGTCTGAATGTTGTTAATGAGGCTCCCTACTTTTAAGTGAGCCTAAGACTCAGGTGTGACCAATCAAAGATTATCATTCTCTTCTTGGATCCAAGTTTAGGAAATGGACATCTTTCCCAGGTTGGACCAATGAGAATCAGAGCAGAATTTTTGCTTTAACTGTGAAGAAAGAGAAGTTTCTATTCATATTTTCTGTTGGACTGATTGCCAGCATTTTCGAGATTTGTATTCTCAGAGCTCTATCCTGCCACTGCGATGGAAAAGTCTGTGTGAAAATGGAGTGTGTGCGCGCTCGGTTGCCTCAGTCATGCCCGACTGTTTTCAGCCCCATGGACCATAGCCCGTCAGGCTCCTCTGTCTGTGGAACTTTCCTGGCAAGAATCCTGGAGTGGGTTACAATGCCCTCCTCCACTGGATCTTCTTGACCCAGGGATCGAACCACGTCTCCTGTGTCTCCTGCCTTGCAGGCAAATTCTTTTACCATTGAGCCACCAGGGAAGCCCCTGAAAATTGAGGAACAAAAAACAAAGTTGAGAGACAGTGAGAAACTGGATCCTTGTTCCTTCTCCTTGTTACCATTATTATTATTTTACTTTTTAATTGAAGTACAAGTATAATACATTGCAGTAATCTTCAGAGGCCAAATAAGTATATCTGTACATATTTGGAAATATGTATATGTTTGTGTTACCACCACTCAGATCACAACATAGACAATTTCAAGGGCTCAGATGGTTCTCTCACGCCCCTCCTCAGATAACAACTTGCTGGAGAGGACTGGTAGTCCACATGTTCTCAGTTGGGTGATACCAACCAAGTGTTGTTAGCAAAAATCTCATAGCTATTACAGTGGTTTTTGTCCTGCCAAAGGACCATCGCTATATAAACAGATATGCAGTATGCCTGTGTTATTAACATGTAATGGGGGCAGTGTTTTAGGGAGAAACTGTCTTAAAAGGCTCCAGTCACAGGGGTTGAGGGGGCAATAAAGGAGAAAAAGGATAAGAAAAACAGCATTAATCTGAATCTACAACTGCTAATTTATTTTGCCAGTGTTTAACTTTATAACATGCAATTGCTGGTATGTGGCTGGCTTCTTTTGTTCAGCACATTGTCGTGAACTTCATATATGGTGTTGCATGTATCAGTTATTTGCTCCTTTTTGATTATGGTTGAATTATTCCATTGCATAGATATTCTGCGTGCTAGTCACTCAGTCATGTGTGATTCTTTGTGACCTCATGGACTGTTGTAGCCTGCCAGGCCCCTCTTCCATCGGATTTCCCAGGCAAGACTACTGGAATGGATTGCCATTTCTTTCTCCAGGGGATCTTCCTGACTCAGGGATCAAACCCAAGTCTCTTGTGTCTCCTGAACTGGCAGGCAGATTCTTTACCACGGCGCCACCTGGGAAGCCCATATAGATACGCAGCAGTTTGTTTATCTGTTCATCTCATGATAAGACATTTGAGTTGCTGTCAAGTTTCACCTGTTGTGAATGCAGCTGCTATAAACATTTCATACATGTATTTTGATGGGCATATGTTTTCTTTTCTTTTGGACAAATGCCTAGAAAAATTCCCAGGTGGCTTTAATGGTAATGAATCCGCCTGCCAATGCAGGAGATGCAGTTTCTATCCCTGGGTCAGGGAGATTCCCTGGAGGAAGATGGTGCTGGGTCTGAATAAGCATATGTTAAACTTTAGATAGTGCCAGTTTTCCAAAGTGGTAGTACCAGTGTCCTGCAGCAGTGTGAGGGAGTTCCAATTCCATATTCTCCCTACACTTGGCATTTTCAGTCTTTTCAATTTGAATCATTCTGGAGAGCTTGTATTGGCAATCTCATTGTGATTTAAATTTGCCTTACCTTGATGTGGAGCATCATCTCCTAAGTCTATTGGCCATTTGGAGATACCTTTTGTGAACTGAAAGAAGGGCAATGCCAGAGAATGCTCAAACTACCGCACAATTGCACTCATCTCACACGCTAGCAAAGTAAAGCTCAAAATTCTTCAAGCCAGGCTTTAACAGTTTGTGGACTGTTAACTTCCAGATGTTTAAGCTTGATTCAGAAAAGGCAGAGGAAACAGATCAAATTGCCAACATCTACTGGATCATCTAAAAAACAAGAGAGTTCCAGAAAAACATCTACTTCTGCTTTATTGACTATACCAAAGCTTTTGATTTTGTGGCTCACAACAAACTGTGGAAAATTCTGAAAGAGATGGGACTATGAGACCACCTGACTTGCCTCCTGAGGAATCTGTATGCAGGTCAAGAAGCAACAGTGAACACTGGACATGAAACAACAGACTGGTTCCAAATTGGGAAAAGGCTGTATACTGTCACCCTGCTTATTTAACTTATATGCAGAGTATATCATGCAAAATGCCAGGCTGGATGAAGCACAAGCTGGAGTCAAAATTGCTGGGAGAAATATGAATAATCTCAGATAGGCAGATGACACCACCCTTATGGCAGAAAGTCAAGAACTAAAGAGCTTAAAACTCAACATTCAGAAAACTAAGACCATGGCATCCAGTCCCATCACTTCATGGCAAATAGATGGGGAAACAATAGAAAAAGTGTTTTGGGGGGCTCTAAAATAATTGCAGATGGTGACTGCAGCCATAAAATTAAAGCCATGTATGCTCCTTGGAAGAAAAGCTATGAACAACCTAGATAGCATATTAAAAAGCAGAGACATTACAATGCCAACAAAGGTCCATCTAGTCAAAGCTGTGGTTTTTCCAGGAGTCATATATGGATGTGAGAGATGGACTGTAAAGAAAGCTGAGTGCGAAAGAACTGATGCTTTTGTGGTATTGGGGAAGACTCTTGAGAGTCCCGTGGACTGCAAGGAGATCCAACCAGTCCATCCTAAAGGAAATCAGTCCTGAATATTCATTGGAAGGACTGATGCTGAAGCTGAAAATCCAATACTTTGGCCACCTGATGCGAAGAACAGACCCATTTGAAAAGACCCTAATGCTGGGAAAGATTGAAGGCGGGAGGAGAAAGGGACGACAGAGGGTGAAATGGTTGGATGGTATCACTGACTCAATGGACATGAGTCTGAGTAAACTCCAGGAGTTGGTGATGGACAGGGAAGCCTGATGTGCTGCAGTCCATAGGGTCGCAAAGAGTCGGACATGACTGAGCGACCAAACTGAACTTTGTGAACTGTTTTTTCATGACTTCTACCTATTTAATTCTGGGTTGCTTGTCTTTTCCTCTTTGGATTGTCAGGTACTTGTATTGAAAATTTCTTCTTCCAAGCTATGGTTTGCTTTTAATTCTCTTAGTGTTTACTCTTAACGAATAAAAGTTTCTAAGTTGTTGAAGTCCAATTCTCTTGTGTTTAAGAAATCTTTCCCTCTTCCAAGGTGATAAAGATTTCTCCCATTTCTTTTCTAGAAGTTCTATGCATTTTGCTTTTCCCCTTAGGCCTATTCTTGAATTAATATTTAGATATCACATACATAGGGATTAAGGTTAAGGTGTTTTTTTAAAATTTGAATATCAAACTGCTCAAGTGCTATTCCTTACCAAAAAACCAATCATTCTCTCATTAAATTGAAATGATGTCTTTAGTGTAAATCAAGAGACTGTGTATGTGTGATATGTTTCTGGATTTTCTGTTTTACTCCATTGGTTCATTTCTCTAGCCCTGCAATAATAGTACATTAATATAAGGGCAATGTTAATAAGTCTTACAATTAGATATGGTAAGTTCTCCAAGTTTTCCCTTCAAAATTATCTAGGTTATTTTAGGCTTTATGCATTTTAATAGAAACTTTATAATAAACTTGCCAATTTCCAAAAAAGAAAACTTGAGATTTTGATTGGAATTAAATATATTTCATGAAAATATTATGTCTACTCTAAGTATTTAAATTCTCTTTTTAATGTCTTACTGCTTTCAGGCGAGCCTAGTTTAATCATCAGATTAAACTAGAGAATTGTGCACATTTCTTTATTCTTAGATATCTGGTATTTTAAAATGTTACGGTAAATGAAATTTATTTTTAAGATTTTATTTTCCAAATTTTTCTTGGTAATGTACATCTATAGATTTTGGTACCATTATCTCAGTCATGCAACATTGCTAATTTTGCTTATAAATTCTAAAGATGTTTGTCGATTCTGTGGGGACTATTCATACCCAATCAAATCATTGGCATAAAGTGATATTTATACTTCTTTTTTCCCCCCAATTTTGTACCTTTTGTATCTTTTTGTTGCTTTGTTGTACTAGCTAGAACTTCTAGTACAATCTTAAATATACAGAGTGATACAGTATATCTGACTCTTGCTTCTGACATTGGGGGAATTTTTTAAATAGTTCATCCTTAAATATGATATTAGGTGAACCATCTTAACTTTAATTGAGATAAAATTTACAAACAATAAACTGCGTCTATTTGAAGTACACAGTTTAATGGGTTTAACCATTGTGAAACCACCTGTATAATTGAGAAAATGATTATTGACATCATCTCCAAAAATTGGCTGAATTCTAAGAATGATCCCCAGTGGAGCTCAGCCTTGTGAATTCCACCCCCCTTTGAGTGTGCATGGAACCTGTTAAACTGAAATGTCATTCCCATGATTATATTGTATATGTTATATGGCAAAATGGAGACCATTCAGTTTGGCCTAACTTAATCACATGAGCCTTTTAAAAGAGAGCATTTTCTTTGTCTTGGGAGCAGCAGAGAGGTTAAATTAGAGAGATTTAAAGCATGAGAAGGACTTGAGCTGCCTTTGCTAGTTAAAAGATGGAGGAGTCACATGAGAAGTTAGTCTTATGAAGCTTAGAGTGACCTCTGGCTAACAGCCAGCAAAGAATCAGGGCCTTCAGCCCTACAAACACAAGTATATTCCAACGACCTGAATCAGCTTAGAAGCAGATTCTTCCACAGGACGTCTAGAGAGAAGCCCAGCTTCATATTGATTCTGGCTTTATGAAACCCCCAGCAGAGAACCCAGTTAAGCCTGTCTGAGCTTCTTACCTAAAGAACAACAATGAGACAGAAAAGGAGCACTGTGTTAAGTTGCTGTTTGTGGTAACTTCCGTTTTTTGATTGCATAAATATATATTTTTTATTTTAATTAGAGGATAATTGATTTACAAGGTTGTGTTGATTTCTACTATACAAAAACATGAATCAGCTGTAAGTATATCTATATCTCCTCCCTCTTGAGCCCCTCTCCCCTCTGATCCCAGCCCTCTAGGTCATCGCAGAGCTCTGAGCTGAGCTCCTTGTATGACAGCTTTTTGCGTGCTAAGCCACTTCAGTTGTTTCATTCTCTTTGTGGCCCCCATGGACTATAGCCTGCCAGGCTCCTCTGTCCATGAATTTCTCCAGTAAGAATACTGGAGTGTGTTGCCATGCTCTCCTCCAGGGGATCTTCCCAACCCAGGGATTGAACCCTTGTCTCTTATGTCTTCTGCACTGCCAGGCTGGTTCTTTACAAGTAGCATTACCTGGGAAGCCCACATGGTAACTTTTTAGGTAGCAATAAAAAACCAAAACATATTTTGAAATCTGGAGTGGGTGCTGCCATAACAAATACTTAAAATGTGAAATCAGGCAGTAGTTGGAAGAATTTTAAAGCACATAATATAAAAAACCTAGATTATCTTGGAAAGACTTCTTATAGAAATATGATGTAGTAACAGTTACTGAAAATGAAACACATCATTGGAAACTAGCAGAGGGGACAACCTGCTATACAGTGGCAGAAAATTTTGCAGAATTGTCTGCTAGAGTTATGTGGAAAACAAAACTTAAAAATGATGAACTTGGACATGTAGCTGAGAAGATTTTTCAGCAAAATGTTGAAGGTACAGCCTAGTTTCTTTGGGCTGCTTCTAGAAAAATGTGAGAAGAGATAAATTAAGTGAAAAACTGTTAAACAAAAAGGAACAAAGACTTGATAATGGTGGCAAAAGGTGGCAAAAGATGATGTAGTGTAAAAATGGCTGCTGAAAGCTGACATCGAGAAAAGGCTGAGGACATAGTTATGCAACCTGGAACAAGAAATGGCAACCCACTCCATTATTCTTGCCCGAGAAATCCCATGGACAGAGGAGCCTGGCAGGCTATAGTCCAGAGGGTCGCAAAGAGTCAGACATGCCTGAGCATGCATGCCCAGTAGTTATATAAACTTTTGCTGTAACCTCAGAAAGACCAAGAGATCAGAGTATTTAGCTACACAAAAGACCCTTCCAAGAGATTATACATATTCTAAATCAAACCAAAAAAAATCATCTAGGGCACTTTAAAAACACCATTCCTCTGTCATCTCAGTAGAAGCCAGAGAAGAAATTATATTTGTGAATGACAGCTTCAGCTAAGAAGTTATGAAAGTATGTAGTTTCATCTGAATTCGATGAGATCTCTCTCCTGGGAATGTGCTACACTGTGTGGAACAATTTACCTTAAAAAACGATTATCCAGGTGAGCCTAATTTAATCATCAGTTCAGTTCAGTTCAGTCACTAGGTCGTGTCAGACTCTTTGAGACCCCATGAATTGCAGCACGCCAGGCCTCCCTATCCATCACCAACTCCCAAAGTTCACTCAGACTCACGTCCATCAACTCAGTCTCACGTCCATCAACTCAGTGATGCCATCCAGCCATCTCATCCTCAGTTGTCCCCTTCTCCTCCTACCCCCAATCCCTCCCAGCATCAGAGTCTTTTCCAATGAGTCAACTCTTCACATGAGGTGGCCAAAGTACTGGAGTTTCAGCTTTAGCATCATTCCTTCCAAAGAAATCCCAGGGTTGATCTCCTTCAGAATGGACTGGTTGGATCTCCTTGCAGTCCAAGGGACTCTCAAGAGTCTTCTCCAACACCATAGTTCCAAAGCATCAATTCTTTGGCACTCAGCCTTCTTCATAGTCTAACTCTCACATCCATACATGACCACAGGAAAAACCATAGCCTTGACTAGACGGACCTTAGTTGGCAAAGTAATATCTCTGCTTTTGAATATGCTATCTAGGTTGGTCATAATTTTTCTTCCAAGGAGTAAGCGTCTTTTAATTTCATGGCTGCAGTCTCCATCTGCAGTGATTTTGGAGCCCCCCAGAATAAAGTTGGACACTGTTTCCATTGTTTCCCCATCTATTTGCCATGAAGTGATGGGACTGGATGCCATGATCTTCGTTTTCTGAATGTTGAGCTTTAAGTCAACTTTTTCACTCTCCTCTTTCACTTTCATCAAGAGGCTTTTTAGTTCCTCTTCACTTTCTGCCATAAGGGTGGTGTCATCTGCATATCTGAGGTTATTGATATTTTCTAGCAGGTGGCAGATATTTTGCATGTTGACACTGATATTGCTAAAGTCACTTATTAGTCCTAGTAACTTTTTGGAAAATTCCTTAGAATTTCTAAATATAATCATGCAATATGCAAATAAAGACAATTTTACTTCTTCCTTTTCAAGTTATGCCTTTATACTCTTTTTCTGGCCTCACATTTGCTCTGATAACCATGCCAATATTGAAAGAAGTTATGAGTAGATGCCCTGTAATTTTCTTGATCTTAGGCAAAATAAGTTGGTCTTTTTTTCATTGCCTCCTAGAATTTTTATTTGTTTGCCTTTTCTTTTCTTATTTTTTGTAGATGCTGATTATTCATTTGGAAAATTCCTTTCAATTTTTAGTTGACTGAGAGTTTTATCAGGAATGCTTTGAATTTTGTCAAATATTTTTGCTTCATTGGCTGAGATTATCTATTTTTTGGTCTGTTAAAATTTTGACTTCCATCAGTTGATTTTTGAATGTTAAGTCAATGTTGCATTCATGAGATAAAATTACACATAGTTAAGATATATTATCCTAATAATATATTGCTAGATTCATATTGCTAAAATTCTGTTAAAGATTTTTGCATCTAGTCTCTAGTTTTATTTTCTATAATGTGTTTATCAATGTGTCAGTGTTATGCTGGCCTCATAAAATGAAGTACAAGTATTCTTTCCTATCTTACGGAAGAATTTTAATTGAGTTGATTTCTTTAGATGTTTGGTGGAATTTTCCATAACATCAACTAAGGCTGGTGTTTTCTTTCTTAGAAAGTTTTATAAACTATACATTCCATTTCTTTAAAAGATATGGCGCTGTTTATTCTTTCTNATGGAAGAATTTTAATTGAGTTGATTTCTTTAGATGTTTGGTGGAATTTTCCATAACATCAACTAAGGCTGGTGTTTTCTTTCTTAGAAAGTTTTATAAACTATACATTCCATTTCTTTAAAAGATATGGCGCTGTTTATTCTTTCTATTTCTTCTTGAGTGAGTTTTCTAGGTTCTATCTTCTTTTTTCCCCTGATAAATTTGGCAAGATGTTTATCAATTTAATTGACTCTTTTGGTATCACTAATTTTCTTTGTTGTTTTTCTATTTTCAATTTTACTTAATCTCTACCTTTATCTTTATTATTTTTCTACTTCTAATTTATTAGACTTTAATTTGTTCTTTTTCTAGTTTCCTAAGGTGGAATTTTACATTATTAATTTTAGAACCTTCTTCTTTTTCAAACATAAGCAGTAATGCTACTAAGTTTACCTTTGAGCACCAAGTGAGCTTTAGTCTGTAAGTTTTGATATATTATGTTTTCACTTTCACTCAATTAAAAATAATTCCTAATTTTCCTTGTGGTTTCTGCCTTGACCAATAAGTTAAAAAGANCTGGATGCCATGATCTTCGTTTTCTGAATGTTGAGCTTTAAGTCAACTTTTTCACTCTCCTCTTTCACTTTCATCAAGAGGCTTTTTAGTTCCTCTTCACTTTCTGCCATAAGGGTGGTGTCATCTGCATATCTGAGGTTATTGATATTTTCTAGCAGGTGGCAGATATTTTGCATGTTGACACTGATATTGCTAAAGTCACTTATTAGTCCTAGTAACTTTTTGGAAAATTCCTTAGAATTTCTAAATATAATCATGCAATATGCAAATAAAGACAATTTTACTTCTTCCTTTTCAAGTTATGCCTTTATACTCTTTTTCTGGCCTCACATTTGCTCTGATAACCATGCCAATATTGAAAGAAGTTATGAGTAGATGCCCTGTAATTTTCTTGATCTTAGGCAAAATAAGTTGGTCTTTTTTTCATTGCCTCCTAGAATTTTTATTTGTTTGCCTTTTCTTTTCTTATTTTTTGTAGATGCTGATTATTCATTTGGAAAATTCCTTTCAATTTTTAGTTGACTGAGAGTTTTATCAGGAATGCTTTGAATTTTGTCAAATATTTTTGCTTCATTGGCTGAGATTATCTATTTTTTGGTCTGTTAAAATTTTGACTTCCATCAGTTGATTTTTGAATGTTAAGTCAATGTTGCATTCATGAGATAAAATTACACATAGTTAAGATATATTATCCTAATAATATATTGCTAGATTCATATTGCTAAAATTCTGTTAAAGATTTTTGCATCTAGTCTCTAGTTTTATTTTCTATAATGTGTTTATCAATGTGTCAGTGTTATGCTGGCCTCATAAAATGAAGTACAAGTATTCTTTCCTATCTTACGGAAGAATTTTAATTGAGTTGATTTCTTTAGATGTTTGGTGGAATTTTCCATAACATCAACTAAGGCTGGTGTTTTCTTTCTTAGAAAGTTTTATAAACTATACATTCCATTTCTTTAAAAGATATGGCGCTGTTTATTCTTTCTATTTCTTCTTGAGTGAGTTTTCTAGGTTCTATCTTCTTTTTTCCCCTGATAAATTTGGCAAGATGTTTATCAATTTAATTGACTCTTTTGGTATCACTAATTTTCTTTGTTGTTTTTCTATTTTCAATTTTACTTAATCTCTACCTTTATCTTTATTATTTTTCTACTTCTAATTTATTAGACTTTAATTTGTTCTTTTTCTAGTTTCCTAAGGTGGAATTTTACATTATTAATTTTAGAACCTTCTTCTTTTTCAAACATAAGCAGTAATGCTACTAAGTTTACCTTTGAGCACCAAGTGAGCTTTAGTCTGTAAGTTTTGATATATTATGTTTTCACTTTCACTCAATTAAAAATAATTCCTAATTTTCCTTGTGGTTTCTGCCTTGACCAATAAGTTAAAAAGAAGTATATTACTTAACTGTGAATGATTTGGGGATTTTCCAGGTATTTTTCTGTTACTCATTTCCAGTTGAATTTTTCAATTATTAGTGAACACAGAGAGCATTTTATATGACTCAGTTTTCCTGATATGCTCTTTACAGCCTGCATTAGTACCTACCTAGGTGAATGTCTCTTGTGCACTTGAAAGTAATATGTATTCTGCTGCAGCGGGATGGAATATTCTATAATTATAAGTTAAGTTGAACTGGCTGATAGTGTTTGTTCTATATGTTCAAAATTTCTACATGCTTACTGATTTTTTGTTTTCTTGACCTACCAATTCCTGAGGCAGGAGTGTTAAAATCTCTAAGAATAATTGTGGATTTATTTTTATAAGTTTTACTTCTTATGTTTTGAAGTTCTATTATTCGATACATAGACTTTTATGATTGTTATAGCTTCTTGATAAATTGAACCCTGTATCATTATGAAATGGCACTCATCCCTGGCAATATTATTTTTTGTGAAGATTGTATTAGTTGCTCAGTCATGTCCTACTCTTTGCAACCCCACGGACCGTAACCCCTCAGGCTCCTCTGTCTGTGGTGTTCTACAGGCAGGAATACTGGAGTGCACAGCCATTTCCTTCTCCAGGGGATCTTCCTGACCCAGGGATTGAACCCGGGTCTCCCACATCTCTTATACCTCCTGTGTTGGCATACAGTTTCTTAGCCATCTGAACCACTGGGTAAGTTGTGAAGATTACTTTTCTGTTATTAAAAAAGTTGCTGTGAGTGCTTTCCCACTAAGTCTAACCCAAGAAAATCTCAGATAGCTATAAATTTTATTAAAAAAAATAACTTCACGTGTAAATTATCATTTCTGTTTTGATTCTCAAACAAATCAAGGCAAATTCAAAAGGAAAACTTGGAAAGAGGGGAGAATACTTCTGGTTAATAATTTTAGGCACAAACATAAATTTATAATAATCCTGTAAATACATGTGAGAAATAGATAAACTTTTGGCAGTAATACAGTAAATAAAAGCTTTTCTATTTCTCTAACATAAAGAGAGATCTGTGTGCTGATATGTTTCATATTAAATTTTGATTTTGTATGTAATGAGCATCACATTTTGTGTTGGTGGTCAGTATTCCCTCTATAGCCTTTATTATAGACCACACTCCAGTGATTTGAGATGTTATATTTTGCCAGTAAATTGGTCAAGATCCTAAATATTAATAGAAACATTCCCTGTGATCTCTGGTCTATGAAAACTCATAACCCACAAAAACTTGGTGTATTCCACTGGACCCCAATAAGCTAGGGTGGGTTAAGCAGCGCGGCAATTGCGCTGTTTCTCTGTGTGTGCGTGTATGAGTCACTCAGCCATGTCCGACTCTTTGTGACCCCATGGGCTGTATGATTGGTTATAAAGTTCGACAGAAGGATGTGGGTGGTGAAGCTGGAGCTTGCTGGAGTGGAGGTGGGGTGAACGGGATCAATTATTGGATTAAATGGTTGTACTCATCAATGTGAAGGGGTTATTGGCTATAATGAATGATTCCATAGAGGAGGGAAAATCACTAGACCTTTCAGATATGACCTAACTCAAATCCTGTACGATTATACAGTGGAAGTGACAAATAGATTCAAGGGATTAGATCTGATAGACACAGTGCCTGAAGAACTATGGATGGAGGTTTGTGACATTGTATAGGAGGCAGTGATCAAGACCATCCCCAAGAAAAAGAAATGCAAAAAGGCAAAATGGTTGTATGAGGAGGCCATAAAAATAGCTATGAAAAGAAGAGAAGTGAAAAGCAAAGGAGAAAAGGAAAGATATACCCATTTGAATGTAGTTCCAAAGAATAGCAAGGAGATATAAGAAAGCCTTCCTCAGTGATCAGTGCAAATAAATAGAGGAAAACAATAGAATGGGAAAGACTAGAGATGTCAAGAAAATTAGAGATACCGGGGGAAATTTTCATGCAAAGATGGGCACAATAAAGGACAGAAATGGTATGGACCTAACAGAAGCAGAAGATATTAAGAAGAGATGGCAAGAACACACAGAAGAATTGTACAAAAAGATCTTCATGACCCAGATAATCATGATGGCATGATCACTCACCTAGAGCCAGACATCCTGGAATGTGAAGTGAAGCAGGCCTTAGGAAACATCACTTTGAACAAAGCTAGTGGAGGTGATGGAATTCCAATTGAGCTATTTCAAATCCTAAAAGATGATATGAAAGCGCTGTACTCAATATGCCAGCAAATTTGGAAAACTCAGCAGTGGCCACAGGACTGGAAAAGGTCAATTTTCATTCCAGTACCCAAGAAAAGCAATGCCAAAAAATGCTCAAACTACCTCACAATTGCACTCATCTCACACGCTAGCAAAGTAATGCTCAAAATTCTCCAAGCCAGGCTTCAACAGTATGTGAACCATGAACTTCCAGATGTTCAAGCTAGATTTAGAAAAGGCAGAGGAACCAGAGATCAAATTGCCAACATCCATTGGACCATTGAAAAAGCAAGAGAGTTCCAGAAAACAACTATTTCTGCTTTATTGACTATGCCAAAGCCTTTGACAGTTTGATCCACTTTGACAGTGGATCACAACAAACTGGAAAATTCTGAAAGAGATGGGAATACCAGAACACCTGACCTGCCTCCTGAGGAATGTGTATGCAGTTCAGGAAGTAACAGTTAGAACGGGACATGGAACAACAGACTGGTTCCAGATCAGGAAAGGAGTATGTCAAGGCTGTATACTGTCACCCTGCTTATTTAACTTATATGAGAGTACATCATGAGAAATGCTGGACTGGATGAAGCACAAGCTGGAATCAATATTTCCAGGAGAAATATCCAACCTCAAATATGCAGATGACACCACCCTTATGGCAAAAAGTGAAGAACTAAAGAGCCTCTTGATGAAAGTGAAAGAGGAGAATGAAAAAGTTGGCTTAAAACTCAACATTCAGAAAACGAAGATCATGGCATCTAGTCCCATCACTTCATGGCAAAGAGAGGGGGAAACAGTGGAAACAGTGACAGACTTTATTTTTTGGGCTCCAAAATCACTGCAGATGGTGACTGCAGCCATGAAATTAAAAGATGCTTGCTCCTTGGAAGAAGAGCTATGACCAACCTAGATAGCATATTCAAAAGCAGAGACATTACTTTGCCAACAGAGGTCCATATAGTCAAAGCGGTGGTTTTTCTAGTAGTTATATATAGATGTGAGAGTCAGACAAAAAAGAAAGCTTAGCACCGAAGAATTGATGCTTTTGAAACTTTTTGTTGGAGAAGACTCTTGAGAGTCCCTTGGACAGCGAGGAGATCCAACCAGTCCATTCTCTAAAGGAAATCAGTCTGAATGTTCATTGGAAGGACTGATGCTGAAGCTGAAACTCCAATACTTTGGCCAACTGATGTGAAGAACAGACTCATTTGAAAAGACCTGATGCTGGGAAAGACTGACGGTGGAAGAAGGGGATGATGGAGGGTGAGATGGTTGGATGGCATCACAGACTCAACGGACATGAGTTTGAGTAAACTCTAGGAGTTGGTGATGGACACGGAGGCCTGGCATGCTGCTGTCCATAGGGTTGCAAAGAGGTGGACACGCTGAGCAACTGAACTGAACTGAACTGATAGAACCTTGCTATTGCAATTTTCCAAGCATCAACTTATTATGACAATCATGGTTTTACTATCTACTACTGACTCAGGCAATGGGCAAACTTGTACTAAGTTAGTTGGAGCACCCCTTCAGTTTCTCTGCTAATACTAGCCATTCTTCAGAACCCACCTCTATTCTCTGAGATGCCTCTTCTGACTACTGTAGTCTTCACAATCGCAAATGTTTTCTGATATTATTGGACATTCCATAACTCAGCATCAGTTATGCATGGCCTCTTACACTGTAGTTTTGAGCACTTGCTCCCACAAATATGACAAAAACTAATTAATTGTTGAAATCTAGTCCTAGAAGTTAAAGTATCCATAATTTCTGCTGAATGACTGAATGAGTCAAGATTTGGGAAGTTGGGTTTGGGAAGAATTTTGTGCTATTGCTATGTATGGGAAACTGCAATATTTGGTTTATATATGTATCAATATATAGCAGGTGAAATTTTTTGTAAGTTTTGATTGTTTACCAAACCACAAGGACAAAAGTTTAACTCAGAAATACTATAGAAAAAATCAGGGCATAACGTCTTTCCATATACCTCTCTTGTATTTGCCCTAGGACAAAACATTTGATAATGATATATTTTATATTTTATATGTATTTTAGTTGTCCATTTTTACTAATTGGATCTCTAAGTTAAGGGACATGTGTGTGTGTGTGTCGTGTGCTCAATTGTGTCTGATTCTTTGGGATGCTATGGATTGTAGCCCACCAGGCTCCCCTGTCCATGCGATTTCCCAAGCAAGAGTACTGGCGTGGGTTGCCATTTCCTTTTCCGGGGTATCTTCCAGACCCAGGATCAAGTCCATGTCTCCTGTGTTGCAGGTAGATTCTTTACTGCTGAGTCACCAGGGAAGCCCAGGTCAAGAGAAATAGTAACTGCTAATTCAACTACAAGTGAATCTCCTTATTGAAGATGAGTATAACATCACTAAGACATTACCAAGTCTCTAATCTGAAATCTTAATACCATAATTTCAAAATCTAGCTAATCATCAAAATCACCTCTATAGCTTTGTGAAGAGTTAAATATTCAGGATCAGAGATTCTGTTCAAAACATTTGAGAGGAACCTGGAAACTGAATCTTAAAACATGCCCAGATAGTTCTGTTGCTCAGCCAACCTTGGGAATCTCCAACTGCAGGTTGGCCCTATGGCCACAGCTCAGCCACGGTGAGCTGGGCTGTTGCATCAGCTAGACATTGTGATGCTTTTAAGGAGAGCAGCTGTGTGGACATGATCCAGTCTCCCCTGGTGGTGACTGCACAGCTAAAGATGAAGAATTTGCTTATGTGACAAATTTTACCTAGATGGTTGATTCTATGGGAGATCATTGCTGGGCTTCATTACCTGTGGCTCTTCATGTAAGAATAAAGGAAGAAAAATTCAATAAAAAAGGAAACCAAGCAAAAATGTTTAAAAGTGATTTTTTCATGAATGCATATAAGAAGGGTAAGCAATCATTTACATGTGTGATCTAGGACAATTTCTTTTTTTTTCTTGCAGAGAAGAAAGCATTTAAATGAGAAATTAGTATCAAAATGAGAAACTAATATTAAAGATACTTTATCCCATGTATTTGGAAGTTAAATGTCCATTTTTAAGTGATGGGTATATCTAAGAATTAATAACAAGGAAAATTAGAAAATATTTGTAATAGAATAAAATGAAAAGAGAACTTACCAGAATTTTTTGCATGCAGTTGAAGCTTTTCAGTGCAATTAAATACACTGTGGAGTCTTGAATAAGGTATGAAAACAAATAATGGACACTAGCTTAAAATTTTATGAAACTTGAACAAAATCTGTACTTTAATAATACTCTATCACTTGTTAACTTCCTATTTTTTTAAACAACATAGTAGTTTTGTATATTCTCAGTTGGATTAGACGTTTCAAGCCTCATTCAAATTTTTAAAAAGTCACTAATAAATTTTTTAGACTTTGAGCAGTAATACTAGATGCCAAAATAAATGGAACTATATAAAAGTATTGTGTGAATATAAATTAGAAATCTAGCATTCTAGTCATACTAAGTCAAAATGTCATAAAGTTTTTTTAGCTAGTCAAGAATTCATAAATTTTCTAAAATATCTATCTACTATGTATATGTATACAAAAGCTTTTTCTAGTATGCTTGATAAAGGCTTGAGAAAGAACAACAACAAAAAAGAGATGGAGAATTTGAAAACATAAACTAAATGCAGTGGGAGCACTGAATATGAACTAGAAAAAAATGACACCAGATAAAAGTAAAAGATCATCATATAGTTGAGTTGTTTTTAAACACAGCTGCTATTAAAACACATTTGGAGTTTTGGAGAAAATAGCAATACCTAGGCTCTTTGTCAATTATTTGTGTGAATTCAGGCTTCAATCTTAGGAAGAATTGGTGGCTCTCATCTTACTTTAGCCCTAAGCGCTAATACCTGAGTTGAAGAAGAACTAAGAGTTGTCATTGGATAAGCTGTGCCAAAACGATTCTTCTCATCTTGTTTCAATTCCTCGAGCCTTCTCAGTAAACTAGGCTGCAGCTGTACTGTGCTGAGCTTAGTTGCTCAGTCCTTTCTGACTCTTTGCAACCCTATGGACTGTGGCCCACCAGGCTCCCCTGTCCATGGAGATTCTCCAGGCAAGAATACTGGAGTGGGTTGCCATGCCCTCCTCCAGGGGAATCTTCCCAACCCAGGGATGGAACCCACGTCTCCCTAATTGCATGCAGATTCTTTACCATCTGAGTCACCAGGGAAGCCCAAGAATATTGGAATGAGTAGCCTATTCCTTCTCCTGGAGAACTTCCCAACCCATGAATTGAACCATGGTCTCCTGTATTGCAGGTGGATTCTTTACCAGCTGATCTACCTGGGAAGCCCTCTAGGCTGCAGAGGAATGACTAATATCATGCGCTAATTAAGTAAAGAGTTTTAGTATCATTGGCATTTGACTCATGAGAACTCTGGCAAATAATAATCCTCTGAGCAGAGCCCAGAAAGAGGCACAAACACTGCTTTGAAGGGCAGATCTGCAGGGTTGTCAAAAGGCATTTTTCTTTCTTTGTTGCATTGGCATTTTTCTCCAGACAGCAGCATCAAGTATGTGGCTCTACTTGGAAATACATCAAAACAGTATTCTTCAAAGAGAGTCCTGTGGAACACAAGTCTTACCTACTTTTTCTAGCTACAAAGATTGGGATCTGTGAAAGGATAACCCCCAGGTAAATGGCCCTGTGGGTATGTTATGTACAACATTCTAATTCTAGAATTTAACACAAAGCTTGATTAGATAGCAGCTTAATGCATAAGAGCAATGATTCTCAACTGGGGACAATTCTGCTCCCCAGAGGACTTTGGCAAAGTCTGGAGACATTTCTGGTTGTCACATCCGAGGAGTGGAGGAGGAGAGTGTGCTACTGGCATCTAGCAGGGAGAAGCATCTACAATGGCCCTCGAAAACCTGGAGGTGCTACACATACCTGTCAGATGGGTACCTTTTCCTCCAGTGCCTTTAATGGATGCGCTTACAAATGGGTGTACCAGTTTTCAATGTGCAGTTAGGAATGTAACAGGGAGTCAAACCTGCCGCAACGAACTGCTGGCCACCTAGAAAAGGCCTCACAGGGGCTGTAGTACAGCAGGAACTCAGGGGCAGAGGGGCTGGGCTGGCTTTAGGAGTGTCTCAGGGTTGCCAGAGGCATCGTGCATGTACTGCAGACTCTCAGAAACTTTGCTCATCTTTTAATCTGTACTCCAGTAAAGTTAACTGGCCTCTATTAATATCTCAGATCTCTCACTGCTCTGGTTCTCTGAAGATCAAAGATATAAAAAATTGAGAAAGAAGCACTTGACAAATTTGGACAAGTGTCAGACTTTGCTCACATGTACTTTATTGATTTATAAAAATGGCAAATGTCCATTATAAAAGATTCAAGCAAAGCAGACAAGTGAAAAAAGGCTACAAAACTCCTCAAATACCACCACCCAGAAATAACTAGGGAGCATCATTACAGATGTCGCCATCTGTATGTGGGCAGAAGGATGTGAGCAAGAGAGAGACAGAATGTAACAGAAGAAAGGGTAATGAGATGGATGGATGGGGACAGGGAAGCAAGAGAACTCGCTATAGGTGTCACAGGCTGGCTCTGATCCTGGTTACCATGGGATTCAATGCCATATTAAGGACTAATTTTAAAAAAATGTAAAGTCGTGATGACTCTCATTCATATATAAAATAAACATGTGTTAAAGATAATATTTAGCTCATCGCTAATAAGGAGACTGGTAAGATGTAAGAAATATACAAAGAAAAGAAAATTACAAAGACAGACAGCTTGCTAGATCAGGAAAGCAGGTAGAGGGAGGAGTGGAACTTTCTCTTCTACTAGAACAAAATCTGAGAGCAGGAAAAAATAATCTTTTTCTATAGACATGCAATTACTTATCCATAACTTAGAGAGTTGTAAAATTGCTCAGAGGCAACAAAAGACTAGAACCAGATAGTTCTGAGGGGAATGAGCCAAACAATGCATAATTTTCCTTTGGAGACACCTAGCAATCTATTCTGTTTATTCTAAACTTCCTTATACGCATATGTTGTAACTTCAAGACCCAGGTGCTTTCTGAGGTTTCTAGCTCTTACTCTTGCCCGAAGGAGTTTTTGAGCACTGCAGGTACAACTTCAGGAGTCAGAAAAAACCAAGAGATGTCTGTGCATTCACATGTTTTATCCTTTTTCAAAAAAAATCATGTGCTTTATTATAATCAATAAAACATCCC
>SJYW01034458.1:28219-41946 GCA_006410735.1 Raphicerus campestris | reverse complement strand
TCTTTGTGACCCCATGGGCTGTATGACTGGTTATAAAGTTCGACAGAAGGATGTGGGTGGTGAAGCTGGAGCTTGCTGGAGTGGAGGTGGGGTGAACGGGATCAATTATTGGATTAAATGGTTGTACTCATCAATGTGAAGGGGTTATTGGCTATAATGAATGATTCCATAGAGGAGGGAAAATCACTAGACCTTTCAGATATGACCTAACTCAAATCCTGTACGATTATACAGTGGAAGTGACAAATAGATTCAAGGGATTAGATCTGATAGACACAGTGCCTGAAGAACTATGGATGGAGGTTTGTGACATTGTATAGGAGGCAGTGATCAAGACCATCCCCAAGAAAAAGAAATGCAAAAAGGCAAAATGGTTGTATGAGGAGGCCATAAAAATAGCTATGAAAAGAAGAGAAGTGGAAAGCAAAGGAGAAAAGGAAAGATATACCCATTTGAATGTAGTTCCAAAGAATAGCAAGGAGATATAAGAAAGCCTTCCTCAGTGATCAGTGCAAATAAATAGAGGAAAACAATAGAATGGGAAAGACTAGAGATGTCAAGAAAATTAGAGATACCGGGGGAAATTTTCATGCAAAGATGGGCACAATAAAGGACAGAAATGGTATGGACCTAACAGAAGCAGAAGATATTAAGAAGAGATGGCAAGAACACACAGAAGAATTGTACAAAAAGATCTTCATGACCCAGATAATCATGATGGCATGATCACTCACCTAGAGCCAGACATCCTGGAATGTGAAGTGAAGCAGGCCTTAGGAAACATCACTTTGAACAAAGCTAGTGGAGGTGATGGAATTCCAATTGAGCTATTTCAAATCCTAAAAGATGATATGAAAGCGCTGTACTCAATATGCCAGCAAATTTGGAAAACTCAGCAGTGGCCACAGGACTGGAAAAGGCCAATTTTCATTCCAGTACCCAAGAAAAGCAATGCCAAAAAATGCTCAAACTACCTCACAATTGCACTCATCTCACACGCTAGCAAAGTAATGCTCAAAATTCTCCAAGCCAGGCTTCAACAGTATGTGAACCATGAACTTCCAGATGTTCAAGCTAGATTTAGAAAAGGCAGAGGAACCAGAGATCAAATTGCCAACATCCATTGGACCATTGAAAAAGCAAGAGAGTTCCAGAAAACAACTATTTCTGCTTTATTGACTATGCCAAAGCCTTTGACAGTTTGATCCACTTTGACAGTGGATCACAACAAACTGGAAAATTCTGAAAGAGATGGGAATACCAGAACACCTGACCTGCCTCCTGAGGAATGTGTATGCAGTTCAGGAAGTAACAGTTAGAACGGGACATGGAACAACAGACTGGTTCCAGATCAGGAAAGGAGTATGTCAAGGCTGTATACTGTCACCCTGCTTATTTAACTTATATGAGAGTACATCATGAGAAATGCTGGACTGGATGAAGCACAAGCTGGAATCAATATTTCCAGGAGAAATATCCAACCTCAAATATGCAGATGACACCACCCTTATGGCAAAAAGTGAAGAACTAAAGAGCCTCTTGATGAAAGTGAAAGAGGAGAATGAAAAAGTTGGCTTAAAACTCAACATTCAGAAAACGAAGATCATGGCATCTAGTCCCATCACTTCATGGCAAAGAGAGGGGGAAACAGTGGAAACAGTGACAGACTTTATTTTTTGGGCTCCAAAATCACTGCAGATGGTGACTGCAGCCATGAAATTAAAAGATGCTTGCTCCTTGGAAGAAGAGCTATGACCAACCTAGATAGCATATTCAAAAGCAGAGACATTACTTTGCCAACAGAGGTCCATATAGTCAAAGCGGTGGTTTTTCTAGTAGTTATATATAGATGTGAGAGTCAGACAAAAAAGAAAGCTTAGCACCGAAGAATTGATGCTTTTGAAACTTTTTGTTGGAGAAGACTCTTGAGAGTCCCTTGGACAGCGAGGAGATCCAACCAGTCCATTCTCTAAAGGAAATCAGTCTGAATGTTCATTGGAAGGACTGATGCTGAAGCTGAAACTCCAATACTTTGGCCAACTGATGTGAAGAACAGACTCATTTGAAAAGACCTGATGCTGGGAAAGACTGACGGTGGAAGAAGGGGATGATGGAGGGTGAGATGGTTGGATGGCATCACAGACTCAACGGACATGAGTTTGAGTAAACTCTAGGAGTTGGTGATGGACACGGAGGCCTGGCATGCTGCTGTCCATAGGGTTGCAAAGAGGTGGACACGCTGAGCAACTGAACTGAACTGAACTGATAGAACCTTGCTACTGCAATTTTCCAAGCATCAACTTATTATGACAATCATGGTTTTACTATCTACTACTGACTCAGGCAATGGGCAAACTTGTACTAAGTTAGTTGGAGCACCCCTTCAGTTTCTCTGCTAATACTAGCCATTCTTCAGAACCCACCTCTATTCTCTGAGATGCCTCTTCTGACTACTGTAGTCTTCACAATCGCAAATGTTTTCTGATATTATTGGACATTCCATAACTCAGCATCAGTTATGCATGGCCTCTTACACTGTAGTTTTGAGCACTTGCTCCCACAAATATGACAAAAACTAATTAATTGTTGAAATCTAGTCCTAGAAGTTAAAGTATCCATAATTTCTGCTGAATGACTGAATGAGTCAAGATTTGGGAAGTTGGGTTTGGGAAGAATTTTGTGCTATTGCTATGTATGGGAAACTGCAATATTTGGTTTATATATGTATCAATATATAGCAGGTGAAATTTTTTGTAAGTTTTGATTGTTTACCAAACCACAAGGACAAAAGTTTAACTCAGAAATACTATAGAAAAAATCAGGGCATAACGTCTTTCCATATACCTCTCTTGTATTTGCCCTAGGACAAAACATTTGATAATGATATATTTTATATTTTATATGTATTTTAGTTGTCCATTTTTACTAATTGGATCTCTAAGTTAAGGGACATGTGTGTGTGTGTGTGTGTCGTGTGCTCAATTGTGTCTGACTCTTTGGGATGCTATGGATTGTAGCCCACCAGGCTCCCCTGTCCGTGCGATTTCCCAAGCAAGAGTACTGGCGTGGGTTGCCATTTCCTTTTCCGGGGGATCTTCCAGACCCAGGATCACGTCCATGTCTCCTGTGTTGCAGGTAGATTCTTTACTGCTGAGTCACCAGGGAAGCCCAGGTCAAGAGACATAGTAACTGCTAATTCAACTACAAGTGAATCTCTTTATTGAAGATGAGTATAACATCACTAAGACATTACCAAGTCTCTAATCTGAAATCTTAATACCATAATTTCAAAATCTAGCTAATCATCAAAATCACCTCTATAGCTTTGTGAAGAGTTAAATATTCAGGATCAGAGATTCTGTTCAAAACATTTGAGAGGAACCTGGAAACTGAATCTTAAAACATGCCCAGATAGTTCTGTTGCTCAGCCAACCTTGGGAATCTCCAACTGCAGGTTGGCCCTATGGCCACAGCTCAGCCACGGTGAGCTGGGCTGTTGCATCAGCTAGACATTGTGATGCTTTTAAGGAGAGCAGCTGTGTGGACATGATCCAGTCTCCCCTGGTGGTGACTGCACAGCTAAGGATGAAGAATTTGCTTATGTGACAAATTTTACCTAGATGGTTGATTCTATGGGAGATCATTGCTGGGCTTCATTACCTGTGGCTCTTCATGTAAGAATAAAGGAAGAAAAATTCAATAAAAAAGGAAACCAAGCAAAAATGTTTAAAAGTGATTTTTTCATGAATGCATATAAGAAGGGTAAGCAATCATTTACATGTGTGATCTAGGACAATTTCTTTTTTTTTCTTGCAGAGAAGAAAGCATTTAAATGAGAAATTAGTATCAAAATGAGAAACTAATATTAAAGATACTTTATCCCATGTATTTGGAAGTTAAATGTCCATTTTTAAGTGATGGGTATATCTAAGAATTAATAACAAGGAAAATTAGAAAATATTTGTAATAGAATAAAATGAAAAGAGAACTTACCAGAATTTTTTGCATGCAGTTGAAGCTTTTCAGTGCAATTAAATACACTGTGGAGTCTTGAATAAGGTATGAAAACAAATAATGGACACTAGCTTAAAATTTTATGAAACTTGAACAAAATCTGTACTTTAATAATACTCTATCACTTGTTAACTTCCTATTTTTTTAAACAACATAGTAGTTTTGTATATTCTCAGTTGGATTAGACGTTTCAAGCCTCATTCAAATTTTTAAAAAGTCACTAATAAATTTTTTAGACTTTGAGCAGTAATACTAGATGCCAAACTAAATGGAACTATATAAAAGTATTGTGTGAATATAAATTAGAAATCTAGCATTCTAGTCATACTAAGTCAAAATGTCATAAAGTTTTTTTAGCTAGTCAAGAATTCATAAATTTTCTAAAATATCTATCTACTATGTATATGTATACAAAAGCTTTTTCTAGTATGCTTGATAAAGGCTTGAGAAAGAACAACAACAAAAAAGAGATGGAGAATTTGAAAACATAAACTAAATGCAGTGGGAGCACTGAATATGAACTAGAAAAAAATGACACCAGATAAAAGTAAAAGATCATCATATAGTTGAGTTGTTTTTAAACACAGCTGCTATTAAAACACATTTGGAGTTTTGGAGAAAATAGCAATACCTAGGCTCTTTGTCAATTATTTGTGTGAATTCAGGCTTCAATCTTAGGAAGAATTGGTGGCTCTCATCTTACTTTAGCCCTAAGCACTAGTACCTGAGTTGAAGAAGAACTAAGAGTTGTCATTGGATAAGCTGTGCCAAAACGATTCTTCTCATCTTGTTTCAATTCCTCGAGCCTTCTCAGTAAACTAGGCTGCAGCTGTACTGTGCTGAGCTTAGTTGCTCAGTCCTTTCTGACTCTTTGCAACACTATGGACTGTGGCCCACCAGGCTCCCCTGTCCATGGAGATTCTCCAGGCAAGAATACTGGAGTGGGTTGCCATGCCCTCCTCCAGGGGANAGGACACAAATCAAAGTCACACCTCATCACACACTTTTCTCTGTTTTGGTTTTTGATCCACCTTCCCAATAACCACATGGTTTTCCTCTCCTGTTGTAGAGGGAAAGATTCCTTAACTTGGAGGCTCCTGCTAGTAGGAGGAGAGGTGGGAAGAGCCATTTTCAAAGACAATAATAAACACTACTAGACCAAGGTGGCCATGTAGAGGAAAGGTTCTCCACCAAATAACTGTGATTATAATGTCCTCAAAAGGGAAAAGATATAAATGAACAAAAAATACCCTAGGAGAGAGAGAATACTTCAATAACACATTTGCAGTAGTATCTGGAGTTGAAAATTGAGAATTATTTTCCTTGTAAATACTTTCAACTTTCAGGGAACACATCTACCTAGCATTTTAAGCATAAAGATACAATAAAATATTTCCAATTATTTTTATAAGAAAAAGTATTAACTCTAATACACATGCAAAGAGCACACAAAAAGATTTTTATATATGTATATGTAAATATTTTAATAAGGCATTTTACCTGGGATTTGGCTATCTGTAAACATCACAGCAAACAGAATCCAGCAGTATGTTAAGAGAAAAATCATGACAAAGTAAGATTCATTTTAGGACCATATTAATTTTTAAATATTATGAAATCTATATGATTTAATTTATTAATAGCAAAGGGAAAAAAAAAACAATGTAGTTGATCATCTTGATAGATGCTGAAAAGCATTTGATAAGAATTAACACTCATGCCCAGTACAAAACCTCTCAATAAAATATAAATAAATAGATATGCTCACAACTTTTACCATATATTTAAAATCCATGGCTAGCTTCATGCTCAGTGGTAAAACTCTCATAAAATTCAGAAAAAAAATATTCATTGTCATAGCTATTACCTGGTAGTATTTTTTTCCAGACATGCCAATTCTACTGGAAACAGAAATAAAATGAATAGAGGAGACAATATCATCATTTTCAGAGTGTGAAATATTTTGAAGCCATTAGAAGGACAGTAGGTTCTCCATATACTGACTCATAAAGATGTCTACTCCATATCTGGGAGAAAATACAGGGTATGAACAGCAAGGAGAATATGATGTCATTTTTGTAAAAGCAGAGTGCATGAGTGTATGTAAGTGGTTGAGAAGCATATGAAACACTCTTGAATTGTAGTCAGCAAAATATTAACGGTCTTGCTTCTGACTGATGGGCTAATAGGACCTTCTGATTTCCTGCTCTGTGCCTTGTGGGAATTGCTTGACTTTTTAAAAATCAATAAATAATTTGCCCAAGGTCAAAGCCAGTTTGACTTTAAATCCTACACTTTTAACCACTCCTGTTATTCTTATTATTAGAAAAAAATGTCATTTCCATCTCCAAAACACAAATATATGTATTACATATACCCTTACTACCCACTCCAGTATTCTTGCCTGGAGAATTCCAGGGACAGAGGAGCCCGGCAGGCTACAGTCCATGGGGGTCACAAAAAGTTGGACACAACTGAGTGACTTTCAGTTTTCATACATATATGTATGCAACATTTAAAATTATGATATAATAGGATTTCTAACACACGGTCAATAAATTATATTTATTAGCCTCTCTAAACCCTGCTTACTTGAAATATGAGCAGGGACTATGCTTATTCAGCTTTGTATCCCCTAGCAACAAGCAAATGTCCTTCACAAAGTATTAATATTAAACAAACATATTTTATACATGTAAAAATAATAAACACTAGGAAATTGGATTACATTGTACAATGAACAGTGAACTCTCTTGAGAAACCCCCTGGCCTTCTGTGATGAGCAGCCATGCTGGCCTGCAGCTTCTATGTGGGCCAAGGTACAGCCACTGGCAGGGGTCCAAGGGGTCATGGATTCAGAGCCTGGCATCCAGTAGAAGCCCATTGAGAGATGACTTTCAGCAGCAGAAAGATATGCATTTCCTCTTTACAGCAATCTGGCCCCTGCAAAAGCCTGAACCAAGACTTCATCTTTCTGCTAGTGCCATCCTTCATGGAGGCTGTGAGGAGGAGGTTGAACATATGGCCAGCCTGTGGGGTAGGTGAACGCCGCTTATATGACCCAGCGGGTACTGAGAAGCCTGAAGGCCCTAGGTGAGCTGGAAAATACCAGGGTTCAGTTTTCTTCAGCTAGAATACAGTACCTTGTGTTTTTCCACAGTCTGGTTTCTGAGCTCAAAGAACATGAAGAAGGGCTCAAGCTGACATGAGCACTGGCCGTGGAGGGAATCAGATGTCCCAACAAATGGTTCCGGCCGTGTGGTGGTGGGATGGACATTGCCAAATCTCCCTGCAGGTGCCCTTTTTGCCTTGGATTGGGGAGGTGCCATGGGAAGACCCACTGCAGGCTTCAGTATGTCCACGTGAGGTTGCTACTAAGAAGCCTGCGAAGGTCCGGTGCTGCCTGAGTGGTTACTCAGGGATTGGGCAGGTGGAGGGGGTCTTTGCAATGTGGTGGGCTTCCTAGAGCTTCTTCCCCACCCCTACTTTGTAGTATACCCACCACCCACTCACGACCCTCTCAAGCTCCCCTCAGAACTTCATGTGGTCCTGAGCTTCCTACCTTGATTGGATTAAACTCTTCTCTCCAGTTACTTCTAAAGTACCAAAACTTCTCTTTACAAGTTACTGTCCCCTTTTATTGGATCTAGGTTTTGGATTCTTGTCCTTAAATATATTCATCTCATCTCTCCCTCCCACCACCTCAAAGTTTCCATGATCTAGGTCTCCATTTTTGCGAGGAAGAGCTAAGATGATCGAGGACCAAAGACTTCTTCATTAGGTGGAGAAGACAGAGAGTAACTCAGGGTTTTACCCAACCACCCACCCTCCAAGGCTATTTTTATATTTGTTCTGAGCTCTGGCTTCACTTGAGGAACTGATTGGTAATGAAGGAATTTCAGGCAGGTTGCTGGGACAGATGGATAAATGGGCAGTTTCCTTGGTATTTTTCTAATCAACGAGATGAATGACCACAATGTACATTCTATCATATCAAAGACACACACAAATCACTTGTGCATTCAAGGAAGTAGCAATTTACAACTCTTAAGATAATAAACATATAGATTAAAAGTATAGTCACATGAGGATTAAAAAATGATAAAATATCATAAGGTACATTAGAAAAGAAAAAGATGAACTAGAAATAGTTTATTATATGCCAGACACTATACTAAATAAACATTTTCATATATTCTTTTTATTGACTCCTTCTCTTATTATTTTTATCATGAAGATGAGAAAACTGAGGGTCAGAGATATAAAGTAAACTGCTTTGAAAGTCCTCTGGGCAACTTCTTTGGTGGTCCAGGAACTGAGACATCACACACTCCCAATGCAGGGGGCCCGGGTTCAATCCCTGGTCAGAAAACTAGAATCCACATGCTGCAACTAAGACCCAGCAGAGCCAAATAGATACATAAATAGATTTTTTAAAAAAGGAAGTCATCTTGAATAGAAGCTACTGTGAGATCATGAGCTTCTTAGAAGAAGCCAGGGATGAAGTCAGCTTGTCCATCTTTTAGAAACGCAAGACCAGAGAAAGAAGGCATGCTCTTAGGCCCACCTGCATCAGAACTGCCTGAAGATTTTGCTGAATATACAGATTCCTAGGCATCCTCAGAGAGGTACTAAATCAGAATTTCTGGGAGTAAGTTACAAAACCTGAATTTTTGATAAATGTAAGAAATAGAAAAGGGGATAAAGAATAATATGTCTTAACTTTTTGATTATTGAGAATTGGTATCTAAAAATATCTTTTTAACAGTGAGGTTTATTGAGGTATAATTTAATGCAGTAAAAGTTACCCTTTCTAGGTGAGCAGTTCTATTAATTTTGACAAACACAGAATTATGTAACCACCAACATAATGAAGAATACTCTCTATCCATTAGAGTATTAAGCATGATGTTAACTGTAGTTTCGGAGAAGGCGATGGTACTCTTGTCTGGAAAATCCCATGGACGGAGGAGCCTGGTAGGCTGTGGTCCATGGGGTTGTGAAGAGTTGGACACGACTGAGTGACTTCCCTCTCACTTTTCACTTTCATGCATTGGAGAAGGAAATGGCAACCCACTCTAGTGTTCTTGCCTGGAGAATCCCAGGGATGGGGGAGCCTGGTGGGCTGCCATCTATGGGGTCACACAGAGTCGGACCCGACTGAAGCGACTTAGCAGCAGCAGTAACTGTAGTTTTTGTAGATATTCTATATTGAGTTGAAGAAGTGTCTATTATTCCTAGTTTGCCTAGAGTTGTTATCATGAATATATTTAAAAGTTTGTCAAATGCTTTTTTCTGCACCTATTGAGATGATCAATTTTTTTCTTCCTTTTTTACACTGTTGGCTTGGACTTCCCAGGTGGCTCAGTGGTTAGAATCTGCCTGCCAGTGCCGGAAATGCAAGAGACGCAGGTCTTCCTGAGTCAGGAAGACCCCCTGGAAGAGGAAATGGCAACCCACTCCAGTATTCTTGCCAAGAAAATCCCATAGACAGAGGAGCTTTGTGGGCTATAGTCCATGGGGTCACAAAGTCATACAGGACTGAGGGACTTAGCACACATGGTTAAGTATATCGATTGATTTTTGTATGTTGAACCAAACTTGCATTCTCAGGATAAAACTTATTTGGCCATGATGTTTCATCATTTTCGTAAAGTGCTAGATTTGATTTACTAATAGTTTAAGAATTTTGCCTCCATGTTCACAAGGGCTGTTGATTTGTAGTTTGATTTTCTTGTAGTGTTCTGAGAGATATGATAAATGCTAAAGATAAACTGAGCATTTTACGATAATTGCTCTTTTTTCAATAAAGTCAAACTTTTCAAGTATTTATCAATAGATTTCCTGTACTCTGGATTCTGGTTGGTTTTGGCCAACAAGATGCCTTTGCAAAGACAGGAAGGGAAGAGGACAATGGGACTGGGCCATTTTTTTCCACCTGTTTTCCTGCCCTGAACCTTGTCATCTCTCTATGTAAGATTACAGTTCCTGCTAGACCGTTATCTCCATATAGCTCTCTTGGGATTCTAGAAACTGTTCCCTCACCTTCCTTCTTTGAACTGGAATAGAAAACAGTTCTCTTTTCTTATTAGCCCTGGTACTGCATCTTGTGATCTTCCCTTAACCTGGTATACCTTTGTAAATTATTCCTTAAAAAACTCAGTAACCCTTTGTGTGATCTATTTGATTTCTGCTGGAACCCTGGCTGATAAATACATCATCAGCTTTCGGTCCTTATATCCAATTGTTTGGACTTTCAGATATCTTTTAGTTTCATTGAAAACTAAGTTTCTGGTTTTTGTTTCCTTTGTTTGGGAGTTGTTTTTTTTTTTCAAGAGGAGAAGGGGACAGAAAGTACTTTGCTTGAAGAGAAGTTTTTGAGATCATATATTGACTGCATTACTCTTCCACACTGGAGTGTAGCAAGTATTGTCCATGTTTGATTTAAAGATGGCAGATCCATCTCTTTCCTACACACCAGGAAGACTGAATCATTGCCTCATACCCTTCCCAGATTACCCTGAACATGACCATATTGCAAGAGCTCCGTATGTCTTGAAGGCAAGAGTCACATCTTCTTTGCCTTTGTGTCCCCAGAGAATAGCATAGGGGTCGCAAAGAGTTGGACATGACTGAGCGACTGAACTGAATTGAACTGAGTCATTTCCACTTATATCATTTCCAACTTTTCAGACTGCTAAAGTAAAATTCTTAATTACTCATGTTTAAGTCTTGCTGTATGTTCATAGCTTTCGCTTCTCTTACTCTTATTCTTTTTCTTTTGTTCCCAACTCTCATTGTATGCTGCACTTTTTTTCCTTTCAAATTTGAACATTTTAAGTCTTCTGTGGCCAGGCAATTTGTTAACATAGCAATCAGCAGAAGTGTGCTGCACAAAAGTCACTAAGCCTTGGAGACAGAAGGGTTAGAAGTGTGAGACAAAATGGTCTCTGTTGTGTTAGTTGGAAGTAAAAGTGTTAGTTGCTCAGTCATGTTAGACTATTTGTGAGCCCGTAGACTGTGGCCTGCCAGGCTCCCCTATCCATGGCATTCTCTAGGCAAGAATACTGGAGTGGGTAGCCATTCCTTTCTCCAGAGGATCTTCCTAACCCAAGGATCAAGCTTGGGTCTTCTTCACTGCAGGCAGATTCTTTACCATTTGAGCCACCAGGAAGCTCTATTAGTTAAGTACTTTCCAAGTTTTCACATGTATTAGAAATCTCCTGAGAACCTTGCAGGTTCTGATTCAGTGGGCTTCCTGTAGACCTGTTACTCCTCGTTTTTAATGCACACTCAGTGATCCTAATGCTACAAATTTACAGATCCACACTTTAAACACAAAGTTAGACTCTTGTGGATTGGCACAAATTTAGTCATTAGTTATAGGAGGCATTATTATTAAGTTTAATATATTTTTTCAAATGCTATTCGTTCATGGTTCCTTTTGAAAAGTGTTGCCTTCCTGACAGATGAATCTATTAGAAGCAAAATATGACTCAGCTGCCATTTAAAAATCAAAACTCTGTGAATGAGATAAACATGTGTGTGAGAAAACTGTTGGGCCAAGGGAGAAGGCTTTCACCAAGAAAGAGAGGCTGAAGCTTGCCATCAGTTTATTTCTGGTGAGTTAGAAACAACTTTAGGAGATTATGAAGGCTGTGATAATTCACTCTGGTTTCTCCTCAAAGTCTCAAGTTTTTTTAGGATACAATATTGGTGTCATTTATCTTTTAGAGAGTCTGGGGAGAAAACTTTGTAGATGTCTTTTTGGATTTTGCTTAGTGGCTTGGAATTATGAGAATTGCCCAGCATGCTTTGCAGCCATTGACAAAGTTGCAAGAGGTAGCTTTTCTTTTCACTTATACTTTCTCAAGCCCTCTGTATCTTAGGATTTTTCTGGCTCCTTTCATTAAAGGTTGTTTATGGGAAGTTGATTTAGGCAAGGGGTGACAATTTGGCTTTATTGTTTCCAATTCAAATTGATCATTAGTGGCTGGAGGGATTACGATCTTGAAAAGGATTCTAAAGCTTTGTTAAGATCCATAGTTTGGGCTTCCTTTGTGGTCCATAGTTGAGAGTCCTCCTGCCAATGCAGGGGGCACGGGTTTGATTCCTGGTCTGGGAAGATCCCACATGCCACAGGGCAACTGGATTCATGCGCCACAACTACTGAGCTCATGTGCTACAAGTTACCAAAGCCCGTAGGCTTAGAGCCTGTGCTCTCCAACAAGAGAAGCCGCTGCAATGATAAGCCTGTGCACGTCTCAGGAAGTGAGTGGCTCTCACTCAGTGCAGCCAGAGAAAGCCCATGCAGAGCGATGAAGACCCAACACAGCCCCTCTCCAGATTAACTCATTAATTTAAGAAAAGATCCATAAATTATGTCTGCTAAGAGGGTAAAAGTAAAGCACGTGTGTCAGAAATTTGCCATTTCTAACCCAGCCTTAGAAGGCAGAAGACTCTTTGACAGGCCAGTGGGACCTTGGTTCATTAACCTTGAGCCCTGTAACCACTAGACTCAGCCCACACGTGGCTTTCCCTTTCCGCCCTGTTTTCAGTGCCTCTGTACCTGCGTTGGAGATAATGTCCAAGTTTCAGAATGAGGAGTCATTTTCAATAATCTAGTCAAATATGATTTTATTGGATGTCTTCTCATTGTATTGTGTATCCCAGCAGTCCCCACAGTTTTTGGCATCAGAAACTCACTTCATGGAAGACAATTTTTCCATGGACCAGTAGGTGGGGGTGGAGTGGGGTGGGGATGATTTGAGGATGATTCAAGTGCATTACATTTAGTGTGCTGTTTATTTCTATTATTATTATTATTACATCAGCTCCACCTCAGATCATCAAGCATTAGATACTGGCGGTTGGGGACCCCTAGTCTATCCTATATCATGAGCATTTCTAAAAAGGCAATAGTTTCCTAAAGTAACAGATCAACATGATTTGTTAGTCACTCTGGCTGGCTTTCTTTTTAAATAATCAGGGTGTCTACCCCCTGCAGGTGGTCTTCCCAGCTGGGAAGCTGTCACCTGTCACTCTTGGGTTGATCACTAGAAAATGTCTTGTCTTGCTGTTCTCTGGACTGTGATGTGATCCTCAAGTCCCCAGGTCTAGAGGCTCTGCTGACTGTGAAAAAGCTTTTTGTGGCATCTGCATCCTTTCCATACAATGCCCTTTACAAGGCTGGAACTAAGGTCTCTTACCACACTCAGTTGGGGCCTTTTTTTTGCTTTGCAGAATTGTTTTTTTCATTAGCCTTAAGATCAATGACAAACCACTGTTACACAAGGTCAGAAATTAACTTTGGGTTTGCTGGCCTTCAGTGAGTAGTTCTGTTCAGTGGGAACTGAACTGTTTATTTGGATAGTTCTGAATCTGAGTTCTGCCATGTCTTTTTTCTAATTGGTGACCTTGAGAAAGTCATCAGCCTCTCTGAGCCTTTATTTCTCATCTACAAATTGAAGAGAGTAATAACTACCTCCTTGGGGTGGTGTAAGGAGATCCAACCAGTCCATTCTGAAGGTCAGCCCTGGGATTTCTTTGGAAGGAATGATGCTAAAGCTGAAACTCCAGTTCTTTGTCCACCTCATGAGAAGAGCTGACTCATTGGAAAAGACTCTGATGCTGGGAGGGATTGGGGGCAGGAGGAGAAGGGGACGACAGAGGATGAGATGGCTGGATGGCATTACTGACTCGATGTGCGTGAG
>SJYW01034458.1:0-21766 GCA_006410735.1 Raphicerus campestris | reverse complement strand
TTTTTTTTTTTCAAGAGGAGAAGGGGACAGAAAGTACTTTGCTTGAAGAGAAGTTTTTGAGATCATATATTGACTGCATTACTCTTCCACACTGGAGTGTAGCAAGTATTGTCCATGTTTGATTTAAAGATGGCAGATCCATCTCTTTCCTACACACCAGGAAGACTGAATCATTGCCTCATACCCTTCCTAGATTACCTTGAACATGACCATATTGCAAGAGCTCCGTATGTCTTGAAGGCAAGAGTCACATCTTCTTTGCCTTTGTGTCCCCAGAGAATAGCATAGGGATCGCAAAGAGTTGGACATGACTGAGCGACTGAACTGAATTGAACTGAGTCATTTCCACTTATATCATTTCCAACTTTTCAGACTGCTAAAGTAAAATTCTTAATTACTCATGTTTAAGTCTTGCTGTATGTTCATAGCTTTCGCTTCTCTTACTCTTATTCTTTTTCTTTTGTTCCCAACTCTCATTGTATGCTGCACTTTTTTTCCTTTCAAATTTGAACATTTTAAGTCTTCTGTGGCCAGGCAATTTGTTAACATAGCAATCAGCAGAAGTGTGCTGCACAAAAGTCACTAAGCCTTGGAGACAGAAGGGTTAGAAGTGTGAGACAAAATGGTCTCTGTTGTGTTAGTTGGAAGTAAAAGTGTTAGTTGCTCAGTCATGTTAGACTATTTGTGAGCCCGTAGACTGTGGCCTGCCAGGCTCCCCTATCCATGGCATTCTCTAGGCAAGAATACTGGAGTGGGTAGCCATTCCTTTCTCCAGAGGATCTTCCTAACCCAAGGATCAAGCTTGGGTCTTCTTCACTGCAGGCAGATTCTTTACCATTTGAGCCACCAGGAAGCTCTATTAGTTAAGTACTTTCCAAGTTTTCACATGTATTAGAAATCTCCTGAGAACCTTGCAGGTTCTGATTCAGTGGGCTTCCTGTAGACCTGTTACTCCTCATTTTTAATGCACACTCAGTGATCCTAATGCTACAAATTTACAGATCCACACTTTAAACACAAAGTTAGACTCTTGTGGATTGGCACAAATTTAGTCATTAGTTATAGGAGGCATTATTATTAAGTTTAATATATTTTTTCAAATGCTATTCGTTCATGGTTCCTTTTGAAAAGTGTTGCCTTCCTGACAGATGAATCTATTAGAAGCAAAATATGACTCAGCTGCCATTTAAAAATCAAAACTCTGTGAATGAGATAAACATGTGTGTGAGAAAACTGTTGGGCCAAGGGAGAAGGCTTTCACCAAGAAAGAGAGGCTGAAGCTTGCCATCAGTTTATTTCTGGTGAGTTAGAAACAACTTTAGGAGAATATGAAGGCTGTGATAATTCACTCTGGTTTCTCCTCAAAGTCTCAAGTTTTTTAGGATACAATATTGGTGTCATTTATCTTTTAGAGAGTCTGGGGAGAAAACTTTGTAGATGTCTTTTTTGATTTTGCTTAGTGGCTTGGAATTATGAGAATTGCCCAGCATGCTTTGCAACCATTGACAAAGTTGCAAGAGGTAGCTTTTCTTTTCACTTATACTTTCTCAAGCCCTCTGTATCTTAGGATTTTTCTGGCTCCTTTCATTAAAGGTTGTTTATGGGAAGTTGATTTAGGCAAGGGGTGACAATTTGGCTTTATTGTTTCCAATTCAAATTGATCATTAGTGGCTGGAGGGATTACGATCTTGAAAAGGATTCTAAAGCTTTGTTAAGATCCATAATTTGGGCTTCCTTTGGGGTCCATAGTTGAGAGTCCTCCTGCCAATGTAGGGGGCACGGGTTTGATTCCTGGTCTGGGAAGATCCCACATGCCACAGGCCAACTGGACTCATGCGCCACAACTACTGAGCTCATGTGCTACAAGTTACCAAAGCCCGTAGGCTTAGAGCCTGTGCTCTCCAACAAGAGAAGCCGCTGCAATGATAAGCCTGTGCACGTCTCAGGAAGTGAGTGGCTCTCACTCAGTGCAGCCAGAGAAAGCCCATGCAGAGCGATGAAGACCCAACACAGCCCCTCTCCAGATTAACTCATTAATTTAAGAAAAGATCCATAAATTATGTCTGCTAAGAGGGTAAAAGTAAAGCACGTGTGTCAGAAATTTGCCATTTCTAACCCAGCCTTAGAAGGCAGAAGACTCTTTGACAGGCCAGTGGGACCTTGGTTCATTAACCTTGAGCCCTGTAACCACTAGACTCAGCCCACACGTGGCTTTCCCTTTCCTCCCTGTTTTCAGTGCCTCTGTACCTGCGTTGGAGATAATGTCCAAGTTTCAGAATGAGGAGTCATTTTCAATAATCTAGTCAAATATGATTTTATTGGATGTCTTCTCATTGTATTGTGTATCCCAGCAGTCCCCACAGTTTTTGGCATCAGAAACTCACTTCATGGAAGACAATTTTTCCACGGACCAGTAGGTGGGGGTGGAGTGGGGTGGGGATGATTTGAGGATGATTCAAGTGCATTACATTTAGTGTGCTGTTTATTTCTATTATTATTATTATTACATCAGCTCCACCTCAGATCATCAAGCATTAGATACTGGCGGTTGGGGACCCCTAGTCTATCCTATATCATGAGCATTTCTAAAAAGGCAATAGTTTCCTAAAGTAACAGATCAACATGATTTGTTAGTCACTCTGGCTGGCTTTCTTTTTAAATAATCAGGATGTCTACCCCCTGCAGGTGGTCTTCCCAGCTGGGAAGCTGTCACCTGTCACTCTTGGGTTGATCACTAGAAAATGTCTTGTCTTGCTGTTCTCTGGACTGTGATGTGATCCTCAAGTCCCCAGGTCTAGAGGCTCTGCTGACTGTGAAAAAGCTTTTTCTGGCATCTGCATCCTTTCCATACAATGCCCTTTACAAGGCTGGAACTAAGGTCTCTTACCACACTCAGTTGGGGCCTTTTTTTTGCTTTGCAGAATTGTTTTTTTCATTAGCCTTAAGATCAATGACAAACCACTGTTACACAAGGTCAGAAATTAACTTTGGGTTTGCTGGCCTTCAGTGAGTAGTTCTGTTCAGTGGGAACTGAACTGTTTATTTGGATAGTTCTGAATCTGAGTTCTGCCATGTCTTTTTTCTAATTGGTGACCTTGAGAAAGTCATCAGCCTCTCTGAGCCTTTATTTCTCATCTACAAATTGAAGAGAGTAATAACTACCTCCTTGGGGTGGTGTAAGGAGATCCAACCAGTCCATTCTGAAGGTCAGCCCTGGGATTTCTTTGGAAGGAATGATGCTAAAGCTGAAACTCCAGTTCTTTGTCCACCTCATGAGAAGAGCTGACTCATTGGAAAAGACTCTGATGCTGGGAGGGATTGGGGGCAGGAGGAGAAGGGGACGACAGAGGATGAGATGGCTGGATGGCATTACTGACTCGATGTGCGTGAGTCTGAGTGAACTCTAGGAGTTGGTAATGAACAGGGAGGCCTGGCGTACTGCGATTCATGGGGTCGCAAAGAGTCGGACACGACTGAGCGACTAAACTGGACTGAACTGAACTGGGGTGGTGTGAATATCCTGTGTATTCAGGATCTGTCGCAGTGTTTTTCACAAACTTAATGTAATAGATGGGCTTCCCTGGTGGCTCAGTAGTAAAAAATCTGGGTGCCAATGCAGGAGATATGGGTTCAATCTCTGGGTCAGGAAGATTCCCTGGAGAAGGAAATGGCAACACACTCCAGTATTCTTGCCTGGAAAATTCCATGGACAGAGGAGCCTGACGGGCTACAGTCCATGGGCTTGCCAAAGATTCAGACACAACTTAATGTTAAACTAATGTAACAGACACTTATTCAACATCTTTCCCCCTTTCTTCCCCCTTGTATTTGATATAAGGTCATATTGTGTATTATTTTGATTTGATTTTCTTTTGATCTTAATAACTGAAGTGTTCCAAGGTTTTGTTACCATGGGAATTTCTAGGTAAAAGTCAAATTTCAGTAGAGTTGAGAAGAGAATGAGTTCTTAGTGACTCCAGTGCTTAGGGACCAGTTGAATAGACAGGTGGGCAGAGTCCAGAAGCTTTCAGATTAAGTGAGTCTTTGAGAAATTGCCAAATTATTAGACACAGGGCCTCATTTATTAAGAAACAGCTGAAGCTTTGCAGGGGAAAGAATACCATGGAAGTGTTTAGATATATGTTCTCCAAACAAGGCTGAACTCAAGTCAAACTGGGATCTTGGTGGTATTTCATTCATTCATTGATTGATTAATTCATTGAATCATTTATATCCCAAACACTTATTTTTAGCACTTAGGGTGTGCTCACTCGGTTGTGTCTGACTCTTTGTGGCCCTGTGGACTGTAGCCCGCCAGGCTCCTCTGCTCATGGAATTTTCCATGGCCAGAATACTGGAGTGGGATGCCATTTCCTACTCTAGGGGATCGTCCCAACCCAGAAATCAAACCCACACCTCTTGCGTCTCCTACCTTGGTAGGCGGATTCTTTACCCTTTGCACCACCTGGGAAGCCCTTAGGGTGTGCTAGGCACTTTATCAATCCTTGCCTCAAAGAGCTTATGGCAGAGTGGTGGAATGGTAATTTTATATCCCGTGATATATCTGTCTCATTTAACTAAAGCTACGAAGACATTTTAAATTAAATATCTTAAGACTAGCCCTCTCTTTTTGGTATGTCCCTCATCCCAATCCATCCTCCTTTATTCTGGGGCATAAAAAAGGGTACCTGGAGAAAGATGAGATGTCCCAGTTTTGCTTGCAGTGGTGTCACTGAGTTCTACCCACTGGAATTTGAACAAAAATGAGGGGTTTCCTGAACTTAAAAGGAAATCCTTTGCTATGATTTTCCCCTCAATCTTCCCCTGTGTGTGCAAAGCCGAACAACCTTGGAAGGCTTTTTGAGGACAGAACCTCCTTGCTTGCCTGTTTTCTGGGATGACTTCACAGAGCAGAGTTGGCCACCTGCTCTGGGCTGGCACATGGAAAAGCAATGAACTTCCAAGCACTTTAAGCCTCTGAATCTGGAGATTTCTTTATTATATCTTCTGCAACAAATTAAGCAGTCATGAATTTTCAAAGTTCTAAAATAACTCAAAATAACACGAATGTCATTGGTCTAGCAGAAATGTAGATTTCGTTGACCATATGAGCAATTCCTGAAGATACAGGAGTCTGACAGATATAGGAGTCTGACAGACTCTGGATCCAATCTCAACTCTGGAATAATTATGTATCTAAGATTTTATACCTTCCCAAAAGAAAAGAAATTCTCAAGTCTTCAGATACCAAAGAGTCAAAATCTAATCTTTTTTCCAGGGCCTTCCATCTTTGCTAGTCTAAGATTTGGAAAAAAAAAAAAAAGATATTTTACATATGAGTGGATCAGGTTTCTCTTGGTATTTATGGGGACTGTTGGAGATATGATTGGGGACAAAAAGAAGCAATGGAAAAGCCAGTATCTGACCATTCAAATTCATGCTTAAGAAGATAGTACTAGGAAAAAAAAATGATAAAGCGTCATTTGTAACACTTCAGGCATCCCAGGATCTCCCACCTCTAGACAAGCAGCCTCATCCTAGCACCATTCAGCTGAAACCCCCTCCTCTGTGCCTTGAATCATCAGAGTCCACCCTTCTGTTCTCAAAGATCAATGGCCAGTACAGTTTACAACAATGGGAGAACATCCTCCCCAATTACTACTAGGTAATGAATTCACTTATGCATTCATTCAGCACACAGATACTGAGCACTGATTATGCCAGGGAGATTGTAGATATGTATTTTAGGGGATATATAGATGAGAAACCCTGCCCAAAAGTCAGGGCTAGAATGTACCAGAGACACAGTACAGGTGCAAGGGAAATAGGAAAAGCAGCAAAGGAATGACCTCAAGTGCAGCACAAGGCAGGTGCCTCCTGCCACTCAGCAGCCCGTGTCTACTGTGATAAATGTGTGTGATTAATTGCACATAGAGTCCCTATGTATGTTCCCTCACTTGCTAATTGCAATTAGTTGCAGGAGCACTGAACATATTGCTTTTCCTGAATGTCAGGACATTTCACTGGATTCCCCTTGGTTCTCTGAGAATCCACAATTAACTTCACTAATTATTCCCTTCACCACATGTGCCTCACTTAATGTAGAACCAAACTAATGAATGTTAATCTTTAAAAAACTTTTTTTTTTTTTTCTAAAAACCATCTTGGCTGCCATCCAATTAGCACCAGCAGTGGTTCCTTAGACAAAACCACAAATACTGTCAAGTCCATCCAAGGCTAGGGGAGCAAACACCGATTTTGAGAATTTCTTCATATCTCCTCCAGGGAGGGAGAGACTCTCTGCTCTGGCAAAAAGTCACATGACACTTCTGGTTGGATATACCTTGAAAGATTTTGTAACAGGCCAAGCAGGCATCTCTGCAGTGATCTATCTGTAGCCCCTGGTAGCAGTGGGGAGCTGGCAACCAGAGATGCATGCCAGGGACTGGGCTAGGAATGTGGGACAAATTAAAAATGCACATAAATCCTGCTCTGATGCCAGCAAGAAACCTAGAGCTGATCGGGGTGATTTCCTGTCTCTGTGACCTAGGTTACGTCTTCCTCCTTAAACTCCTGTGATTGTTCTCAAGATTGCTGTGAGTCTGTGTGTGTGTGTATGTCTGTGTGTAAGGGGAGGCTTGCTTGCTCATGACTTTTCCTCCATCTCTGTATCCTGCCTCTTCGCCACAATGTGTTGATTCAGGTGGTAAACTGAGCAGCCTCTTTGATTCTCTCTCTCTCTCTCACATACACACACTGTCCTGAAGCATTCATGAGAATTTGAGGGCAAGATAGTAGGTGAGTTTATATTACACGCCCTACCCCCCAAACAAATGAGCTCAAATGGAGAAGCTGGCATCACTGTGTGAAGGTGTCCTTTAGGCAGACTCCGTGGAGATCTTCAACCCAACTGGTTCCAGCTAGAATCCACCTGGTGAGAAACATTTCACCCTTTGCTGCGGAGCAGTTCCCTAGTTCTTCTCCAGAACCTTGATAATTCTTCTGCCTCAAGTGTACTCATCAAGATTTTTTCCCCCCAAAGATCCGGAAGAAGAGAGAGAAGTAAAAGAAAATTCTCTTTTCAACAGGAATTCTTGTATGAGCTGCTAGGATGGGGGTGCCCAGCCTCCAGGATTTAATGCCTGATGATCTGAGGAGGAGCTGGTATAATAATGATAGAAATAAAGTGCACAAGAATTGTAATGCACTTGAATCATCTTGAAACCATCCCCTACATCTGTCTGTGGAAAAGTTATCTTCCAGGACACCAGTCCCTGGTGCCAAAAGGGTTGGGGACAATTGTACAACACCTCTTTTTATGTCATCATCACCACCATGCATTCTCCTAATTACAACTTAGAATACCTGGCACTCCAGGGAGCTTTTTTTATAAAAATAAATTAATTATTTTGGCTGTGTTGGGTCTTCATTGCTGAGTGGGCTTTTTCTCTAGTTGCAGTGAGCAGGAGCCACTCTTTAGTTGCTATTCCTGGGCTTCTCATTGGGATGGCTTCTCTTGCTGCAGAGGACCAACTCTAGGGCATGCAATCTTCAGTAGCTGCCGCACATGGGCTCAGTAGTTGCCGCTCCCAGGCTCTAGAGCACGGGCTCAATAGTTGTGGTGCACGAGCTTAGCTGCTCTGTGGCACATGGGATCTTCCCGAATCAGGGATCAAACGTGTGTCTCCTACATTGGCAGGTAGATTCTTTACCACTGAGGCACCAGGGAAGCCCCACTAGTGAGCTTTTTAAATACACCATGTTTATCGAGTGTCGCTCTAACCTTGTGAGCCAAGCAAGGCATCATGTCTCATAGCCACATTCTGCAGGTTAAGAAACTCAGCCTTCAGGAAGTGAAAGCCCAAATGAATGTGGCTTATTTTAGGTAAAATGTTCTTTCTGCATTGTCTTGTCTAAGATGGTTGTTTCTTGGAGGTATAGGAAGGATCAGGAAGTAGTGAATCATCTAACCCCAGCCCTTATCTCTCTCATTCCACTCCAAATTCCCTCTTGCCTTGAAGCAATGTCCTGATGTACTTGGAGCAGAATGCAAGACTAGTCAACCTGCATTGGGTTATTTGCAATGTTTTTCAGCCTTGAAACTATAGAAATTTTATGTAAGATAATTTTTTGTCAGTGGATGGATATATTGTATGATATTTAGCAGTGTCCCTGGCCTCTTCCCACGAGACACCAATAGAATCCCCCCTCCAATCTTGTGACAATCAAAAATTTCTCCAGACATTGCCAAGTATCCCCTAGGGAGACAAGTTCACCTGTGTTTGGGAACCACTGAGTTATTGTAACATACCCATTGTTGGGGTGGTTTGTCTTTGTGACCCATACCACGGATAATCGGTCATGTCGAGCATCTCAGAAAAGAGATGCAAATCCTTCAAGGCATACGGGAAAGAAAAAGGATTTGAACCTCGTGTTCCCTTTTCACTGGAAAGAGGACATGTGCCTTCACTCTGCTGAAGACAAAGGAAGATAAATACTCCACTCCTCTCTGTGGCAAGAGCTCTTCTGATGGCTCCAACTTTTACAACAAACTGCGAGCGGTGCCAAGAACCACGTACCAGCCCATTTAAGGAAAAGATGGCATATTTGAACAGCTTGACACTGTGAAGACATAAATTGCTGGGAGAGACAAATGTGAGCTGGAGAGATTTATAAATGTGGCAGACGGTAATCCTGGTATTTCGCGTTAATTGTTTTTCTCAGGCAGGAGACCTCCTGTGATTTACATTCTGGAATGAGGGGATGATGGACTGAGCCAGACAGCTTGTCACCTCCGGAGAAGACGAGTGGGGAAGTGACAGCTGTCTTGGAAGCTCCTACTTCTTCCAGAGCATCAGGGGTGCTGTCACATGCCTGGGGGGAGGCCAAGTGGGAGGAGTAGAGGACTGAACCCGGTAGCTGAATGGACGAACAGAAGAATAGGTGGCACAATCCTTTCTAACCAAGAGCTGAAAAGTGATGCATAAACAAGCAGGGGAAGGCATCAGGTAGAGGCAGGGGTTCCGTTTATCTGTCCCTCCCGGCAAGTGGGAACCCGCTCTATTTTGTGAAGAGGGGGTATTAGGAGGGGTGGTTAGAGAGATCAGAAGAAACAGAGGGTGTTCGTCCAGACCAGAGAAGCTTTGATCAGTGCAGAAGTGTAGATTTAACCCTGGCTCACCTGGTACAGCTGATGAGGAAACACGAAAAGGTCATGCTGTCTCCCTTGTGTCTATATGTTCCTTTACTTTATCCTTTCCAGAACCACTTTGCCCAGAAGCTATTGCTCCTTTCCCCGAACCCCAAGGATGAGCTAAGCCCCTCCTGCACTGAGAGGGCTCCGTCAGATGGGGCTGCCTGCAGACTTGAGCAAAATTATCGTGTGTCCTAGGCACAGAAAAATCTATGGGTTTTCCAGTAGTCATGTATGGATATGAGAGTTGGGCCATAAAGAAAGCTGAGTGCTGAAGAACTGATGCTTTTGAACTGTGGGATTAGAGAAGACTCTTGAGAGTCCCTTGGACTGCAAGGATATCAAACCAGTCAATCCTAAAGGAAATCAGTCCTGAATGTTCATCGGAAGGACTGATGCTGAAGCAGAAGCTCTAATATGTTGGCCGCAAGATGTGAAGAACTGACTCATTTGAAAAGACCCTGATGCTGGGAAAGATTGAAGGCAGGAGGAGAAGAGGATGACAGAGCATGAGATGTTTGGATGGCATCACCACCAACTCAATGGACCTGAGTTTGAGCAAGCTCTGAGTGTTGGTGATGGACAGGAAAGCTTGGCATGCTGCAGTCTATGGGGTCGCAAAGAGTCACACACGACTGAGTGACTGAACTGAACTGAGGCACAGAAGTTCTGGAAACTAGCCGGAAGCAGTGGAAAGAGATATTTACTGGCCAACGTGTGGTCAGGATTGGACCAACAAGCCATCAGGTTGTCAGATCCCTTAGTAAGAGGTGAGGTCAGGGAAGTGGTGACATTGTTGCAGGAATGAATGGGCTCTTGTCTAACACTCAGAAATGAATTGTCCAAGCAGACACAGAAGCTGACAAAGCAAGAGATTTTCCTGGAAAGGGGCACCCGGCTGGAGAACAGCAGGGTAAGGGAAGCCAGGAGGACTTCTCTGCCACATGGCTCGCAGGCTCGGGTTTATGGGGATGGGATTGGTTTCTGGGTTGTCTCTGGCCAATCGTTCTGACTCAAGGTCCTTTCTGCTGGTGCACACATTGCTCAGCCAAGATAGATGCCAGAGAGAAGGATTCTGAGAGGTGGCTGAACACGTGGCATCTCCTTCTGACCTTTGCTGAGCTCTCCCTTTTGGTGGTGATTTTTTAGGGCCATGTTTCTTACTAGGACCCCTTGTCATAGAATAGCCCATGCAAGTGGTTCCTGTGGTTCCTGGCCAGGGTGGGCGGTTTCAGTCAGTGTACTTCCTCCAGCAGCATTGACAGGAAGGGTTGTTTCATTGGGCAGCATCATGTCAGCCTGGCCAAAGCTAGAGCCATGTTTCCAGAGCCTTCTTTCCTGTGAGGTTCAGGGTCAGAGTGAACCCAAGAGGACTTTGGGTGGGTTTGGAAGGTGGCAGTGAAGCAGCAGGCATTCCTTCCAGAAGATGGTCATAGTCATCAGTGGTGACAGGTGGGCCACCAGATGCCCAGTGGACCCTGGTTTGGCTTGTTCTCCCACTCTGTACCCATCTTGTCCTACTGACCAATGTCCTCTCTGACAAGTATCAGCCCAGGTCTATGGATAGGCTCCTCTGTCCATGGGATTCTCTAGGCAAGAATACTGGAATGGGTTGCCATGCCCTTTTCCAGCTGCCTCTTTGACCCACGGAGGCAGGAATTCCACAGACTCCCCAGGAGTCCCCCTGCCAGGTGTCAACTAAAAATGACGCACAACTTGAGAGTTGAGAGTTAAGTTTTATTTGGGGCAGAATGAGGACTGAAGTCTGGGAGACAGCACCTCAGATAGCTCTGAGAGACTGCTCCAAAGAGGTGATGGGGAAGCTCAATATACAAGATTTTGGTGAAGGAGGAGTTCGATGCAATTAAGCACTCATTTTACAAAAAATTTTCTGCTAGTCATGAGGAGCTGATGTCATCACAAAGGGATTTAATGCTTTTCTAAATATGAGATGTAAGGATTGGGATCATAAAATCAGTTCCTGAAAATATCCAACTATCTAAAGCCCTGTTCCACCCTGAACTCCCTCGGGGGGTGTTGAAGGCCAGCAGCTGCAGCAGCACAGGGTTGTCTCTGCAGAGACAGATGGCAAAGGCCCTTGTTGTTCAGCCACTGGCAATGCTCTGGGCAAGCGCCCATTTGTAGCTGACACAGGTATCAATTTAAAAAATACTCACAACCTATAAGTTGAGAGCTACGCTTTATTCAGTAGGAATTTTTAGGACTTCAAGCCAGGAGACAGCATCTCAATTAACCCTGAGAGAACTGCTCAGAGGAGGTGACTGGGAGGAGCCAGATTTTATAGAAGTCTGGTAACAAAGGGCAGATAGTCTGAACATCAAAAAATTATTGTTAATTAAAGAAAAGCAGATAAACCAAGTTAGGGAATTTAGTGCTTTTCCATCTATGGGAAGGTACAAGAGTCTGGGCTTACTGAAGTCATTCCTTTCATATACACCTCAGCTATCCTGGGCCAGTATCCTGTGTTTCTTTTATATCCTGAGCTCCCTTGGGGCTCACCGTAGGGAGTGCCTGTCTGTGTGTGCAAAGTTGCTTCAGTTGTGTCCAACTCTTTGAGACCCTATGGACTATAGCCTGCCAGGCTCCTCTGTCCAGAGGATTCTCCAGGCAAGAATACTAGAGTGGGTTGCCACCCCTTCTCCAGAGGATCTTCCCAACCCAGGGATCGAACCCTGTCTCCTAAACTGCAGGCAGATTCTTTACCACTGAGCTACCAGGAAAGCCCCTACTGTAGGAAGTGGCTGCAGTCTAATGGCAGTTAAATGGCAGGGATTCTTCTCCTTTCTGAGTGCCCTTAGGGCTCACCAGCTCACACTGGAGGGCTGCAATTGCTGATGACTGTGACATCCTTGTTTACTGATATGGCAGGAAATAATCCCTTTCTCAGTGTGGACCCACAGGAACCCAGAAAGTGGAGGTGAGGGTCATGGAGAGGTGAGAATGTTCGTGAAATGGGAGTCTGGACCATGATCTGGACCCTGGTTACCCCTGGTCTATATGGTGCTTTTGCGTGAAGCAGAAAGACACCTCCAAGAGACAGAACCTGTGCTGGGGTCTTGGTTTCGGCAGCAAAGCTGAGGCTGGATTTCAGCTCCCACTTCAGCAGGGCCCTTCCTGCATTGCCATGTGCAGCACCTGAAGGGTATGATGAATTTGTGTTCAGCTACCTGAGGTCAGAAGGATGTCAGAACATTTTGCTGAAGAGGGATCTGATGAGTAAGTATCCCACATCTGACTCTATGGGGCACAACTACTGCCCAGAATGTACCTGTCAAGTGTTGAGTTGACTGGTGCTGCTGATCATGCTATTGTTCATCTCGATTAATTTCTTTTGTCATTTCAAAGACTTTGGGGGCACTATTAACCTGCTGTGCAAACACAAGATGAGCCTCCTCCCTGTGCCCCCCATTAAGATCTCCATGCTAGGCCTCCAGGGGCAGGTACACAACTGTGATGATCGCAGGTTGGTGTGAACCTGCCAGTCTCTACAGTGGGCAAAGGGGGTGAAAGTGGGAGCTGATATTTATTGACCCTTACTACCCACCTGGCTGTCAGACACTTTACCTACACTTGTGATTTAAGTCACCTAAATATTCACGAAGCAGGCACTTCCAACTGCATGCAAGACTAGAAGATACATTGGCTAACTTGCCCTGTCTCAGTAAGCAAGCACTCGGGTGGAGTTTGGTCCCAGTTCTGTCTTCTCAGGAGTCTGTGTGAAGAAGGTGCAGTTGTCTTTGGAGCTGCTGTGAGCGAAGCAGTTTGGGAGCAGACGTAGGCAGTGATGGGCCTTCGACATTGGTGACATTCTTTTCTCCACCTGTGCCAGTGAGGTGTCTCCATTTCTCTGGGGTGAGGAATCCTGGGCGAGGGAAGGTGCAGATCAGTGTACTAACTGGCACTTGGTTGGCTAGGAAACCAATACTCAAAAGAGAGGAACTTTGTCTGAAAGCAGCCTTTGTTTGCTCTCCCCTAATCATGTCATTCTTACCATCAGTGCTTCTGATATGCTCCTGGGACATTGCTCCCTGTCAGGGAGGCATGTAAGGATCTGAGTGTCACCTTGGGAACAGTTCCTGGGGCTGTACAATATAATCGTTCCCAGTTGATTTGAACTTGGACTTTGACCACCTCGCCTGTGAATGAATTGTTTCTATATGAGAAGAAAAAATGAAGGCCACATCTCTGAGCAGAATATGCATCCTTGAGCCCAGAAGACCTCAGCATAGCCCATATCACTGCCATTTAAGTTATCGAGAAGAGGAAAAACATCGGTTCTTAGTGTCCAGGGGCTAAACCAGCAAAAGGGGTGCCCCTACCTTCTTGAGCCAGCCCAGGGCTGGCTCTTGGACCTTATGTTAGTTTTGGCTGCCTTTTCTGTCTGTGACAGTCTCTCAGGGAAGAATCTGAAACTAGGGCTCCCTCGCTTCTGGGCACGCAGCCTCAAGTTTGAGAAGTAAAAAGTCATAATGTCACTGTGTGTGTGTGTGTGTGTGTGTGTGTGTGTGTGAAGATAGTGTGTGTATGTAGGAGAGGACCATCCGTTTACTTCAATCCAAAAGTAATCTGGAGTAGATACAGGGCAGATACTCACATGCTCCTTGCCTGCTGTAATAACCCCTATTCAGATGTCAGCAGCTTTAAGAGGCTGTTCAAGTGGTAAAAAGTTGTGCTGTTTTGCCAATCACTGCATATGGATGAGGTTAGGCATTTTCACTTTTGTTTGTCCTCCCCTGAAGTTTGAAAAAAATGCCTAACTGCTGAGTAGATAGGTATACTTGATAACTCCTTGGAGGACTCTTAATCTAGAAGCAAGAACTCAGGCATGAAGACAGCTTCATGTCCCCTTTTCTGGTCATTGAGATAAACTTTATGATCCAGGGAGTGTTCCATGTTATTTCCCTTTGGTGACTTGAAACACGGCAGTGAGGAAGGAGAGATTTACCCAAGTTATGGCAGGTTGACAGGTACAGGGAAATAGATCCTGTACAAACAAAACAGAAAAGTAGATTTTATCTTAACTGTAATTGATTTTAGACGTGATAGGACTTTGGTCTGGCACCTAGTCAATATGAGAGGCCTTTGCCTTCCTGCAGATTCTTGTAGTCAGCTTGATGCTACCAACTCACAGAGCTCTTCCCTGGCTGCCTGAGATAATGTAGTCACCTACCTGTGGTCCTTTCCCAGCTCCCTGTGCCCTGCCCTCCAAACAGTATTGGTCACAGTGATAGAACCCAACTCAACCAAAACTAGTCAGTAAAGGAGGCTTGACCCGTGTACTCAGCAGTTCAGGGATGACTGGATTTAAGAGATCAAATCCAGTTAGGTTTTAGGATACTCAATCCATCTATTAGAATCTGCCTGCTTCTTTCACATTTCTCTACAAGCTTTCTCCACGAGATGGTCGCCTGATGGCTTCTTGCCTATATCCCACCAGTTGGGCTATCCAAATGGAAAGAGTCTTTTTTCCCAATATAGCAGGACCCATGCCTGAAGCCCATGGCTCTAAAGGGGCTGACTTAGGACTTCCCTGGTTGTCCAGTGGCTGAGACTCCACATTCCCAAGGCTGGAGGCCTGGGTTTGATCCCTGGTCAGAGAGCTAGATTCTACATGTCGCAATTAAGAGTTCCATGCCACAGCTAAATCCACATACTGCAACTAATACCTGCTACAGCCAAATAAATAAATATTTTTGAAAATAAAGAGGCTCATTTGAAACAGAACTAATTTTTGTGGCCAGGTCAAGCTATACCCCATTGACCAAGCCTGGGTTTCCAGCCTCTTCCTAGAATCTGAGAGGGGAGAGCCTCAAGTGACAAGGACTATGAATGGGAGAGGAGGTGCAGTTACCAGAAGGGAAAATGGATGCCAGGCAGACAAAAACGTGAAGTGTTTACTATAGTATCATTTTCCACAACTTGTCATTTTATATTTTGAAATGATAGACAAAAATGTCTATGACCCCCAACCGGTTTGCAAGCTCCATGTTTTCAATGAGTCCCTCCTCATGCTGGAAAAAGGTTCTAGTTTGGGAGTTACCTCCCAGAGATGCCATATCCTCTCCCATCACATTCTTCAAGATCCTCCAGTCCTCATGGTATCTCAAGATCTCCTGGAAGTCCTGCCTAAATCTTTATTGCTCTCTGTTGACCTCATGTTTTCTATCTCCATTGGAAATGGAGAGTAGCTGACAATATTGCTCCATCAACTGATACTCAGGTCTCAAAATTTTACTTTACCAATAGATCTTCAGATTAAATAAGTCTCATTCTATTAACAAACTATTTCATAGAATGACAATTTTTAATAGAGTGGTAAAGGAAAACCTTATGAGCAAGTCACAAATGGATACAGATATGAAGAAGGCCTATTAGACAGGGTCTCTGCAAGAAATACTTGGCTAGCTCATGGAGTATCTTAAGAAAGTTTAATGAAAAGAGAGTTTACAATGATAAGGATACAATTGAAAGAAACTGAGAGATGGTGAAGCCCTTAAAGACTCTGCTGCTGCTGCTGCTAAGTCGCTTCAGTCGTGTCCGACTCTGTGCGACCCCATAGACGGTAGCCCACCAAGCTCCCCCGTCCTTGGGATTCTCCAGGCAAGAACACTGGAGTGGGTTGCCATTTCCTTCTCCAATGCATGAAAGTGAGAAGTGAAAGTGAAGTCACTCAGTCATGTCTGACTCTTAGCGACCCCATGGACTGCAGCCTACCAAGTTCCTCTGTCCATGGGATTTTCCAGGCCAAAGTGCTGGAGTGGGGTGCCATTGCCTTCTCCGCTTAAAGACTCTGGTTGGTAGGAAATGATTACACCCCAAGGCTTATAGATGCTTTATGACAATGGTAGCCACAGGAGAGGTTTTGCTTGATATGAGCTGTGGCCTTGAATGAGGGATCATAGTCACTGTCAAACTGTGGCTGGCAAGGAGGGAACTGAGGTGAGAAATACCCCAATTTAATTCTTGCCAAAACTCCCCATTGGTCAACCCAACCAGAAACCAGAAAGAGAGGGAGCCTGGGTAACACTGTCCACAGATGTCAGCCTCCTGAGGCTGAGCAGTAGACAGTGGAGATTGAATGTGGAGGGACAGTTGTTCACTTGCTAATTCACGTCCAGCTCTTCGTGACCACACAGACTGCAGCACACCAGGCTCCTCTGTCCTTCACTGTCTNAGGTCAAGCTATACCCCATTGACCAAGCCTGGGTTTCCAGCCTCTTCCTAGAATCTGAGAGGGGAGAGCCTCAAGTGACAAGGACTATGAATGGGAGAGGAGGTGCAGTTACCAGAAGGGAAAATGGATGCCAGGCAGACAAAAACGTGAAGTGTTTACTATAGTATCATTTTCCACAACTTGTCATTTTATATTTTGAAATGATAGACAAAAATGTCTATGACCCCCAACCAGTTTGCAAGCTCCATGTTTTCAATGAGTCCCTCCTCATGCTGGAAAAAGGTTCTAGTTTGGGAGTTACCTCCCAGAGATGCCATATCCTCTCCCATCACATTCTTCAAGATCCTCCAGTCCTCATGGTATCTCAAGATCTCCTGGAAGTCCTGCCTAAATCTTTATTGCTCTCTGTTGACCTCATGTTTTCTATCTCCATTGGAAATGGAGAGTAGCTGACAATATTGCTCCATCAACTGATACTCAGGTCTCAAAATTTTACTTTACCAATAGATCTTCAGATTAAATAAGTCTCATTCTATTAACAAACTATTTCATAGAATGACAATTTTTAATAGAGTGGTAAAGGAAAACCTTATGAGCAAGTCACAAATGGATACAGATATGAAGAAGGCCTATTAGACAGGGTCTTTGCAAGAAATACTTGGCTAGCTCATGGAGTATCTTAAGAAAGTTTAATGAAAAGAGAGTTTACAATGATAAGGATACAATTGAAAGAAACTGAGAGATGGTGAAGCCCTTAAAGACTCTGCTGCTGCTGCTGCTAAGTCGCTTCAGTCGTGTCCGACTCTGTGCGACCCCATAGACGGTAGCCCACCAAGCTCCCCCGTCCTTGGGATTCTCCAGGCAAGAACACTGGAGTGGGTTGCCATTTCCTTCTCCAATGCATGAAAGTGAGAAGTGAAAGTGAAGTCACTCAGTCATGTCTGACTCTTAGCGACCCCATGGACTGCAGCCTACCAAGTTCCTCTGTCCATGGGATTTTCCAGGCCAAAGTGCTGGAGTGGGGTGCCATTGCCTTCTCCGCTTAAAGACTCTGGTTGGTAGGAAATGATTACACCCCAAGGCTTATAGATGCTTTATGACAATGGTAGCCACAGGAGAGGTTTTGCTTGATATGAGCTGTGGCCTTGAATGAGGGATCATAGTCACTGTCAAACTGTGGCTGGCAAGGAGGGAACTGAGGTGAGAAATACCCCAATTTAATTCTTGCCAAAACTCCCCATTGGTCAACCCAACCAGAAACCAGAAAGAGAGGGAGCCTGGGTAACACTGTCCACAGATGTCAGCCTCCTGAGGCTGAGCAGTAGACAGTGGAGATTGAATGTGGAGGGACAGTTGTTCACTTGCTAATTCACGTCCAGCTCTTCGTGACCACACAGACTGCAGCACACCAGGCTCCTCTGTCCTTCACTGTCTCCCGGAGCTTGCTCAGGTTCCTGTCCATTGAGTCTGTGATGCTCTCTAACCATGTCATTCTCTGCTACCCCCTTCTCCTGTTGCCTTCAGTCTTTCCCAGTATCAGGATCTTTCCCAATGAATCAGCTCTTTGCATCAGGTGGCCAAAGTATTGGAGTTTTATCTTCAGCATCAGTCCTTTCAATGAATATTCAGGGTTGACTTCCTTTAGCATTGACTGGTTTGATCTCCTTGCAGTCCAAGGGACTCTCACGAGTCTTCTCCAACACCACAGTTCAAAAGCTTCAATTCATCCGTGCTCAGCCTTCTTTATGGTCCCACTCTCCCATCCATACACGATTACTGGGAAAACTATAGCTTTGACTATAGACAGAAAACAGAATACTCAGCACAGAACTTGAGCAAGCTACCTGTGTCCAAGAGAGTACATGTTCACTTGTTCTAAGATCTCTGTGTACCTGGATACTTTGAGGAATGGCAAGAGATTTGAGTGGTTGGAGGGGAATGAATGGAAGAGGAATTATTTTTGAAGATTCAAAAGATATTCTTGGCTTTCACAGTGTCCTCAATGAGAACCAATAGACAGTATAATGAATCCAACCATTGCTACCCGGAATGTTATAATCGATAGAGATTTTGACTTTTTGAAATGGTGCTTCAACACAGTTTTACTACGTCAACCTTTGCTTTTAAATTGCCGACTGCCATGGGTGTGTATGTGGCAGGGTGGGGTGGTGGGAAGGCTTGTAACTTCAGCTAGAATTATCTCCTCCTCTTCAACGCCAACTGATCAGGAGGGCAGAGGACCAGGAAGAGACAGGGAGGCTGCATGAACTCACAGTATAGCTATTTACAAACATGGGAGCTGAGATGCTCATGGAAGAGAGAGTGGGAAGAAAACAGTTCAGGGAGACAAGCCTTGAGACCTAAACTTCATCTTTTTCCTGGCCTCTAACAGCTTCGCATCTGCAGTTATCTCTTGCCTGATAGTTTCAAATCCAGGCATGCCAGGAGCACTCATTTTCATAAGAGGAAGTTGATTCTTCCTCTTTCTTCTAATCAGGTATGTATTTCTTTCCTTTCCTGAGAAACATACAGAAACTTGGCAGATTTTCATATCAGCGGCTATTTAAACCTTTCTTTTCTGTTGTGTACACACCAATGTCCTCTGCACAACCTGTATTTCTTAACCTCCTTGCAGACAGTGAGCTTCTCAACAAAGAGGCAATATTTAGAACTGACTAGGATCTACCCCTTGTTTTTGTGCCAAATTTAGAAGCCATTGGCTTCTTAACAGGGAGTGGCATGTTTTGGATGTATTTCTAGGAAGTTGGCAGCAGTAGGCCCAGCATGGAATGACTGGAAAATGACTTGCAGTGGAGATCAGGAATAAGCTGCACTGTGGACAATAAGCAGCATTTTGACAGCTAAAGGGGAGAGGAAGAGTGTTTTGGGCTGGTGCAATAGAATGAGCAAAGGCTTAGAACTGGGGAGGACTGAGACTTACTAGAAGCAAAGTGTTTGCCTGCAGTAAAAGGTTGTGTGCTACTGAGAAATAGATGGGAAAACAGATGGGAGGGGAGGATTGGGGGCTCAGCTATGACTTAACTGGGTTTGGTCTGTTATGTCAGGATAGAGCAAAGGGGCAGCCCAAGGAGGGTCCTGAGAAGAAGAAGAGCAGAGAACTACAGAGGAGGTCTGAACAAAGAGCTTGATCCAATGAACTTCTCTAGCACAGGCTCTGTCCACAGGGGTACATAGAGGCCTCTGATCTCAGGGGGAAAGAAAGAAGCTGGTTCTGAAGTGAGATGAGAGGGGTAAGAGGAAGTGGGTAAGGTGGGAGCGTGGAGGATAAGATCGAGGGAATTCATTTGGAAGAGATGGGAGAGGTTTCTGAGGCTGTGATGATGAGCACTGGGATTCTTTTCATGGGGGCCTGAGTGGGCTTTAAAACCAGTCACAGCCTCCTTCCCCCCTTGAACAAGTTATCCTCAAGGATTCCTGACCCTGTGTCAGCCCTACATGCCAGGCTAAAGGGTTTGAGCTTGATTTCAGTGAGACGTAGGTGGTGGATATATCCAAACTTGGAATCTCCTCCCTGGGGGAGTTTCTCTTCTCCTGTCATTCCCGCATTGAAACTTAGACTGCTAATTCCACAGGCATGGCTGAAAGATGGAGGTATTTAGCAAGACCGTTGGTGGGAATCTAGAAGAAAAATCATGCTGCTCACTAAAGAGCAGAATCTTAATAAAATTCCCTTTAGACTTTCTCATGAGTTCTCTAACCATTCTAGTGTCTGTTTCTAGCAATCACCTTATTGTCCCTCTTTTCCTTTCTACTGTCAGATTCTGCAAATCCCTTCTTAAGTGTGTGTGTGAGTCACTCAGTGGTGTCTGACTCTTTATGAGCCCCATGGGCTGTAGCCTGCCAGGCTCCTCTGTCCATGGAATTCTACAGGCCAGAATGCTGGAGTGGGTTGCCATTCCCTTCTCCATGGGATTTTCCTGACCCAGGGATTGAACCCAGGTCTCCTGCATTGCAGACAGACTCTTTACCTTCTGAGCCACGAGGGAAGCCCAAATCCCTTCCTAGCCTCAAGCAATTAGACCTTGCTTTCTGTGATCATGACCCGCTGAGCCAAACAAAAGTGAAAAAGGATTGCATTTTTGCCTCAAGTATGTTCCTTAGAGGATCTCATTGTCCAAGTCCGAATAGCTTATAAGGATATTCCTGCCACAAAACAGGGCTCTTTACAGTATGGATTCTTTCCCTCAGTGTTATCACATGGGATCTCCTGGATGAGGCCACCCAAAGTTGAACACAGAGGTTAAGAGACAGGCTGAGTCTAGCTGCTTCAGTGTGGGAGGGAGGGTAAAGAGATGTCAGGGAAGGTCATATGATGAAGCAAAGGGAAGACTATTGCAACCTTCCCAGCAGGCAGTGGGGAGGGAGGGTCTGGACAGAAAGACGATAACTCTTCATTTGGTGCCTACTACGACTCAGGGCCCTGAGTCTACAGCAGTGAATCAGATTGTACTCGTGCCCTGCAGGAGCTCAGAGAGGAGGAGGAGATGGAGGTGCAGTCATGGCCTGTCCTCACTCAGGGCGAACCACGTCCTTGTAGCAAGTCTACGCATTAAAGAGTATGTGCGAGTAGGGCCTTGAGATTGGGGTGAGCAGTCCTACAGGAACACTGCATAAGGAAAAAAAATGGAAGAAAGGAAAACACATAGCTTCTGGCTGTAGAATAAAACTCCTCACCCTGCCTTCATTTCGGGAGGCAAAATCTAAATGTGACTTATGGCTTTAAACAAGGTGCAGATTTCTGCCAAGCACCTCCCCATTGTGATTTTTGTTTTTTAAACATTTCAAGAGCACTTTGTTATTCCAGATTGTCATTTCTAAATTGGCAATGGGAGTGATTATGATAATAAAGTATTTTGATCAGAGGCAATTTGCAAAGGGCTTTAAAGTCTCTAGATCCTGCCTTCTTCCTGGCTTGTCCCGGTGCCAGCCAACAGGAGAACTCAGCAGGCCTTTTAATCATGACAGTCTTTGTGGCGGTTTGTTTCACTGCTTTTCAATGAACTTATTCTTACAGTTAATACTGGTGAAGGGGGCTGGCCACATCAACCTAGTTCTTCGGAATAGAAGGCGGGCATCACTGAAGCTGGGGCCTCCTGTGGGTCAGTCTCTAGGAGGNGCGGTTTGTTTCACTGCTTTTCAATGAACTTATTCTTACAGTTAATACTGGTGAAGGGGGCTGGCCACATCAACCTAGTTCTTCGGAATAGAAGGCGGGCATCACTGAAGCTGGGGCCTCCTGTGGGTCAGTCTCTAGGAGGTGTGGCATGAATCTCCACACTGTGATGCCCTGTTTATCGAGTTGAACATACATCTCTGGTGACACTGCGTAGGTGGTCACTGCCTCTGATGTCTGTCAC
>SJYW01034452.1:0-18303 GCA_006410735.1 Raphicerus campestris | reverse complement strand
TACTTTGGCCACCTCATGTGAAGAGTTGACTCATTGGAAAAGACTGTGATGCTGGGAGGGATTGGGGTCAGGAGGAGAAGGGGACAACAGAGGATGAGATGGCTGGGTGGCATCACCGACTCGATGGATGTGACTTTGAGTGAACTCTGGTAGATGGTGATGGACAGGGAGGCCTGGCATGCTGCAGTGCATGGGGTTGCAAAGAGTGGACATGACTGAGCGACTGATCTGATCTGATAGTTTATCCTGGAAAATGTTCCAGGCACACTTGAGAAGAAAATGTCTTCTTCTGGATTTCTGTGGAAAATGCTGAAGATATCAATTAGGTCACTTTTGTCTAATGTTTCATTTAAGGTTTGTGTTTCCTTATTAATTTTCTATTTTTATGATCTGCCCATTGGTATAACTGGAGTGTTAACATCCCTTACCATTATTGTGTTGCTGTCAATTTCCCTTTTTATGTTTGTTAGTATTTGACTTATGTACTGAGGTGCTTCTATTCTGGGTGTATAGATGTTTAGAATTTTGTCTTCTTTTGGGATTGATTCCTTGATCATTATGCAATGTCCCTTCTTTATCTTGTATAATATTCTTTATTTTAAAGTCAATTTTGTCAGAAATGAGAATTGCCTCTCCAACTTCCTTTTGATTTCCATGTGCATGAAATATATTTTCCATCCTTTTACTTTCAGTGTGTCTCTAGGTCTGAAGTGGGTCTGGCCTCTTGTTGACAGCCTATATACGGCTCTTGTTTTCTATCCATTCAGCCAATCTGTGTCTTTTAGTTGGAGAGTTTAATCCATTCACATTTAAAGTAATTGTTTATATATTGCTAATAGCATTTTACTATTATAATATAATCTAATGCTGCATGTTCCTATAGCATTTTTGAAATTAATCTATTTATTTTAGTTGGAGGCTAATTAATTTNGGCTGGGTGGCATCACCGACTCGATGGATGTGACTTTGAGTGAACTCTGGTAGATGGTGATGGACAGGGAGGCCTGGCATGCTGCAGTGCATGGGGTTGCAAAGAGTGGACATGACTGAGCGACTGATCTGATCTGATAGTTTATCCTGGAAAATGTTCCAGGCACACTTGAGAAGAAAATGTCTTCTTCTGGATTTCTGTGGAAAATGCTGAAGATATCAATTAGGTCACTTTTGTCTAATGTTTCATTTAAGGTTTGTGTTTCCTTATTAATTTTCTATTTTTATGATCTGCCCATTGGTATAACTGGACTGTTAACATCCCTTACCATTATTGTGTTGCTGTCAATTTCCCTTTTTATGTTTGTTAGTATTTGACTTATGTACTGAGGTGCTTCTATGCTGGGTGCATAGATGTTTAGAATTTTGTCTTCTTTTGGGATTGATTCCTTGATCATTATGCAATGTCCCTTCTTTATCTTGTATAATATTCTTTATTTTAAAGTCAATTTTGTCAGAAATGAGAATTGCCTCTCCAACTTCCTTTTGATTTCCATGTGCATGAAATATATTTTCCATCCTTTTACTTTCAGTGTGTCTCTAGGTCTGAAGTGGGTCTGGCCTCTTGCTGACAGCCTATATACGGCTCTTGTTTTCTATCCATTCAGCCAATCTGTGTCTTTTAGTTGGAGAGTTTAATCCATTCACATTTAAAGTAATTGTTTATATATTGCTATTAGCATTTTACTATTATAATATAATCTAATGCTGCATGTTCCTATAGCATTTTTGAAATTAATCTATTTATTTTAGTTGGAGGCTAATTAATTTCAATATTGTAGTGATTTTTGCCATATGTTGACATGAATCAGCCAAGGGTGTACATGTGTCTCCCATCCTGAAGCCCTCTCCCACCTCCCTCCCCATCCCATCCCTCAAAGTCATCCCAGTGCACTGGCCCTGAGGCCCTTGTCTCATGCATCGAACCTGGACTGGCAGTCTATTTCACATATAATATACATGTTTCAATGCTAACCTCTTAAATCATGCCACCCTTGCTTTTTCCCACAGAGTTCAAAAGTCTGTGGTTAACATCCTATCTCTTTTGCTGTCTCACATTTAGGGTCATCATTAACATCTTTCTAAATTCTGTACATATGCCTTAATATACTGTACTGGTGTTTTCTTTCTGACTTACTTTACTCTGTATAATAGGCTCCATTTTCATCCACCTCATTAGAACTGATCCCAATGCATTTTTTAATCACTGAGTAGTATTCCATTGTGTATACATACCACAGCTTTCTTATCCATTAATTTGCCAGTGGGCATCTGTGTTGTTTTCATGTCTTAGCTGTTGTAAACAGTGCTACGATGAACAAAGAGGTACATGTGTCTCTTTCAATTCTGGATTCTTCAGTGTGTATGCCCAGCAGTGGGATTGCTGGATCATATGGCAGTTCTGTTTCCAGTTTTTAAAGGAATTTCCACACTGTTCTCTATAGTGGCTGTACTAGTTTACATTCCCACAAGCAGTGTAAGAAGATTCCCTTTTCTCCATACTCTCCAGTATTTATTTTTTGTAGACTTTTTGATAGCAGCCTTTCTGACCAGCATGAGATGGTACCTCATTGTGATTTTAATTTGCATTTCTCTGATAATGAGTAATGTTGAACATCTTTTCATGTGTCTGTTAGCCATCTGTATGTCTTTTTGGAGAAATGTCTGTTCGTTCTTTGCCCCATATTTTGATTGGGTCATTTGTTTCTCTGTAAATTGGTCTGCATGAGCTGCTTGTATAGTTTGGAGAATAATTCCTTTTCAGTTGCTTCGTTTGCTATTATTTTCGCCCATTCTGAAGGCTATCTTTTCAGCTTACTTATAGTTTCCTTCGTTGTGCAAAAGCTTTTAAGTTTAATTAGGTCCCATTTGTTTATTTTTGCTTCTATTTCCATTACTCTGGGAGGTGGGTCATAGGGGATCTTGCTGTGATTTATGTCAGAGTGTGTCTTGCCCATGTTTTCCTCTAGGAGTTTTATAGTTTCTGGTCTTACATTTAGATCTTTAATCCATTTTGAGTTTATTTTTGTGTATGGTGTTAGAAAGTGTTCTAGTTTCATTATTTTACAAGTGGTTAACCAGTTTTCCCAGCACCACTTGTTAAAGAGATTGTTGCCTCCTTTGTCAAAGATAAGGTTTCCGTAAGTGCGTGGGTTTATCTATGAGCTTTCTATCTTGTTTCATTGATCTATGTTTTTGGCATTGTGCCAGTACTGTGCTGTCTTATGGACTGTAGCTTTGTAATATACTCTGAAGTCAGGTAGGTTGATTCCTTCAGTTCCATTCTTCTTTCTCAAGACTGCTTTGGCTATTCGAGATTTTTTTTTTTGTATTTCCATACAAATTGTGAATTTATTTATTCTAGTCCTCTGAAAAATGCCATTAGTACCTTGATCAGAATTGCATTGAATCTATAGATTACTTTTTGTAGTATCCTCATTTTCACTATATTGATACTTTTGATCCATGAACAGGGTATATTTCTATATCTATTTGTGTTCTTTGAGTTTTTCATCAACGTTTTATAGTTTTCTATGTATATGCCTTTTGTTTCTTTAGGAAGATTTATTCCTAACTATTTTATTCTTTTCATTGCACTGGTGAATGAAATTGTTTCCTTAATTTCTCTTTCTGTTTTCTCATTGTTAGTGTATAGGAATGAAAGGGATTTCTGTGTGTTAATTTTATATCCTGCAACTTTAATATTAATATATTCATTGACTAGCTCTCATAATTTTCTGGTAGTGTCTTTTGGGTTTTCTATGTAGAGGATCATGTCATCTGCAAACAGTGAGAGTTTTACCACATTTTCCCGATCTGGATTCCATTTATTTCTGTTTTCTCTTCTGATTTCTATGGCTAAAACTTCCAAAAATTATGTTGAATAGTGGTAGTGAAAGTAGGCACCTTTCTCTCATTCCTGACTTTAGGGAAAATACTTTCAAGTTTTCACCTTTGAGGTGAAAACACCTTTGAGGGTAATGTTTGTTGTGGTTTTATCATATATGACCTTTATTATTCTGAGTTATATTCCTTCTATGCATGCTTTCTGGAGGGTTTTTGTCATAAATGGATCTTTAATTTTGTCAAAAGCTTTCTCTGCATATATTGAGATAATCATATGGTTTTTATCTTTTAATTTGTCAATGTTGTGTATCACATTGATTGATTTGTGAATACTGAAGAATCCTTGCATCCCTGGGATAAAGCCCACTTGGTCAGGATGTATGATTTTTTAAAAAAATGTTATTGGATTTTATTTCCTAGAATTTTTTTAAAGGATTTTTGTATCTATGTTCATCTGTGATGTTGGTCTGTAGTTTTCATTTTTTGTTGCATCTTTGTCTGGTTTTGGTATTAGGGTGATGGTGGTCTCATGGGATGAGTTTGGCAATGTACCTTCCTCTGCAATTTCCTGGAAGAATTTGAGTAGGATAAGTATTAGGTCTTCTCTAAATTTTTGGTAGAATTTGGCTGTGAAGCCATCTGGTCTTGGGCTTTTGTTTACTGGAAGACTACTGATTACAGCTTCATTTCCGTGATCGGTCTATTAAGATTTTATCTTTCTTCCTGGTTCAGTTGTGGAAGGTTAGACTTTTTTAAGATTTCATCCATGTCTTCCATGTGGTCCATTTTATTGTCATATAATTGCTGATAGTAATCTTTGTATTTCTGTGTTGTCTGTTGTGATTTCTCCATTTTCATTTCTAATTCTGTTGATTTGATTTTTGTCGCTTTGTTTCTTGATGAGCCTGGCTAATGGTTTTTCTATTTTATTTATCTTCTCAAAGAACCAGCTTTTAGTTTTGTTGATTTTTGCTATAGTCACCTTTGTTTATTTTTCAATTACTTCTGCCCTAATTTTTATGAGTTCTTTCCTTCTACTAACCCTGGGGTTCTTCATTTCTTCTTTTTCTAGTTGCTTTAGGTGTACAGTTAGGTTATTTATTTGATTTTTCTCTTGTTTCCTGAGGTAAGCTTGTAATGCTATGAATCTTCCCCTTAGCACTGCTTTTACTGAATCCCTTAGGTTTTGTGTTGTTGTGTTTTCATTTTCATTCGCTTGTATGCATATTTTGATTTCATTTTTAATTGCTTCCGTGATTTGTTGGTTACTCAGAAGCATGCTGTTTAGACTCCATATATTTGTATTTTTAATAGTTTTTTTTTCCCCTGTAGTTGACATCTAATCTTACTGCATTGGAATTAGAAAAGAGGCTTGGAATGATTTCAATTTTTTGAATTTACTAAGGCTATATTTATGGCCTAGTATGTGATCTATCCTGTAGAAGGTTCCATGTGCTCTTGAGAAAAAAAGTGAAATGCATTGAGAGTGAAATATCATATATATATTCATTATGTCTAACTAGTCCATTGTATCATTTATAATTTGTGTTTCCTTGCTAATTTTGTTTAGTTGGTCTATCCATAGGTATGAGTGGGATATTAAAGTCTCTCACTATTATTGTGTTACTGTTAGTTTCCCCTTTCATACTTGTTAGCATTTGCCTTACATATTGCAGTGTGCTTATATTGGGTGCATATATATTTATAATTGTTATATCTTCTTCTTGGATTGATCCTTTGATCATTATTTAGTGTCTTTCTTTGTAATTTTTCATGGCCTTTATTTCAAAGTCTATTTTGTCTGATATGAGTATTGTTCCTCTCGCTTTTTTTGGTCTGCATTTGCTTGAAATATATTTTTCCAACTCTCTACTTTCAGTCTGTATGTGTCTTTTGGTTTGAGGTGGGTCACTTCTAGGCAGCATATATAGAGGTCTTGATTTTGTATCCATTCCGCCAGTCTTTGTCTTTTGGTTGGGGCATTCAACTCATTTACATTTTCGGGTAATTATTGTTAAGTATGATGCCATTGCTATTTATTTTGTTGTTTTGGATTCAAGTTAATAAACCTTAATAGCTTCCCTTGTAGCTCAATTTGTAAAGAATCTGGCTGCAGTGCAGGAGACCCGGGTTCGATCCCTTGTTTGGGAAGATCCCCTAGTGATGGAAATGGCAAACCACTCCAGTATCCTTACCTGGAAATTCTCATGGACACAAGAGCCTGGTGGGCTGTCATCCTTGGGGTCACAAAGAATCGAGCATGACTGAGTGACTGACACTTACTTATAAACCTTTTCTTTGTTTCCTGTCTAGAGAAATTCCTTTATCATTTGTTGAAGTGCTGGTTTGGTGGTGATGAATTCTCTCAGCTTTTGTTTGTCTGTAAAGCTTTCATTTCTCCTTCATATTTGAATGAGGTCCTTACTGAGTACAGTAATGTGAGTTGTAGGTTTTTCTCTTTCATCACTTAAAGTATGTTCTGCCAATCCCTTCAGGCCTGAAGAGTTTTTGTAGAAAGATCAGCTGTTATCCTTATGGGAATCCCCTTGTGTGTTATTTGTTGGTTTTCCCTTGCTGCTTTTAGTATTTGCTCTTTGTGTTTGATATTGGTTAATTTGATTAATATGTGTCTTGGGGTGTTTCACCTTGAGTTTATCCTGTTTTTGATCCTCTGGCTTTTCTGGACTTGGGTGGCTACTTCCTTCCATATTTTGAGGAAGTTTTCAACTATTATCTCCTCAAGTATTTTCTCATGGCCTTTCTGCCTTCTGAGACCCCTATGATTCAAATGTTGAGGCATTTAACATTGTCACAGAGGTCTCTGATGTTGTCCTCATTTTTTAAAATTATTTTTTTTATTTTTTCCTCTCTACTTCATTTATTTCCACCATTCTATCTTCTACTCACTTATCCTATCCTCTGCTTCAGTTATTCTACTGTTGGTTCCCACCAGAATTCTTTTGATCTTATTTATTACAGTATTCATTACTGATTGATTTCTTTTTTATCTCTTCTAGGTCCTTGTTAAACATTCTTGCATCTTCTCAATCCTCGTTTCTAGTCTATTTATCTGTAACTTATTTTGTTTTCAAGATTTTGGATCATCTTTACTATCATTATTCTGAATTATTTTTGAGGTAGACTCCCTATCTCTTCCTCTATTGTTTGGTTTGTTGGGGATTTATTCTGTTCCTTTACCTTCTAAATATTTCTCTGCCTTTTCATTTTATTTAGATTGTTCTGTTTGGGGTGGCCTTTCTGTATGCTGGAAGTTTGTGGTTCCTTTTTATTGTTGACTAAAAATAAAGAAAGGTTGCTCCCTGTGGGTGTGGTTGGACATTTGGCTTGTCAAGGTTTCCTGGTTATGGAAGCTTGAGTCCATGTTCTGGTGGATGAAGCTGGATCTCCTCTCTGAGTGCAATGAAGTACCCAGTAGTGAGTTTTAAGGTGCCTATGGGTTTGGTGTGACTTTGAACAGCCTGTATATTGAAGCTCAAGGCTATGTTCTTGTGTTGCTGGAGAATTAGCATGGTATATCTTGCTTTGGCACTTGTTGGCTCTTGGGTGGAACTTGGTTTCAGTGTAGGTATGCAGGGTTTTGGATGTGCTCTTGTTGATTAATGTTCCCTGGAGTCAGGAGTTGTCTGGTGTTCTCAAGTTTTGGATATAAGTCTCTTACCTCTGGCTTTCAGTCTTAATCTTACAGTAGCCTCAAGACTTCTGCATCCATTCAGCACTGCTGATAAAACATCTAGATAAATGGTGAAAAGAATCTGCACAGTGAGGGGCACCCAGTAAGGTTCACAGAGTTACATGGAGAAGAGAAGAGGGAGGAGGAAGACAGAAGTGACCAGGAGGTGAAGAAGGGAATCCAAAACGGAGAGAGCAGTTTAGCCAATAATCAATTCCCTATGTGCTGTCCACAGTCTGGAATACCCAGAGAGGTTCACAGAATTAAATAGAGAAGAGAAGAGGGAGAAGAGATACAGGTGACCATGAGGAGAAGAAGGGCAGTCAAAAAGAGAGAGACCAATCTAGCCAGTAATCAGTTCCCTAAGTGTTCGCCATAGCCCAGAACACCTAGAGAGATTCAGAGTTAAGTAGAGAAGCATATTGGGAGGGAGGAGATAGAGGTGAACTGGGTGAGAAGAGGGAGAGTCAAAAGGGAAGAGAGCAATCAAACCAGTAATCACACCCCTGAGTAAAAATAGGTACTGAAGATTATATTCTTAAAGGTACAAGATTGATAACAGATAACAAATAGCAAAGATTTAAAATCTAGGGTAGAGGTTAGCCTCTGAAAAATGCAACATTAAAAATATAAAACCAATCACAAATTATAAAAAATACATATGTGAAATTTGCTTTAAAAAAATAGGGTCTTTTTTGCAAGGTAATAATGGGTTATAAAAATGAAAATCAAAGGAATAATAAAGAACTGAAAAATTGAAAAAATGATAATAGTAAAAATATATCTAGGAATTTCTCTGGAGCTCTTGAGGGTAGTGTGGGGTTAGTTCAGTTTCAAATAGTTCCTTGTTTCAGCTTATACTTCTTTTCAAGGTCTACAGGCCCCTTCCAGTGCTTGGTCAATGCTAACTGCAGGTTTTCAATCTGTTGTGCCTGTCACTTTGCGAGCAGTTCCCTGTTATTTGTTTATTTTGGCCTCCTCTGTTTGCAAGTCTCCTCAGTGTCTAATTTCCACCCTGACGCAAGGGGGTGAGGTGGTCACTTATTTAGGCTCACTTGTTCAGTAGTGCTGTGGGGAGGGAGGAATACTGCAAACAAATATCACTGGCATGTGTGGGGAGTGCCCACAGTGTATGGACCATACTGGGTTGCACTCGCTTATGGTGCCTGTGCTTTCCCTGTCTACACTGCTCAGACTCCAGGTTGCTTGGAAGGGGAACTTTCCAAAGCAGGCCCCAGATTGCATGCACTTCCCAGGTCTAAGCTGCTCAGGTTCAGGTTCTCCATAAAGGCATAGACTCGGCTGGGCCTGCGTTATGTGTCTTTCCCAAGTCCAAGGAGCTCAGGCAACCAGGTGCTTGGCAAGCACATCGTCCCAGGTGTGCAGTGCGTCTTATCACCTCTCTGGTCCCAGTCTCTTGGTTTACTGGATGCGCTGCCAGAGCGCTGTCTCAGGTGTGCCGTGTGTCTCCCCTGAGGGGCTGATCTCAGGTTGCAGCCNAAAGTAGGCACCTTTCTCTCATTCCTGACTTTAGGGAAAATACTTTCAAGTTTTCACCTTTGAGGTGAAAACACCTTTGAGGGTAATGTTTGTTGTGGTTTTATCATATATGACCTTTATTATTCTGAGTTATATTCCTTCTATGCATGCTTTCTGGAGGGTTTTTGTCATAAATGGATCTTTAATTTTGTCAAAAGCTTTCTCTGCATATATTGAGATAATCATATGGTTTTTATCTTTTAATTTGTCAATGTTGTGTATCACATTGATTGATTTGTGAATACTGAAGAATCCTTGCATCCCTGGGATAAAGCCCACTTGGTCAGGATGTATGATTTTTTAAAAAAATGTTATTGGATTTTATTTCCTAGAATTTTTTTAAAGGATTTTTGTATCTATGTTCATCTGTGATGTTGGTCTGTAGTTTTCATTTTTTGTTGCATCTTTGTCTGGTTTTGGTATTAGGGTGATGGTGGTCTCATGGGATGAGTTTGGCAATGTACCTTCCTCTGCAATTTCCTGGAAGAATTTGAGTAGGATAAGTATTAGGTCTTCTCTAAATTTTTGGTAGAATTTGGCTGTGAAGCCATCTGGTCTTGGGCTTTTGTTTACTGGAAGACTACTGATTACAGCTTCATTTCCGTGATCGGTCTATTAAGATTTTATCTTTCTTCCTGGTTCAGTTGTGGAAGGTTAGACTTTTTTAAGATTTCATCCATGTCTTCCATGTGGTCCATTTTATTGTCATATAATTGCTGATAGTAATCTTTGTATTTCTGTGTTGTCTGTTGTGATTTCTCCATTTTCATTTCTAATTCTGTTGATTTGATTTTTGTCGCTTTGTTTCTTGATGAGCCTGGCTAATGGTTTTTCTATTTTATTTATCTTCTCAAAGAACCAGCTTTTAGTTTTGTTGATTTTTGCTATAGTCACCTTTGTTTATTTTTCAATTACTTCTGCCCTAATTTTTATGAGTTCTTTCCTTCTACTAACCCTGGGGTTCTTCATTTCTTCTTTTTCTAGTTGCTTTAGGTGTACAGTTAGGTTATTTATTTGATTTTTCTCTTGTTTCCTGAGGTAAGCTTGTAATGCTATGAATCTTCCCCTTAGCACTGCTTTTACTGAATCCCTTAGGTTTTGTGTTGTTGTGTTTTCATTTTCATTCGCTTGTATGCATATTTTGATTTCATTTTTAATTGCTTCCGTGATTTGTTGGTTACTCAGAAGCATGCTGTTTAGACTCCATATATTTGTATTTTTAATAGTTTTTTTTTCCCCTGTAGTTGACATCTAATCTTACTGCATTGGAATTAAAAAAGAGGCTTGGAATGATTTCAATTTTTTGAATTTACTAAGGCTATATTTATGGCCTAGTATGTGATCTATCCTGTAGAAGGTTCCATGTGCTCTTGAGAAAAAAAGTGAAATGCATTGAGAGTGAAATATCATATATATATTCATTATGTCTAACTAGTCCATTGTATCATTTATAATTTGTGTTTCCTTGCTAATTTTGTTTAGTTGGTCTATCCATAGGTATGAGTGGGATATTAAAGTCTCTCACTATTATTGTGTTACTGTTAGTTTCCCCTTTCATACTTGTTAGCATTTGCCTTACATATTGCAGTGTGCTTATATTGAGTGCATATATATTTATAATTGTTATATCTTCTTCTTGGATTGATCCTTTGATCATTATTTAGTGTCTTTCTTTGTAATTTTTCATGGCCTTTATTTCAAAGTCTATTTTGTCTGATATGAGTATTGTTCCTCTCGCTTTTTTTGGTCTGCATTTGCTTGAAATATATTTTTCCAACTCTCTACTTTCAGTCTGTATGTGTCTTTTGGTTTGAGGTGGGTCACTTCTAGGCAGCATATATAGAGGTCTTGATTTTGTATCCATTCCGCCAGTCTTTGTCTTTTGGTTGGGGCATTCAACTCATTTACATTTTCGGGTAATTATTGTTAAGTATGATGCCATTGCTATTTATTTTGTTGTTTTGGATTCAAGTTAATAAACCTTAATAGCTTCCCTTGTAGCTCAATTTGTAAAGAATCTGGCTGCAGTGCAGGAGACCCGGGTTCGATCCCTTGTTTGGGAAGATCCCCTAGTGATGGAAATGGCAAACCACTCCAGTATCCTTACCTGGAAATTCTCATGGACACAAGAGCCTGGTGGGCTGTCATCCTTGGGGTCACAAAGAATCGAGCATGACTGAGTGACTGACACTTACTTATAAACCTTTTCTTTGTTTCCTGTCTAGAGAAATTCCTTTATCATTTGTTGAAGTGCTGGTTTGGTGGTGATGAATTCTCTCAGCTTTTGTTTGTCTGTAAAGCTTTCATTTCTCCTTCATATTTGAATGAGGTCCTTACTGAGTACAGTAATGTGAGTTGTAGGTTTTTCTCTTTCATCACTTAAAGTATGTTCTGCCAATCCCTTCAGGCCTGAAGAGTTTTTGTAGAAAGATCAGCTGTTATCCTTATGGGAATCCCCTTGTGTGTTATTTGTTGGTTTTCCCTTGCTGCTTTTAGTATTTGCTCTTTGTGTTTGATATTGGTTAATTTGATTAATATGTGTCTTGGGGTGTTTCACCTTGAGTTTATCCTGTTTTTGATCCTCTGGCTTTTCTGGACTTGGGTGGCTACTTCCTTCCATATTTTGAGGAAGTTTTCAACTATTATCTCCTCAAGTATTTTCTCATGGCCTTTCTGCCTTCTGAGACCCCTATGATTCAAATGTTGAGGCATTTAACATTGTCACAGAGGTCTCTGATGTTGTCCTCATTTTTTAAAATTATTTTTTTTATTTTTTCCTCTCTACTTCATTTATTTCCACCATTCTATCTTCTACTCACTTATCCTATCCTCTGCTTCAGTTATTCTACTGTTGGTTCCCACCAGAATTCTTTTGATCTTATTTATTACAGTATTCATTACTGATTGATTTCTTTTTTATCTCTTCTAGGTCCTTGTTAAACATTCTTGCATCTTCTCAATCCTCGTTTCTAGTCTATTTATCTGTAACTTATTTTGTTTTCAAGATTTTGGGTCATCTTTACTATCATTATTCTGAATTATTTTTGAGGTAGACTCCCTATCTCTTCCTCTATTGTTTGGTTTGTTGGGGATTTATTCTGTTCCTTTACCTTCTAAATATTTCTCTGCCTTTTCATTTTATTTAGATTGTTCTGTTTGGGGTGGCCTTTCTGTATGCTGGAAGTTTGTGGTTCCTTTTTATTGTTGACTAAAAATAAAGAAAGGTTGCTCCCTGTGGGTGTGGTTGGACATTTGGCTTGTCAAGGTTTCCTGGTTATGGAAGCTTGAGTCCATGTTCTGGTGGATGAAGCTGGATCTCCTCTCTGAGTGCAATGAAGTACCCAGTAGTGAGTTTTAAGGTGCCTATGGGTTTGGTGTGACTTTGAACAGCCTGTATATTGAAGCTCAAGGCTATGTTCTTGTGTTGCTGGAGAATTAGCATGGTATATCTTGCTTTGGCACTTGTTGGCTCTTGGGTGGAACTTGGTTTCAGTGTAGGTATGCAGGGTTTTGGATGTGCTCTTGTTGATTAATGTTCCCTGGAGTCAGGAGTTGTCTGGTGTTCTCAAGTTTTGGATATAAGTCTCTTACCTCTGGCTTTCAGTCTTAATCTTACAGTAGCCTCAAGACTTCTGCATCCATTCAGCACTGCTGATAAAACATCTAGATAAATGGTGAAAAGAATCTGCACAGTGAGGGGCACCCAGTAAGGTTCACAGAGTTACATGGAGAAGAGAAGAGGGAGGAGGAAGACAGAAGTGACCAGGAGGTGAAGAAGGGAATCCAAAACGGAGAGAGCAGTTTAGCCAATAATCAATTCCCTATGTGCTGTCCACAGTCTGGAATACCCAGAGAGGTTCACAGAATTAAATAGAGAAGAGAAGAGGGAGAAGAGATACAGGTGACCATGAGGAGAAGAAGGGCAGTCAAAAAGAGAGAGACCAATCTAGCCAGTAATCAGTTCCCTAAGTGTTCGCCATAGCCCAGAACACCTAGAGAGATTCAGAGTTAAGTAGAGAAGCATATTGGGAGGGAGGAGATAGAGGTGAACTGGGTGAGAAGAGGGAGAGTCAAAAGGGAAGAGAGCAATCAAACCAGTAATCACACCCCTGAGTAAAAATAGGTACTGAAGATTATATTCTTAAAGGTACAAGATTGATAACAGATAACAAATAGCAAAGATTTAAAATCTAGGGTAGAGGTTAGCCTCTGAAAAATGCAACATTAAAAATATAAAACCAATCACAAATTATAAAAAATACATATGTGAAATTTGCTTTAAAAAAATAGGGTCTTTTTTGCAAGGTAATAATGGGTTATAAAAATGAAAATCAAAGGAATAATAAAGAACTGAAAAATTGAAAAAATGATAATAGTAAAAATATATCTAGGAATTTCTCTGGAGCTCTTGAGGGTAGTGTGGGGTTAGTTCAGTTTCAAATAGTTCCTTGTTTCAGCTTATACTTCTTTTCAAGGTCTACAGGCCCCTTCCAGTGCTTGGTCAATGCTAACTGCAGGTTTTCAATCTGTTGTGCCTGTCACTTTGCGAGCAGTTCCCTGTTATTTGTTTATTTTGGCCTCCTCTGTTTGCAAGTCTCCTCAGTGTCTAATTTCCACCCTGACGCAAGGGGGTGAGGTGGTCACTTATTTAGGCTCACTTGTTCAGTAGTGCTGTGGGGAGGGAGGAATACTGCAAACAAATATCACTGGCATGTGTGGGGAGTGCCCACAGTGTATGGACCATACTGGGTTGCACTCGCTTATGGTGCCTGTGCTTTCCCTGTCTACACTGCTCAGACTCCAGGTTGCTTGGAAGGGGAACTTTCCAAAGCAGGCCCCAGATTGCATGCACTTCCCAGGTCTAAGCTGCTCAGGTTCAGGTTCTCCATAAAGGCATAGACTCGGCTGGGCCTGCGTTATGTGTCTTTCCCAAGTCCAAGGAGCTCAGGCAACCAGGTGCTTGGCAAGCACATCGTCCCAGGTGTGCAGTGCGTCTTATCACCTCTCTGGTCCCAGTCTCTTGGTTTACTGGATGCGCTGCCAGAGCGCTGTCTCAGGTGTGCCGTGTGTCTCCCCTGAGGGGCTGATCTCAGGTTGCAGCCGTCCTGGCAGATGTCAACCAACCAATATCCCAGGAAGAAGTGGTTAGCAAGTGGGAGCCTGCTCCCAGTTTGGTGGAGGATGCCGTCTCTGGGGCCAAAATTGCCCCTTGCCTTCTGGCTCTGGCTGTCACCTGCCTGCCTCTCTGCCTCCAGTGGGGCAGGAGGTGGGGGTGGGGTGGTGGGGGAGGAGCCGGTCTGCAGCCTGCTAGCTCTCCTTTGGCATTGGCTCAATCCTTTGTTCTGTGAGCGGGCCAAGATGTGGCTTAGGTTAGAGCTTTTCTTTCGCTCGCTCTCTCTCTCTCTTTTTTCCTCTCTCTCTCTGTCCCACACTTTGTGTTGCTATCTCATATTAGCTTCCTCAGATTGTCCTCAGGGCATTCAGGACTGGTCCTTAACCCTAAATAATGCAACAGTGCCTTCTCCACTTGCTGGTGACAGATGTGAGCGTTTGAGATACTTCTCCACTTGGAGTTGTGGCATGTATTCTGTGGGTTTGTTCCCCCCCCCTCCCTGTTATGTTTCCTTCATCCTGGTGGCTCAGACATTAAAGCATCTGCCCTCAATGAAGGAGACCTGGGTTCTACCCCTGGGTAGGGAAGATCCCATGGAGAAGGAAATGGAAACCCACTCCAGTATTCTTGCCTGAAAAATCCCAAGCACAGAGTGTAAGAAATGCCGCGGGATAAAAAAGCCACCTCTAAGGACCTTCAATGGAAACCTTTATTGGGCGGTCGCTCTCAGGCAGAACTCCTGGGGGGAGCGAGCAGGGGAAGGGAGTCTGCGAGGTATGGGAGTGGGACCGAGGTTTTTATAGTCAGGGCTGCCCTTCAAGCCAGGTCCCCCATATGAGGTAGGAAGCGCGGGCTGATTGGCTTCCAAGGGCTCCGTATTGGCACTTAATTGGGCCAGGCCATGGGGTTGGTTCCTGGAAGATTGATCTGCTTCTGGATCCTGTTTGGACAGTGGCCTTCTAAGACCCTTTTCTGGGGCTTTTCATTGCGACATGCCCGAACATGCCAGACCTCTCAGAGAGGACCCTGGTAGGCTACAGTTCATAGGGTCGCAAAGGGTCAACATACCTGAGCGACTTTAGTTTCTTTGTTTCTTTCACTTTATGTTGCCCTCTGAGATTCCAAAACTCCCCACAGACCCACTGGTGAGAGGGTTTCCTGGTGTTTGGAAACTTCTCTCCCTTCACGACTCCTTCCCCAGGATGGGTCTCTGTCCCTAACTCTTTTGTCTCTTTTTGTCTTCTAAATTTTGTCCTACATCCTTTGGAAGAGAATGGGCTACCTTTCTGGGTGCCTGGTGTCCTCCGCCAGTGTTCAGAAGTTGTTTTGGGGAAGTTGTTCAGCATTCAAATGATCTTTTGATGAATTTGTGGGGGAGAAAGTGATCTCCCTGTCCTATTCCTCCACCATCTTAAAACTGCCCCCCAATTAGCATTCTCTTAATTGTTTTGGGTTTTTTGTAGGTCTTTCCTTTGTCTTATGCTTATCGCCTAATATGTCTGTTTAACATATGTTGTAAAGGTGGTTTGGTGGTGCTAAATTCTCTTAACTACTGCTTGTCTGTAAAGGTTTTAATTTTTCCATCAATTTTGAATGAAATCCTTGCCAGGTAAAGTAATCTTGCTTATAGATTTTCCCCTTTCAGTACTTTAAAGATTTCCTGCCATTCCTTTCTGGCCTGCAGGATTTCTGCTGAAACATCAGCTGTTAATCAAATGGCTTTTCCCTTGTGTGTTGCTTGTTGCTTTTCCCTTGCTGCTTTTAATATTCTTTCTTTGTGTTTAATCTCTGTTGGTTATTATGCATCTTGACATGTTTATGCTGGATTTATCCTGTATTGGACTCTCTGTGCTTCTTGAACTTGATTGACTATTTCCTTTCCCATGCTGGGAAGGTTTCAACCATAGTATCTTCAAAATAATGCTCAGTGGCTTTCTTTTTCTCTTCTTCCTCTGGGACCTCTATAGCTCAAATGTTGATGTGTTTAACGCTGTCCCAGAGGTCTCTGAAACTCTCCTCAATTATTTTCATTCTTTTTCCTTTACTCTGCTTATCAGCAACTATTTCAACCATTCTATCTTCCAGCTCATTGTTCCATTCTTCTGCTTCAGTTACTGTATTATTGTTTCCTTCTAGAGTATTTGTAATTTCAGTAATTGTGTATTCTTCTTTGTTTGTTCATTCTTTATTTCTTCTATATCTTTGGTAATTGTGTTAATTGTGTTGATTGCTTGTTGGCCTGTTGTGCATTCTGTTTTCAAGGTTTTGGAACATCTTTACCATCATTATTCTGATTTTTTTTTTTCACATATTTGAACTATTTCCTCTTAGGGCTTTTTTTTTTTTTTTCCTAAGGTCTTGTGTGCCTCTAGTTTATTCCTTCATTTGAGCAATATTTTTTTTTTACCTTTGCTTTTTTATCTTCTTTTCTTTATTGCATTTGATGTCTCCTTTGCTCAGGCATTCAGGTTGAATTCCTCCTTCCTTTAGGTTTCTGCCCTTGCTGTGTAAGGTTGTGCACGTGATTTCTGTAGGCTTCTTTTGGGTGTGAGTTTTGTTGTACTCTGGTGAAATGAGGTAAGTTTTTGTTTTTGTTTTTGTTTTCTCTTCCCTTTGATGGCCAGGGCTGTATGAGGTGGCAATCTTATTTGCTGATGACTGGGTTTGTGTTTTTATCTTGTTTGTTTTTTGGGTGAGGCATTGTACACTGGATGCTGCTGGCAGTTGTCTGATGCCAGGTATATACAGGTGGAGGCTTTTATGTGAATTCTCACTAATAAATACACCCTGGGGTTAGGAGTTTTATGGCAGTCCAGGGTCTTGTCAGAGCCCCCAAATTGCTGGGCCTGATCTCTGGCCAGGGAAGTGAGATTCCACAGGTGGTTTGTAATGGCATTAAAAGGGATAAAACAAACACACTAAAACAAGAAACAAACTACAAACCACAGACAAATGGCAGATACAGAATCAGGCAAGTACTAACAAAAAAATGGGAAATATACACACATAAACAAAACCAAACAATGAAAAAAAAGAAAGTAGAAGAGATTTATCCAGTGAGCAAAGGAAAGTAAGAAACAAATCTGACTAAAAGCATAAACTTGAAAACAAAACAAATGCCATATGTCAACAGGGGAAATAAAACAGCTAAACAAAACAGACTAATAAACATAATGAGGAAAAGCGAGAAAAGGAAAAAAGAAAGAAAGGCTAGAATAGCAAATTTAAACAGAGGTAGATAAAGAGGTTTTACATATATTAAAGAAAAACAACAATGGAAAAAGAATAAGAAAAGCAAGCAAAAGAATATATGTGGGAAAATAGTGATAATTTTTTTTAAAACTTTGAAAATTAAAGAGGAAAACAACCATCAAACCCACAAAAGACCAATGTAGAGGCAGAATTATTTAAAGGAAATTAAATGTATGGTTAAAAAAATTTCTCAAAAGTGTAAATAGATTTAATTATAGTATTAAAATCAACAGCTACAACAACAGAGAGCAAAAAGCAAGTAAAAATTTAAAAACCCAGTAGCAATTTCTAAGTAAATCAGACTATAAGAAAAATAAATATTTTTCTTGGATCAGCTGTCAGCATCCTTTTCCTCAATGTGGGTCACAGTCCACCTCACCTCTCTAGGATGCCCTCCAGTTCTGGGCTGGTCTCTTACCTGTTGTGGCCACAGCTCAGACTCTAATCTGGTCCTACTCTTGTATGTTCTTGCTCTAATGTCCACATCTGCCAGTGCTAGTGTGTTTTTTGCAGGAATTCTCATTCTCCTTTATATATTCCATAGATACAAAATCTGCCAGTTGATCATGTGGATTCAATCTTTAGCTTGTACCACTGGTGGGAATGTTTTGGTTATATTCCTTAGCCACCTGCCCCTGGATTTCACTTGTGGTTTTATCTCCACCTTTGCATGTCAGTCATCCACAGGAGTTTACTCCTGAGGCTCCCCTGGGGGACTTGGGTGTGCCCCAGGAAGGACCGAATGTGGAGGTGGTGCAGTTGCTTGGTTAGCAGGGATCCTGCCAGTACCAGGTACTAAGGGGAGCCACTGGCTAGGACAACAGGAAATATGATGCCCTTAGGGTTGTTTTTTTTTTTTTTTTTTTTTTTT
>SJYW01034447.1:0-10478 GCA_006410735.1 Raphicerus campestris | reverse complement strand
TCTCAGTGGGCTAAAGTCAGAGTATTAGTAGGACTCCATTCTTTTGTGGAGGTGCTAGGGGAGAATCTTGTTTTCTTTTCTTTTCCAGCTTTTAGAACTCCCCATATTTCTTGGCTCTTTTCCTCTCTCCTTAACTGTCCACCCTCCTTGAGAGATACCCCTCTCAAGATCCTTAACTTAGTATGTTTTGGCCACAAAAAGCAGTACTCAGGGTTCCAGGAGATAGAATATGAACATGTCATTTTGGAGGCCACCATTCAAGTCACTACAACTTACATCCATCAATTCCATTCAGTCAACATTTTCTGACATCCCTTTATACCCAGCTCTGTGATAGGTAAAAAATGAAGGTATATAGAAGGAATCTCTGTCCTAAAGATCATAACCCAGTAATGGAATAAGATAAGAGCCTAGCAGAGAGAGTTCTATAGGCATACACACAAGGAACAGCTAACCCAGATCAGAAAAAGAAGTGTCAGGGAAAAGTTGCTCACAGAAAAATCAGTCCTTTATCTGCTCTTCTGAGAACACTATTAGAATTCTGAGTTCCTGGCATCAACAAAAGCAGCCAGAAATGGCTATAATCTAAATATCATACTTAACCTGTTAACAGTATGCTAACACTAATAAGGATTCTAGCTCAGTACATGTAAATGCTATACTACTTGCAAAGGGTGACAAGTAAAAGAAAGAACTTCTCAAGAAAAAAAAATGTAATTAAAAATAGGATGAAAAATAGAGGAATACTTAAATTGCAGAAGAAACCTGATCAGTGAGGATGGGGAAAGATAGGGCAAACATTCAGTATTCTTTACCAGAGGCAATAATGATTGAAAAGTTTCTGAAATTCTTTAATCTTGATTACCTACTTTGTTGTATGACCAAGGTTCTCCTGCACCAGAAATAAGATTTTAAGAGATTTTTAACCTCAGTTAAAGAAACTAACCAAAATCTCCTTATTAGATACAAGTTCAGTTCAGTTCAGTCACTCAGTCGTGTCCAACTCTTTGCAACCTCCTGGACTGCAGCACACCAGGCCTCCCTGTCCATCACCAGCTCCCGGAGCTTTAAACTTATGGGTACAAAGACTGCAGCATAAACTCATATCATTAAGTCCTGTGATGTCTCTTTATAAAAGCTGTCAATCTCCGAAAGTTAAAATTTACAAATTATAGAAGTTTTCATGTATTTAACATTAAATGTAAGAGTTTAAAAAATGAAAAGTCTACATATTCTCCCTCAATTTTCAACTCTTTTATTCAATTTCTTGTTTAGTATTGACCACTCATCATAGTCCTCATACCTACAACATGTTTTCAAAAGTATTCTTTTTCAATAAGAAGCATTCTTTTTCACTTATGTCCCATTAAGACTTTCTATACATAAATTCTTTTAACTTAAAGGAGAAGCAGCAGTGGCTCCCAGTGGCCGATTTTATGACAGGGATACTTTCTTATCACAGTTTTTATATTTTCACATATGGTTTCTAAAATTACCAAGAACCTCACAGAAGTTAGAGTATTAGAAAAAATAGATTAACAAAAGGAAGTTTAATTAGCTTTAACCCTGTACTCTTCTATTTGACAGCAATAAGAATATTATAATGCTTTTTAGAGAACTAAGAAATGCCTTAAAACATAACACATTACTTAAATTACATGCTTTTCCATTTCCAAAGTGTCTGGAGTCACTTACTGACTCAGCCAAACAGTCACTATTATAGCAAACAGTCAAGTAGCAAGGTATTTTCACACAACAAAGCACTGTCACCTATTTGTTTGATCCGATTAAGATGGCTAAAACCTGAACTAATTCCCCTAGAACATTTCACCTCAAGTACGTAACTGAAATAGAGGCTGTCTCTTATACACATCTTGGTAAAGAGAAATTAAGGATGCTATGTAATTAAAATCACTAATCATAAAAAAAATAAAAATAAAAAAATAAAATAAAATAAAATAAAATCACTAATCATCTCGTCTTACACAAGAAGATTATGCTGGACTAATAGAGTGAACCCAACAGAAATAACAAAGGTCCTTAAATGGCGAGGGGAAACAAATGATGTAAAATAAAGGCTCAACTAACCACTGCAGGCTTTGAAGTTGGTAAGAATTAATTTCTGCAGTTTTAAGCCACTCAGTTTGTGGTAGTTTATTACAGCAGACAGAGGAAACTCCTGTATGTATATAGTGTTTTGAGGCAATGACGTCCCAACACTGATGATTAGAATATTTGTGTCCAACTTGGCGTGGCATAGTTTTTCTTTAATACTTTGAGTAAAATTAGCCTTAATCTAGATTATAGTAGTTTCTTATTGCTGCTGACACAGACTATCACAGATATTAGTAGTTTCAAATAACTCATTTATTATTTTAAAATTATGGAAGTCAGAAGTCTGGAATAGGNCTTGATGCAACACTAAACAGCACTTATATAAAACACTGACAAAGGAATAAAGTTTGATATATTTTGATTATATTCAGATAATGTAGGGGAGATAATTGTATTCAATTACCTTAAGATAAATATAGCAACTTTAAAATTGAAAATCAAGAATTAGCAATATAATTATATACAGCTGACTAAGTAATGGCCCTCCAGGACGGCTACATCCTAATCCCCAGAACCTGTTACTTTACATAGCAAAAGAGATTATGCATTTAGGATTAAGGACCCTGAGATGGGAATACTATCGAGGATTATTCAGGGAGATCCACCAGTGTCCTCACAAGAGATGTGATGTGATGATGGAAAAACCCTGGAGTGATACAGTACACTTTTAAGTTGAAAGAAGGAACCACAAACCAAAGAATATAGGTAACCACTAGAAACTGGAAAATACAAAACCAAAAAGCAGGGGAATGGATCCTCTCTAGGGCCTCTGGAAGGTAACCAGTCTTAACACCTTAACTGTGGCTCAATGAAACTGACTTTGGACTTTTGGAATTACAAGAAAATAAATCCAACCTGTTTTAAGTCACTGAACTTGTGGTAATATGTCATAATGACAACAGATAGCTAATATAGCGACTTATTCAGGTAAGGGAAGCTAAATTCCAAAAGGAATAGCTCTAAGATCTGGACTGGCTAGTTCTGGAGGAATAAAGCTAAAGATTGCAGCATTTCATTATAGTACTGCATTTAAGTACTATATGCTATTTTTAAACAATTTGCAATTATTACTTTGACTAAAACATAAGATATTATCCCACTAAAATTAAAGACCAATCAATGGTACTATGGCTACTTTGGCATAAAACTAAATAAATTTTCGTGATTAATTTTAAAGTTAATGCCACAGGCAGAAAAATGGTCCCCCAAAGATGTCTATGTCCTAATACCCAGGAGTTGTGAATATGTTACATTACATGGTAAAGAGAAATTAAGGATGCTATGTAATTAAAATCACTAATCATAAAAAAAATAAAAATAAAAAAATAAAATAAAATAAAATAAAATCACTAATCATCTCGTCTTACACAAGAAGATTATGCTGGACTAATAGAGTGAACCCAACAGAAATAACAAAGGTCCTTAAATGGCGAGGGGAAACAAATGATGTAAAATAAAGGCTCAACTAACCACTGCAGGCTTTGAAGTTGGTAAGAATTAATTTCTGCAGTTTTAAGCCACTCAGTTTGTGGTAGTTTATTACAGCAGACAGAGGAAACTCCTGTATGTATATAGTGTTTTGAGGCAATGACGTCCCAACACTGATGATTAGAATATTTGTGTCCAACTTGGCGTGGCATAGTTTTTCTTTAATACTTTGAGTAAAATTAGCCTTAATCTAGATTATAGTAGTTTCTTATTGCTGCTGACACAGACTATCACAGATATTAGTAGTTTCAAATAACTCATTTATTATTTTAAAATTATGGAAGTCAGAAGTCTGGAATAGGTCTCAGTGGGCTAAAGTCAGAGTATTAGTAGGACTCCATTCTTTTGTGGAGGTGCTAGGGGAGAATCTTGTTTTCTTTTCTTTTCCAGCTTTTAGAACTCCCCATATTTCTTGGCTCTTTTCCTCTCTCCTTAACTGTCCACCCTCCTTGAGAGATACCCCTCTCAAGATCCTTAACTTAGTATGTTTTGGCCACAAAAAGCAGTACTCAGGGTTCCAGGAGATAGAATATGAACATGTCATTTTGGAGGCCACCATTCAAGTCACTACAACTTACATCCATCAATTCCATTCAGTCAACATTTTCTGACATCCCTTTATACCCAGCTCTGTGATAGGTAAAAAATGAAGGTATATAGAAGGAATCTCTGTCCTAAAGATCATAACCCAGTAATGGAATAAGATAAGAGCCTAGCAGAGAGAGTTCTATAGGCATACACACAAGGAACAGCTAACCCAGATCAGAAAAAGAAGTGTCAGGGAAAAGTTGCTCACAGAAAAATCAGTCCTTTATCTGCTCTTCTGAGAACACTATTAGAATTCTGAGTTCCTGGCATCAACAAAAGCAGCCAGAAATGGCTATAATCTAAATATCATACTTAACCTGTTAACAGTATGCTAACACTAATAAGGATTCTAGCTCAGTACATGTAAATGCTATACTACTTGCAAAGGGTGACAAGTAAAAGAAAGAACTTCTCAAGAAAAAAAAATGTAATTAAAAATAGGATGAAAAATAGAGGAATACTTAAATTGCAGAAGAAACCTGATCAGTGAGGATGGGGAAAGATAGGGCAAACATTCAGTATTCTTTACCAGAGGCAATAATGATTGAAAAGTTTCTGAAATTCTTTAATCTTGATTACCTACTTTGTTGTATGACCAAGGTTCTCCTGCACCAGAAATAAGATTTTAAGAGATTTTTAACCTCAGTTAAAGAAACTAACCAAAATCTCCTTATTAGATACAAGTTCAGTTCAGTTCAGTCACTCAGTCGTGTCCAACTCTTTGCAACCTCCTGGACTGCAGCACACCAGGCCTCCCTGTCCATCACCAGCTCCCGGAGCTTTAAACTCATGGGTACAAAGACTGCAGCATAAACTCATATCATTAAGTCCTGTGATGTCTCTTTATAAAAGCTGTCAATCTCTGAAAGTTAAAATTTACAAATTATAGAAGTTTTCATGTATTTAACATTAAATGTAAGAGTTTAAAAAATGAAAAGTCTACATATTCTCCCTCAATTTTCAACTCTTATTCAATTTCTTGTTTCGTATTGACCACTCATCATAGTCCTCATACCTACAACATGTTTTCAAAAGTATTCTTTTTCAATAAGAAGCATTCTTTTTCACTTATGTCCCATTAAGACTTTCTATACATAAATTCTTTTAACTTAAAGGAGAAGCAGCAGTGGCTCCCAGTGGCCGATTTTATGACAGGGATACTTTCTTATCACAGTTTTTATATTTTCACATATGGTTTCTAAAATTACCAAGAACCTCACAGAAGTTAGAGTATTAGAAAAAATAGATTAACAAAAGGAAGTTTAATTAGCTTTAACCCTGTACTCTTCTATTTGACAGCAATAAGAATATTATAATGCTTTTTAGAGAACTAAGAAATGCCTTAAAACATAACACATTACTTAAATTACATGCTTTTCCATTTCCAAAGTGTCTGGAGTCACTTACTGACTCAGCCAAACAGTCACTATTATAGCAAACAGTCAAGTAGCAAGGTATTATCACACAACAAAGCACTGTCACCTATTTGTTTGATCCGATTAAGATGGCTAAAACCTGAACTAATTCCCCTAGAACATTTCACCTCAAGTACGTAACTGAAATAGAGGTGATATCCTAGATTTTTCACCATGATATGTGACAGAAGTCAAAAGACATCACCCCAAGGTTTCTGTCCCCCAGTTTGATTGATTGATTGGTAATTCAACCAAACTCTAATCCAAGTATTGCTGTGAAGGGATTTTACAGATAGAATTAGGTTATTTATCAGNCGTAACTGAAATAGAGGAGATATCCTAGATTTTTCACCATGATATGTGACAGAAGTCGAAAGACATCACCCCAAGGTTTCTGTCCCCCAGTTTGATTGACTGATTGGTAATTCAACCAAACTCTAATCCAAGTATTGCTGTGAAGGGATTTTACAGATAGAATTAGGTTATTTATCAACTGATCTTAAAGAACTACCACGGACTACTGCAGTGAACCAAAAGAATCAAATGATCCCTTAACAGCAGCAGATGGCAGAAAAGTCAGATCAGAACTACAAGAGAACAGAGAGGTCAGAGAGACTCAAAGCATATAAAAAGACTTATCTGCCATTGCGACTTTTGAAGACAGAAAGAAAACTAGAAGCAAAAGAGTGAGAGCAGCCTCTAGACACTGAAAACAACCTCTGGCAACAGCCAGTAAAGAAACAGAGACCTCAGTCCTCCAACTGAATGCAACTGAATTTGGCCAATGACCTGGACGCAGATTCATCCAGTTTTCAGAAAAGAATAGAGCCCTGCTAACATCTGAGCTCTAAAGAACCAAGCTCTGCCCGAGACATCTGACCACAGAACTGAGATAATAAACGTGTGTTTTAAGCCATTAAGTCTGTGATAATTTGTTACAGCAAAATTTTTTTAAAAATACAGATTTTGGTATCAAGTAGAACGGGGCTATAGTACCTCTAAGTGTGGACATGCCGTTAGAATAGGGCAGTTGGGGGAGACTGGTAGAACTTTGAGGAACATGATAGAAACAGCATTGAACAAGCCAGTAGCAGAAATCTACACTTTAAAGAGCACTGCCAGTGATGGCTCACACACCGCTTGAAGAAATCAAGATTTGGAGGATAAAAAGATCTGTTTGTCACTGGGTATTATTTTGTCATCCATTTTGGCTTTAAACAGGAGTGTTTAGCACATTTTGTTTATATAATTGTCCATTCAGTTCATTTAACTCTACTGTCTTGTTATTGCTTCTTTCATTTCATCTGTTTTTGCTGGTGCTTCTCTTTTCCTCCCTTCCTGTCCTGTTTTATGTCTAAGCACCCCCATCTCTCACCTGGGTTAAGGTAGTAGCCAACCATCTGATCTCCTTGTATCTACCCTGTCCCTTACTCCCTTACTCACAGGGGCAGTCTCGTCCTATTTTTTTCTACCTTTTCTGGTTAAAGACCAAGTGCTATTAATACAATAACCCCCATTACCTCTCTGGCCTCATCTCCTAGTATTTACCCCCTCCCTCACTCCATTTCACACTAACTTCTTGACACATATTTGAACATTCCAGACACAATGCTTCTTCCTCTGTTTAGAAAACTTTCCCTAAACATTTTTGAGCAAATGTTAGTTTTCCATAACTATTTGCAGTAAGCAGAATAACACCCTCCACCTCAGATGTCCATGTCCTTTATCCCTAAAACCTAGGAATCTTACATTACATGGTAAAGGAGAATTAGGACTGCAGATGTTAATATTGCTAATCAGATGACATTAAAATAGGGAGATTATCCTGACTATCCAGAAGAGCTGAAGTCTTCACTGGGGTCCCTAAAAGAGAATGAGCAAGACTTGACATGAGGCAGAATAATCAGAAAGATACAATTATTGCTGGCTTTAAAGATGGAGGAAGAAGACCAGAAAGAAATGTGGCCAGCCTCTACAAGATGGAAAAGGCAGAAAACGGATTCTTCCCCAGAGTCTTCATACATTAACATGGGCTACCAATGCCTTGATTTTAGCCCATTGAGACCCATTTCAGATTTCTCACCTCCAGAACTGTAAAAATAATACACTGAATTGTTCAAACCACTTTTAAGTTTACGGTAATATGTTACGGCAGCAAAAGAAAACTAATATGCTACCTTAAGAAAACTAATATGCTACCGTAGTTATATAAGCCCTTATTTCCTACTTCCCTTTGCTGCTTAATTTTCCTTCACAAAATATATTACCCTCTAACAAACTATTTACTTTACTTATAAATGTAAATTTCATAAGTAAATGTAAGCTCCATAAAGGCAAAGATTCTATTTTTTTTCAGTTTCCCAGGGCCTGGTACATGATTGTATGCCAAGTATTTGCTGAATGAACATTTGATAGATTATAAATATAAATACATAAATATGTTGGAAAAGCTGTGCTTATGGTGATGCTGACAATGACAGAAATAACATTAATCTTAAAGAAAAACAAGATATAATCAATGGCTATTTGCAGTCAATGACAGTCAGATTTACAGCTATACATTAATATCTCTCAAAACATCTTTATTATTCAGTCTGCATTCCCCTTCTTCTCAATTGCAACTTTTTTTTAAATTACAGTTTTAACAATTCAGGAGACACAAATATATGATTTTTTAAACTCTTAACGCTTTTCAGTAGAATATCATAACCTTACCTGTAAGTTCAAAAAAGAACCAATATACAAATATTTCCTTCCTAAAGAAAGTTACTGACATTTGAGAAAGTCTCCAAGTTTGAAAAATAAGACAAAATTTTGACAATTACAAACAGAGGTCTTACTATCTTTATTCAAAGAGTAAAAAATTGTCACTGGTATTGAAAGGCATTGCTTACCTGTTCCAGGAGTAGTTGTCACAACTCCAACGAGAGGACTCTGCATTACTGAAATGTTTGCCTACGGGAAAACAGAAGTGTTCAGGTCAAATGCAAAGTTCTAACCATAAAATAAACACAATAAATGCTGAAGAACTTCATTCAACAGACAACTGAATGTCTACCAGGTACTGGCACTGCCTCTTATTAGCTCACAATTGAAGAATACTTTCTAAGTTTGCTTGTTTTGTTGTTTTTTTTTAAGTTGAACACCACTAATCTAAAAAGGCAGACTCGTTAGCCTATTATAATGTTTAAAATAAGAAAAGATGCACTAGGTAAAAAGACACTATTTTTATTAACAGTAACACTGCTATTTGTTTTTAGTACCTAAAATACAGTATTTGAAATAACAGATATAATGGTGATTCTTCAAATCATCGAAGTTCAAACTGAAAAACAGAAAGTTGGCAAAATTGTATTTTTAAATTGACATTTACAAACCATGAAATAGTACAGATTCAAATCAGTCTACACAATAAACAACAGCGTATCTCTGCCTCTACTAGTAAAAAGGAACAAAAATTAGTTCCTTTAAATCTGAGAAAATTAAAGATTCAAGTAAGATGTGTATAAGAGACAGCACTGGCACTGCCTCTTATTAGCTCACAATTGAAGAATACTTTCTAAGTTTGCTTGTTTTGTTGTTTTTTTTTAAGTTGAACACCACTAATCTAAAAAGGCAGACTCGTTAGCCTATTATAATGTTTAAAATAAGAAAAGATGCACTAGGTAAAAAGACACTATTTTTATTAACAGTAACACTGCTATTTGTTTTTAGTACCTAAAATACAGTATTTGAAATAACAGATATAATGGTGATTCTTCAAATCATCGAAGTTCAAACTGAAAAACAGAAAGTTGGCAAAATTGTATTTTTAAATTGACATTTACAAACCATGAAATAGTACAGATTCAAATCAGTCTACACAATAAACAACAGCGTATCTCTGCCTCTACTAGTAAAAAGGAACAAAAATTAGTTCCTTTAAATCTGAGAAAATTAAAGATTCAAGTAGTTAAAAAATCTTTCTATAAACAAAGTAGAAAATAATAATAGCTAATCAAAAATGAGAAAGACTCTTTCTCTAGAAGTAAACACAGAGAAAATTTTTTTAACCAATTTTGATTAAACTAAGAAAATCTAAAATCTGGTTATTACCCAGCAACCAGACCAAATGTCAAGAGATTATTAAAGGAGGATACAAATTCATTGTTCAATTCTTAATGAGAACTTATGAGTAGAGAGAGGCTGAACAAAGTCTCAGGCGGTAAAACTAATTTGGACTTTAATAATATTCTTAGCAACTTTCAAGTCAAAAGCTTTATCTACAGATTATGGCTCACAGGAGTTTTAAACATTTTGAACACAGCACTAACTATAAACTCCCTCTCTTTCCAGGTATTATCAGAGGAGTAATGAAAGGTGGCATAAACTTATAAGCCAGAGGTCCTCATACCAAATTAAACATCAGATTTACCTATCAACCTTTAGAAAAATACAACAGAATATTCTGGACTTAGGTAAGTTTATCACAATACTGTCCAAACATAACACAAGCCACAAAGTAATTGTTTTAGAGTAGGCATGTATATCTGTTAGGGAAATTATAAATAAAACGAAGGGAGTCTTGTTCAGGCTTCAGAAGCTGCAGAGCAGGCCTCTGACTGACTTCTCACCATGCCAAACTATGTGCTTGCCAGCAAGCACACCAAACTGTTACCAGCAAATCAAGCTGCACTTTAGATAAGAAAGGGAGTGGCGTTTGTAATTTCTTGAGCCCCTGGAGGCCTAGCCAGCCTCCCAGGGTCTAAGTCTTATGACTCATAAGGTAAAAGAAAAAGCAATGCAAAACTTAAAAACCAGAGCTGCATTTTTGCACATAAACTGATGTTTTGCAGCTTGGAGCTATAAGCGGGAGTCCCCAAAACCCTCACC
>SJYW01034445.1:0-16949 GCA_006410735.1 Raphicerus campestris | reverse complement strand
CCAATGAAAAGTAGAGAAAATTCTCATAGAAAAAAATCCTCTATGATTTGTGGCAACACAGATGCACCGGGAAGATATTACGCTAACTGAACTGAGTCACAGGAGGACAAATACTGCATGATTCTTCTCATATAAGGCATCTGAAATAGCCAAGGTTACAGACACAGAGTGCAACAGTGATTATTAGAAGACAGGAATAAGAGTTTATTGTTCAATGGGTAAATCTGATGTAAAGCGTTGTACCCATAATTAGCAATAAAGTATTGTGTACTTAAAAATTTATCTAGGGACTATTTTCTTGAAACACTCAGATAATTCCCTTTAACCGGCACTGATAAGTATCTTGGACNGGTAAATCTGATGTAAAGCGTTGTACCCATAATTAGCAATAAAGTATTGTGTACTTAAAAATTTATCTAGGGACTATTTTCTTGAAACACTCAGATAATTCCCTTTAACCGGCACTGATAAGTATCTTGGACAGTTACCTGGATTGCTTCAGGACTTGAGTCTATGTCTGTTTCTCAAAAAGTTAATTTTTATTGGAGTATAATTGATTTACAATGTTGTGTTAATTTCTGCTGTACAACAGAGTGAAACAGTTATTCATATCCATGTATCCCCTCTTTCAGACTTGGTTCCTGTTTAGGTAGCCACAGTTGAAACTGTATCTTCTGACTTTAAGAATTTCTTTCTAACTCAGAACCAATAAAGCAAAAGCTTTGCTTTTAGGCAAATTTCACTAAATATACATCAAGTACCATCAAAGTGGATTTAAATCACTCATGTTTGCATCTTTTTCTTAATTCTATGTTCCCAATCACTTAGTCACTTTAATCAATTACTTATTGAAGCAAAGTGCTTCTAGATGAAATATTATTAACATAGATATTAAATGAAAGAAAGCATGTGGGATTTTGAGCACTAACCACACAATTAATTAAATCACATTGAATCCATTGACTTAGGTTTTACTGTATTATGAGCATTTATCTTGACATGCCTTTTAGCCATAATTGCTAGCTTGTTAATTGGATGTATCAACCTTCATTTTACTATTACTATTATTATATGATTATTTATATGGAGGAAGTAGATAAAACAGGGAGTCATCATTCCCATAAACTAAACCTATAGATGCAAAACCACACTGAGTGTAATCCTATATGATTACAAGATAGGGTTTGAGGAGAGGTTTATTCTGAATGGAGTTGGTAAATGTTTCCCTCTTGTCATAGTTAATACCACATGGCATTCATGACGTTAATATTAATAATGTAAAGAGGATATAAAGCTAGAGAAGACACAGCTCCTGCTTTTAGGGACTTATCATCTGAAGAGGAAACAATAACTTAATGCATAAAAATACAAAACATGACATGTTAAATCATACAGAACTCGGGTGAGAATCCTAGTTTTGGCATGTATTAGCTACAGTTTAAGAGGTCTTACCAAATCCCAGTTTCCCATTCAGAATAGTGAGAAAGCTCTGTTGGAAGAAGCAAGTGTGATAATGCATGTAAAATGCTAATAGCAGTTCCTGTATCTCGTAAATGCTTAATTAATATTATTCTTTAATTGCATTAATGGAGAAAATAGAAAATGTATACACATGATTATAATGAAAATCCTGCAAATTAATAAAATATTAGTTTAAGCAAATTTGTTTATTACTTCAAAAACTGCAACAGGACTTTTTAATACACGAGTAAATCTAATTGAAACTTAACACTTTTAATTCAAAATTAAGCCCTCAGCCTTCAGTTATCTCAGGAGAAATATGGAATTGCACATGTTTGTGATTTCTGCTCGCATGAGCCCTGGCTGGCTTCAGATACTTTTCTCATGGTATTTGCAGAAGGAGCTGGACTTCTTATTTTGTCATGGGTGGTTTTGTTGTTTACAAAAGGTATCCCTCATCTCAGGGGTTTCCCAGATTGAATGTGCACAATCAAAGCAAAACCAATACAATATTGAAAAGTAAATGAAAATAATAATAAACAAATAAAAATTTTAAGAAGAAAAAAACACACATAGAGAGGGGCTTCCCTGATGGCTCCACGGTAAAGAATCCATCTGCCAGCAAAAGAGACGCAGGTTCACTCCCTGGTCTGAGAAGATCCCACGTGCCGTGGAGCGACTAAGCCCGTGCGCCACGACTCCTGAGCCTGTGCTCCAGAGCCTGGGAGCCGCGACCGCTACGCTCGCCACAGCTGCTGAAGCCCGTGTGCCTCAGAAGCCATATCTGCAGCAGGAGAAGCTGCTGCCCTGGGAAGTCTGAGCACCACTAACAGAGAGTGGCTGCCACTCGCCACAAGCCCGCGCAGCAGCAAAGACCCAGCACAGCCCCAAACAAACAAATATATAAACACAATTATATATTAAAATGAGCTCATCAAATATGCAAATTCAAGCCTCCTTGGAGATTCTGTATCAGGTGGTGGCAGTGGGACCAAAATACATGTGTGTGTGTGTGTATATATATATATATATATATATATTTTTTTTTTTTTTTTTTTTTCTGTAAGCATCACAGGTAACTCTGATTCAGGGAGTTAAAAGCAGTGCTGTGAAATTTGAGAACCATTGCAAAATGTCTCTGCTCTGAGTACTTTTATAATAAAGCTTTAGAAATCCAGGCTGAACGCAGAAAAGTACTAGTACTTGAGTACAAAGGCTTACTTGAAATGGGGTTGATGTGTTAATGTTTACATTTTTGAAAACTTATGATAGCCTCCAGCCCTGGTGGCCCAGCTGGTAAAGAATCCACCTGCAATGCAGAAGACCTGCGTGCCATTCCTGGGTTGGGACGATCCCCTGGAGAAGGGAACGCCAGTATTCTGGCCCGGAGAATTCCTTTGGGCTGTACTGTCCATGGGGTCACAAAGAGTCAGACATGACTGAGCGACTTTCAAAAAAAAAAATGTCCGTTTATAATCATTTGAAAAGCATTGACAGTGGAGTTGGTAGTGAAGAGAGTATGTGAGTGCTTGTGTGTAGAGCTGTCAGAATTAAAATTAGTGTGAGGGAGGGGAGCAGTGGTTGGTGGATATACTGAGGATCAAATAAATCAGCTATGAGGGAAGAACATAAGGATTTAAAAATTGAAAATATTAAGGGCGGGCTGATGTTGAAGCTGAAACTCCAATACTCTGTGGCCACCTGGAGTGAAGAGCTGACTCACTGGAAAAGACCCTGATGCTGGGAAAGACTGGGGACAAGAGGAGAAGGGGGCGACAGAGGATGAGATGGCTGGATGACATCACCGACTCGATGGACATGGGTTTTTTTGGGTGGACTCTGGGAGTTGGTGATGGACAGGGAGGCCTGGTGTGCTGCGATTCATGGGGTCGCAAAGAGTCGGACATGACTGAGTGACTGGACTGAACTGAAATAAAAAATAAAGAGTAATGTTGGGCATACCAATCACTCCATATGGAATTAATTTTTAAATTCCTTTTTTAAAAATGATTAAACTGCTATTACGTGGCAGCCTTTGGCTGTTTCCCTATGTGTGTGTGCACGTGGTCACTCAGTCATGTCTGACTCTGCAGCTCCATAGACTGCAGCCCGCCCGTGCATCAGATCCTAAAGGACCAGTCCTGAGAAAACGGCTGTTTTAGAAAATGAATACATTTCAGTGCCCAGGTCAAAGCTTTCCTGAATTAAAAAAATAATAATAATAAAATTTTCATTTGTTTGAAGTAACTTTTTCTAAATAAAATAAATATAATTAATGATCTTCATAGTGACTTTGTTTAATTTGGGAAAACTATAAAGTTCTCAGATTTTAGTATCCTCTGTTATAAAAAAAATTCACTTGATCAAGTTAAGCAGTAGTAAGCAATAGAGTATAAAATTCTCCATACGAGCACTGTGAAAATGGTTTCAAGTCAAATAATAATCATTATTATATACTCTCCTCTGAATGGCACAATTCAGTACAAAAATATGACACATGTAAGTCAAGCTAATTTAGATGCACTGTAGAAAGAACAATAAGAATTATAGAAAAAGAAATAAAGCTTATGAAGAATCTGCTACCTGTCAAGCACTGTTCTATGTACCCATATTTAGTAATGCTAATTCTCAAAGAAGTCTTTCAAGAGAGCTGTCCTGGATATGATTTTACAAATGGTACCTGAGACTTGCAGATGTTAAATAAATTGTCAAAGACAGCACAGCTTGCAACTGGAAAAACCAGGATTTAAATTTAAACATTCCTGTGTTCTTTCAGTAAAATTGTCATGAACATCTTTAGCATATAAAATGTATTCACTATTTACTTCAATTGCATACTGAAGCAAATAAGCTAGCAAATGTGTGCTGATTTCTTTAAGAAAGGGAGATAACATGAATTTGGAGCCACTCATTATGTATTAATTATACTCAGCAGTTGATCCCTTACCTTAGCATTTTAATGCTCCCCTTGCCACATCACCATGTCATTAATTCATTTAGCAACCCCAGTAGAATGAAAGTCTGACTCTCCTGTGGGCCCAATCTAAATTGTCAAATGGTTTTTAGCAGTGATAACCAGAGATGAAGTTTCCTGGGTATCATAGACCATGTAAAAACCTCAACACTGCTGTCTTCTCAGCAAATTATCTGTAATAGCAATATTAATTTAGGAGCCAAAATTTCTTTCCTCCAGAGGAAAGTTTAAAATAACCTGTCCTTGCAATTAAATAGGACTTTCATTGTTAAAAATAATTCAGAATCACCTAAAAGTGAATTCTGTCAGAGTTCTAGTAAAAATCTGCAATAAAGTTAATTTTAAAATAACACTTAAACCACCCCAAGATTGCAGCATCTAACTTAAATTGCTACACTGTCTTCTTTAACAGCATAACATAAAGTAATATTTGTTAATTTATTTAGCAAATGAAATTCTAAAAGCCTGCTACATGACTATCCAAAGACAATAACATTTGTGAAGAAGCATTTTGGGGTAGCCTGTTAAAATATTTAAGTCTTTGATTACAAATCATTTCTCCCAGCTTTGTGGATGTAAAAGTGTTGAGCTAAATAGAGTGCCACAGAGCTACAAACAGATGGACTCAGACGTAACTAAGAAACTTTAGAAAGAAAGCAACTTCATTTCACTTGCACATGTGCGAAAGGAAATGAAAAACTGCTCACCCAAGCATGTTATAGGTGTGAGGTACGTATCCAGTGAAGGTCATTCAAGGAGGGAACATCTTGCAGGAAGACCGAATTAAGTTTCTGGTTCACTTTTATGTTCATCTTTTACTTTCTCCGTACTTGTTCCGTTACCATTTTGGCTTCATTTTTTTTTTCATCTTAAACTTCAGTTTACTTATTATTCTAAGGCAAATACAGAACATATCGCCCACTCTCGTTTCTTTTTTATTATGCGCTTAGAACGCGTAGCAACTTCATAATAAGTAACTACTCTTACTTAAATTTATATTAAAAAGTGGGGATCAAGAAAATGTATCTCTTTGTAATAAAATGAACATCACACAAAAGCATCTCCTATCACAGCCTGCGTACCGCACTCACAGCTGTTTATCACAGAAAGATGAACTGACAGGAAATCAGAACTTTTTACTCTGACAGCATTCAAATACTCAAAAGCAGGAAACCAGAGAGAGAACAGTTTGTTGAAGGGAGGAACACGCCACAGATGGTGAGAAGCTTACCATAGGCTAGACTGGGAAAGGATTTCAGAGAAAATGTAGCATAAACAGGTAATTCAGGGAAGGCTCAAATGACGGTATTATGTCTATGATTGCAGTTTCCATGATTATGTTTAGATCTTAACATGATAATTAATGTTTATCAACAACCTTGGGGAATAAAAAAGATCAGTCTTTTGGCATGTTCAAATCAAGCCACCAGTTGCCTTCTTTTTCTTTTTTTTTTTTAATGGTCTCTGTAAATAAAAATGGTGGCCAGCAAAGGACTCAGAAATTGACTGCTGCAAAATATTAATTTCTGGTTGAGGCTGAATAAAAAGCTGTGCTGTATAATTTGGCTATCATCTTTAGAGGAGAGAGAGAGCAGATCAAAGCTATTTAAATAAGATGAGGAAGGGGCGTGGCGTTTAAGTCTGTCATCTAAGATTGCAAGGATCTCATTCTACTCCATTTCAGAGGGCATGAGGGTATGTGGGAAGGTATGGGGCGGGAGAAACTGCCTGCCGTTGGAATAAGCAGGGAGCAAGAGAAAAGGTGCCATTAGGAAACAGACCAGCACTTACCTTCTTAGGACTTAGATGACTCCCCAGGAGGACTGCACCAGACCATCTGTGAGGTTTCTGGTGGAGGTGGTGGTATAGTCGCTAAGCCATCTCCAATTCTTGTGACCCTATGGACTGTAATATGACCCGCTTCCCTCAAGCCCCACTGCCCATGGGTTTCCCAGGCAAGAACCCTGGAGTAGGGTCGTCATTTGCTTCTCTAGGGAATCTTTCTGACCCAGGGATCGGACCCAGGTCTTCTGCATTGCAGGTGGTCTCCTGAATTGCAAGCAGATTCTTTACCTACTGAACCACCAGCAGTTATCGAATCATAGACATTTGTAGCATGAAGAAGATTCATGATCCTGGACAAGCTCATGACTTCTGAGGAACTAGATTGAGGATGAGATTCATTGGATCTTGGCTTCCTTTGTTAATTTCCAGCTTATTTCTTTCAGAAGCTAGCTAGGTTTCCTTCATAAGAAGTTTGTCTGCATCCCCAAATAACTATATATATAACTATATATATAACTACGTTTTATATTCTCCATCTTCTTCCTCAAACATACTTTGGGGTAACTAGTCCTACTGTGAATTTTCCATCTCTTTTCATTAAAGAGAATCAACCATTTTCTGGGTCGATGTACCTAGATTCATTGTTTATTGCTGTATGGTGTTTGCAGGTTCACAGAATGCTAAGATGGCAGGAAATCCAAATTATATAAATCAGCCCCTTTAGTCCATGGACAAGTAAAACCAAACAAAACCCCAGAGACATCGAGGAACCACCTGAGTCACATAGAAGTTGCTGGCAAACTTGGGGACAGAGAGCACATTGCATCATGTCTAAACCACTTACTCCCTTCTCTTCACAATTCGCTCACTGCTTTCTTGTCACAAATCACAGTGCCCTTGTTTTCCAGATAAAGTATTAAAATATGCATCCTTCATGTTTTTTCTCTCTCTTTTTTCCTGTTTATTGATCTTGACTTTGAGAAAAAAAAAATTAGTTGATGGTTCATGAATCTAATTTCTGGTCATCCTGAAATATTTTCCCTTTGTCAATTTCTCATTTTCATCTTTGCACTCAAACTCATTATTCTTCATTTTTATCTTCACTGAACTTCAATTGGCATCTATTAACCTACATCCTTGTTCAATATGACTCCTCTGGATGGTGCATCTGACTGGGGTGGGGGATGATGTGGAGAGTTGTAGTGTTGGCGGCCGCTTGATATCAGATGCAGATTTCGAATTTAGCATTTCTCTCTATTCTGCAAAGAGTATTTAATTCATGTATCTGTGTGTGTTCTTTTTCGGATCAAAGAGGAAGATAAAACTCCATACCAGTGACTTTCTAGAATGCAAAATGAATTTGAGTGATTATACATTCACAGAATGTCATGAATAGATGGACTGGTGGGGTCCAGATTTCTTATCTATTCATCTTGCTTTCATTTATCGCACATCAGCCAGGTACCAAGTACTTTGCCAAAGAAACAGAGATGAAAGCACAGGCCTTCCCCTGAAAAAAGAAAAAAAAAAAGAACCTCATGTTTTATGAGGAGTGGCTGGAGCAGAAAGGGAAACAGCCACCGTCAGACCATCAGTATCCACTGCAAAGACTTACGCCGGATTGTTGTTTAGGGTGTGACATCTGCAAACAGGCAGACCCAGATCCAGACCAAGAAATCCAGGGAGGACTTCCTGAAGAAGGCAATGCCTGAGCCTGTTGGAGGATGACGAGAGAGCAGGAGCCCGGTGAACCTGCATAAGGAAGGCAGCGGGTAATATAACGCACGAAAGGGTAAGATGCAGAGCTGAAGAGAATGGGCCCATACAGGAAAATACAATAGGCTTGGAATGATTGCACTGTAGGAAGCGTCCTGAGAAAGGGCAATAAACAGGCACTCCCCATCCCTGCAGTTCTCTTTATGGCAAGCTAAAGGGCTGGATCTTCCTGTGGAAACTGCGGGAAAACCTTGAAAGACTTTAATTGAGAGGATGATAGCATGAGATTTATGTTTTCATCAGCTGCTGCTAACAGCAATATAAAAGGTAGATTTAGCAGAGGCTGGGGTGCTTAAAGAGGTGAGACTGGGAAAACAGCAATCAGACAGAAGCTTCTTATAATAATCCGTGTAAAAAAGGTGAGGTCTGGAGTGAAGGCAGCCTCAGGAAGAATGGAAAAGCGAGAAGCACTGAACACCATTAAGGGTAGAAAATGCATGCTCCAGAGAACANGAAATGTAAATTGATTATGCAGCTACAGAAAGCAGAATGGAGGTTCCCTTCAAAATTTAAAATATGATTACCTCATAAACCACCAATCCTTCTTCTGGGTGAATACCCAAAAAAATTGAAATTATTTCCCAATGAAAAGTAGAGAAAATTCTCATAGAAAAAAATCCTCTATGATTTGTGGCAACACAGATGCACCGGGAAGATATTACGCTAACTGAACTGAGTCACAGGAGGACAAATACTGCATGATTCTTCTCATATAAGGCATCTGAAATAGCCAAGGTTACAGACACAGAATGCAACAGTGATTATTAGAAGACAGGAATAAGAGTATATTGTTCAATGCGTAAATCTGATGTAAAGCATTGTACCCATAATTAGCAATAAAGTATTGTGTACTTAAAAATTTATCTAGGGACTATTTTCTTGAAACACTCAGATAATTCCCTTTAACCGGCACTGATAAGTATCTTGGACAGTTACCTGGATTGCTTCAGGACTTGAGTCTATGTCTATTTCTCAAAAAGTTAATTTTTATTGGAGTATAATTGATTTACAATGTTGTGTTAATTTCTGCTGTACAACAGAGTGAAACAGTTATTCATATACATGTATCCCCTCTTTCAGACTTGGTTCCTGTTTAGGTAGCCACAGTTGAAACTGTATCTTCTGACTTTAAGAATTTCTTTCTAACTCAGAACCAATAAAGCAAAAGCTTTGCTTTTAGGCAAGTTTCACTAAATATACATCAAGTACCATCAAAGTGGATTTAAATCACTCATGTTTGCATCTTATTCTTAATTCTATGTTCCCAATCACTTAGTCACTTTAATCAATTACTTATTGAAGCAAAGTGCTTCTAGATGAAATATTATTAACATAGATATTAAATGAAAGGAAGCATGTGGGATTTTGAGCACTAACCACACAATTAATTAAATCACATTGAATCCATTGACTTAGGTTTTACTGTATTATGAGCATTTATCTTGACATGCCTTTTAGCCATAATTGCTAGCTTGTTAATTGGATGTATCAACCTTCATTTTACTATTACTATTATTATATGATTATTTATATGGAGGAAGTAGATAAAACAGGGAGTCATCATTCCCATAAACTAAACCTATAGATGCAAAACCACACTGAGTGTAATCCTATATGATTACAAGATAGGGTTTGAGGAGAGGTTTATTCTGAATGGAGTTGGTAAATGTTTCCCTCTTGTCATAGTTAATACCACATGGCATTCATGACGTTAATATTAATAATGTAAAGAGGATATAAAGCTAGAGAAGACACAGCTCCTGCTTTTAGGGACTTATCATCTGAAGAGGAAACAATAACTTAATGCATAAAAATACAAAACATGACATGTTAAATCATACAGAACTCGGGTGAGAATCCTAGTTTTGGCATGTATTAGCTACAGTTTAAGAGGTCTTACCAAATCCCAGTTTCCCATTCAGAATAGTGAGAAAGCTCTGTTGGAAGAAGCAAGTGTGATAATGCATGTAAAATGCTAATAGCAGTTCCTGTATCTCGTAAATGCTTAATTAATATTATTCTTTAATTGCATTAATGGAGAAAATAGAAAATGTATACACATGATTATAATGAAAATCCTGCAAATTAATAAAATATTAGTTTAAGCAAATTTGTTTATTACTTCAAAAACTGCAACAGGACTTTTTAATACACGAGTAAATCTAATTGAAACTTAACACTTTTAATTCAAAATTAAGCCCTCAGCCTTCAGTTATCTCAGGAGAAATATGGAATTGCACATGTTTGTGATTTCTGCTCGCATGAGCCCTGGCTGGCTTCAGATACTTTTCTCATGGTATTTGCAGAAGGAGCTGGACTTCTTATTTTGTCATGGGTGGTTTTGTTGTTTACAAAAGGTATCCCTCATCTCAGGGGTTTCCCAGATTGAATGTGCACAATCAACGCAAAACCAAACCAATATTGAAAAGTAAACGAAAATAATAATAAATAAATAAAAATTTTAAGAAGAAAAAAACACACATAGAGAGAGCCTTCCCTGATGGCTCCACGGTAAAGAATCCATCTGCCAGCAAAAGAGACACAGGTTCACCCTGGTCTGAGAAGATCCCACGTGCTGTGGAGCGACTAAGCCCGTGCGCCACGACTCCTGAGCCTGTGCTCCAGAGCCTGTGCTCCAGAGCCTGTGCTCCAGAGCCTGGGAGCCGCGACCGCTACGCTCGCCACAGCTGCTGAAGCCCGTGTGCCTCAGAAGCCGTACTCTGCAGCAGGAGAAGCTGATGCCCTGGGAAGTCCGAGCACCACTAACAGAGAGTGGCTGCCACTCGCCACAAGCCCGCGCAGCAGCAAAGACCCAGCACAGCCAAAAACAAACAAATATATAAACACAATTATATATTAAAATAAGCTCATCAAATATGCAAATTCAAGCCTCCTTGGAGATTCTGTATCAGGTGGTGGCAGTGTGACCAAAATACATGTGGGTGTGTGTATATATATATATATATATATTTTTTTTTTTTTTTTCTGTAAGCATCACAGGTAACTCTGATTCAGGGAGTTAAAAGCAGTGCTGTGAAATTTGAGAACCATTGCAAAATGTCTCTGCTCTGAGTACTTTTATAATAAAGCTTTAGAAATCCAGGCTGAACGCAGAAAAGTACTAGTACTTGAGTACAAAGGCTTACTTGAAAGGGGGTTGATGTGTTAATGTTTACATTTTTGAAAATTTATGATAGCCTCCAGCCCTGGTGGCTCAGCTGGTAAAGAATCCACCTGCAATGCAGAAGACCTGCGTGCCATTCCTGGGTTGGGACGATCCCCTGGAGAAGGGAACGCCAGTATTCTGGCCCGGAGAATTCCTTTGGGCTGTACTGTCCATGGGGTCACAAAGAGTCAGACATGACTGAGCGACTTTCAAAAAAAAAAATGTCCGTTTATAATCATTTGAAAAGCATTGACAGTGGAGTTGGTAGTGAAGAGAGTATGTGAGTGCTTGTGTGTAGAGCTGTCAGAATTAAAATTAGTGTGAGGGAGGGGAGCAGTGGTTGGTGGATATACTGAGGATCAAATAAATCAGCTATGAGGGAAGAACATAAGGATTTAAAAATTGAAAATATTAAGGGCGGGCTGATGTTGAAGCTGAAACTCCAATACTCTGTGGCCACCTGGAGTGAAGAGCTGACTCACTGGAAAAGACCCTGATGCTGGGAAAGACTGGGGACAAGAGGAGAAGGGGGCGACAGAGGATGAGATGGCTGGATGACATCACCGACTCGATGGACATGGGTTTTTTTGGGTGGACTCTGGGAGTTGGTGATGGACAGGGAGGCCTGGTGTGCTGCGATTCATGGGGTCGCAAAGAGTCGGACATGACTGAGTGACTGGACTGAACTGAAATAAAAAATAAAGAGTAATGTTGGGCATACCAATCACTCCATATGGAATTAATTTTTAAATTCCTTTTTAAAAAATGATTAAACTGCTATTACGTGGCAGCCTTTGGCTGTTTCCCTATGTGTGTGTGCACGTGGTCACTCAGTCATGTCTGACTCTGCAGCTCCATAGACTGCAGCCCGCCCGTGCATCAGATCCTAAAGGACCAGTCCTGAGAAAACGGCTGTTTTAGAAAATGAATACATTTCAGTGCCCAGGTCAAAGCTTTCCTGAATTAAAAAAATAATAATAATAAAATTTTCATTTGTTTGAAGTAACTTTTTCTAAATAAAATAAATATAATTAATGATCTTCATAGTGACTTTGTTTAATTTGGGAAAACTATAAAGTTCTCAGATTTTAGTATCCTCTGTTATAAAAAAAATTCACTTGATCAAGTTAAGCAGTAGTAAGCAATAGAGTATAAAATTCTCCATACGAGCACTGTGAAAATGGTTTCAAGTCAAATAATAATCATTATTATATACTCTCCTCTGAATGGCACAATTCAGTACAAAAATATGACACATGTAAGTCAAGCTAATTTAGATGCACTGTAGAAAGAACAATAAGAATTATAGAAAAAGAAATAAAGCTTATGAAGAATCTGCTACCTGTCAAGCACTGTTCTATGTACCCATATTTAGTAATGCTAATTCTCAAAGAAGTCTTTCAAGAGAGCTGTCCTGGATATGATTTTACAAATGGTACCTGAGACTTGCAGATGTTAAATAAATTGTCAAAGACAGCACAGCTTGCAACTGGAAAAACCAGGATTTAAATTTAAACATTCCTGTGTTCTTTCAGTAAAATTGTCATGAACATCTTTAGCATATAAAATGTATTCACCATATACTTCAATTGCATACTGAAGCAAATAAGCTAGCAAATGTGTGCTGATTTCTTTAAGAAAGGGAGATAACATGAATTTGGAGCCACTCATTATGTATTAATTATACTCAGCAGTTGATCCCTTACCTTAGCATTTTAATGCTCCCCTTGCCACATCACCATGTCATTAATTCATTTAGCAACCCCAGTAGAATGAAAGTCTGACTCTCCTGTGGGCCCAATCTAAATTGTCAAATGGTTTTTAGCAGTGATAACCAGAGATGAAGTTTCCTGGGTATCATAGACCATGTAAAAACCTCAACACTGCTGTCTTCTCAGCAAATTATCTGTAATAGCAATATTAATTTAGGAGCCAAAATTTCTTTCCTCCAGAGGAAAGTTTAAAATAACCTGTCCTTGCAATTAAATAGGACTTTCATTGTTAAAAATAATTCAGAATCACCTAAAAGTGAATTCTGTCAGAGTTCTAGTAAAAATCTGCAATAAAGTTAATTTTAAAATAACACTTAAACCACCCCAAGATTGCAGCATCTAACTTAAATTGCTACACTGTCTTCTTTAACAGCATAACATAAAGTAATATTTGTTAATTTATTTAGCAAATGAAATTCTAAAAGCCTGCTACATGACTATCCAAAGACAATAACATTTGTGAAGAAGCATTTTGGGGTAGCCTGTTAAAATATTTAAGTCTTTGATTACAAATCATTTCTCCCAGCTTTGTGGATGTAAAAGTGTTGAGCTAAATAGAGTGCCACAGAGCTACAAACAGATGGACTCAAACGTAACTAAGAAACTTTAGAAAGAAAGCAACTTCATTTCACTTGCACATGTGAGAAAGGAAATGAAAAACTGCTCACCCAGGCATGTTATAGGTGTGAGGTACGTATCCAGTGAAGGTCATTCAAGGAGGGAACATCTTGCAGGAAGACCGAATTAAGTTTCTGATTCACTTTTATTTTCATCTTTTACTTTCTCCGTACTTGTTCCGTTACCATTTTGGCTTCATTTTTTTTTTCATCTTAAACTTCAGTTTACTTATTATTCTAAGGCAAATACAGAACATATCGCCCACTCTCGTTTCTTTTTTATTATGCGCTTAGAACGCGTAGCAACTTCATAATAAGTAACTACTCTTACTTAAATTTATATTAAAAAGTGGGGATCAAGAAAATGTATCTCTTTGTAATAAAATGAACATCACACAAAAGCATCTCCTATCACAGCCTGCGTACCGCACTCACAGCTGTTTATCACAGAAAGATGAACTGACAGGAAATCAGAACTTTTTACTCTGACAGCATTCAAATACTCAAAAGCAGGAAACCAGAGAGAGAACAGTTTGTTGAAGGGAGGAACACGCCACAGATGGTGAGAAGCTTACCATAGGCTAGACTGGGAAAGGATTTCAGAGAAAATGTAGCATAAACAGGTAATTCAGGGAAGGCTCAAATGACGGTATTATGTCTATGATTGCAGTTTCCATGATTATGTTTAGATCTTAACATGATAATTAATGTTTATCAACAACCTTGGGGAATAAAAAAGATCAGTCTTTTGGCATGTTCAAATCAAGCCACCAGTTGCCTTCTTTTTCTTTTTTTTTTTTAATGGTCTCTGTAAATAAAAATGGTGGCCAGCAAAGGACTCAGAAATTGACTGCTGCAAAATATTAATTTCTGGTTGAGGCTGAATAAAAAGCTGTGCTGTATAATTTGGCTATCATCTTTAGAGGAGAGAGAGAGCAGATCAAAGCTATTTAAATAAGATGAGGAAGGGGCGTGGCGTTTAAGTCTGTCATCTAAGATTGCAAGGATCTCATTCTACTCCATTTCAGAGGGCATGAGGGTATGTGGGAAGGTATGGGGCGGGAGAAACTGCCTGCCGTTGGAATAAGCAGGGAGCAAGAGAAAAGGTGCCATTAGGAAACAGACCAGCACTTACCTTCTTAGGACTTAGATGACTCCCCAGGAGGACTGCACCAGACCATCTGTGAGGTTTCTGGTGGAGGTGGTGGTATAGTCGCTAAGCCATCTCCAATTCTTGTGACCCTATGGACTGTAATATGACCCGCTTCCCTCAAGCCCCACTGCCCATGGGTTTCCCAGGCAAGAACCCTGGAGTAGGGTCGTCATTTGCTTCTCTAGGGAATCTTTCTGACCCAGGGATCGGACCCAGGTCTTCTGCATTGCAGGTGGTCTCCTGAATTGCAAGCAGATTCTTTACCGACTGAACCACCAGCAGTTATCGAATCATAGACATTTGTAGCATGAAGAAGATTCATGATCCTGGACAAGCTCATGACTTCTGAGGAACTAGATTGAGGATGAGATTCATTGGATCTTGGCTTCCTTTGTTAATTTCCAGCTTATTTCTTTCAGAAGCTAGCTAGGTTTCCTTCATAAGAAGTTTGTCTGCATCCCCAAATAACTACGTTTTATATTCTCCATCTTCTTCCTCAAACATACTTTGGGGTAACTAGTCCTACTGTGAATTTTCCATCTCTTTTCATTAAAGAGAATCAACCATTTTCTGGGTCGATGTACCTAGATTCATTGTTTATTGCTGTATGGTGTTTGCAGGTTCACAGAATGCTAAGATGGCAGGAAATCCAAATTATATAAATCAGCCCCTTTAGTCCATGGACAAGTAAAACCAAACAAAACCCCAGAGACATCGAGGAACCACCTGAGTCACATAGAAGTTGCTGGCAAACTTGGGGACAGAGAGCACATTGCATCATGTCTAAACCACTTACTCCCTTCTCTTCACAATTCGCTCACTGCTTTCTTGTCACAAATCACAGTGCCCTTGTTTTCCAGATAAAGTATTAAAATATGCATCCTTCATGTTTTTTCTCTCTCTTTTTTCCTGTTTATTGATCTTGACTTTGAGAAAAAAAAAATTAGTTGATGGTTCATGAATCTAATTTCTGGTCATCCTGAAATATTTTCCCTTTGTCAATTTCTCATTTTCATCTTTGCACTCAAACTCATTATTCTTCATTTTTATCTTCACTGAACTTCAATTGGCATCTATTAACCTACATCCTTGTTCAATATGACTCCTCTGGATGGTGCATCTGACTGGGGTGGGGGATGATGTGGAGAGTTGTAGTGTTGGCGGCCGCTTGATATCAGATGCAGATTTCGAATTTAGCATTTCTCTCTATTCTGCAAAGAGTATTTAATTCATGTATCTGTGTGTGTTCTTTTTCGGATCAAAGAGGAAGATAAAACTCCATACCAGTGACTTTCTAGAATGCAAAATGAATTTGAGTGATTATACATTCACAGAATGTCATGAATAGATGGACTGGTGGGGTCCAGATTTCTTATCTATTCATCTTGCTTTCATTTATCGCACATCAGCCAGGTACCAAGTACTTTGCCAAAGAAACAGAGATGAAAGCACAGGCCTTCCCCTGAAAAAAGAAAAAAAAAAAGAACCTCATGTTTTATGAGGAGTGGCTGGAGCAGAAAGGGAAACAGCCACCGTCAGACCATCAGTATCCACTGCAAAGACTTACGCCGGATTGTTGTTTAGGGTGTGACATCTGCAAACAGGCAGACCCAGATCCAGACCAAGAAATCCAGGGAGGACTTCCTGAAGAAGGCAATGCCTGAGCCTGTTGGAGGATGACGAGAGAGCAGGAGCCCGGTGAACCTGCATAAGGAAGGCAGCGGGTAATATAACGCACGAAAGGGTAAGATGCAGAGCTGAAGAGAATGGGCCCATACAGGAAAATACAATAGGCTTGGAATGATTGCACTGTAGGAAGCGTCCTGAGAAAGGGCAATAAACAGGCACTCCCCATCCCTGCAGTTCTCTTTATGGCAAGCTAAAGGGCTGGATCTTCCTGTGGAAACTGCGGGAAAACCTTGAAAGACTTTAATTGAGAGGGTGATAGCATGAGATTTATGTTTTCATCAGCTGCTGCTAACAGCAATATAAAAGGTAGATTTAGCAGAGGCTGGGGTGCTTAAAGAGGTGAGACTGGGAAAACAGCAATCAGACAGAAGCTTCTTATAATAATCCGTGTAAAAAAGGTGAGGTCTGGAGTGAAGGCAGCCTCAGGAAGAATGGAAAAGCGAGAAGCACTGAAAACCATTAAGGGTAGAAAATGCATGCTCCAGAGAACAGCGGGGCCTGAAGATGTGAAATTAACCAACCTGGGCCACACACTTAATGAATACCAGAGCTGCAA
>SJYW01034444.1:48454-109635 GCA_006410735.1 Raphicerus campestris | reverse complement strand
TAAATGATTAAATGATTTAAGTTACTTATATAAATCAATTATAATGTGCCTATAATATATAGACTCAGATGGTAAAGCATTTTTAAATTTTATTATTAAAATCATAGACAAAATTCTGATTTTGCTTTTTACTATTGTGGGAGTTTGGGTCTCTTTTGTTTTATATATGCAATCAAACAGAGGGTAAAAGTATTTACAGATACATGAGGATTGAGACAAATTTGTAGAATTTCCCTTTCCTATTATAGTTGAAAATTTTCTCAATGTACCCCATTTTGCATGCATAAATCTGGCCTTTGAGAGTTANCTTTTTACTATTGTGGGAGTTGGGGTCTCTTTTGTTTTATATATGCAATCAAACAGAGGGTAAAAGTGTTTACAGATACATGAGGATTGAGACAAATTTGTAAAATTTCCCTTTCCTAATATAGTTGAAAATTTTCTCAATGTACCCCATTTTGCATGCATAAATCTGGCCTTTGATATTTATTCCAGGTTCAGTTGTATTATTTATATTCCACAAGTGCACCAAGGATATTTTTGTACTATTTTTTTCTTACAAATAGATGTGAAACTACAACTATCTCAAAATAAGTTTTAAAAATAACAACAAATTGTACATTGTACTAGTATATTGAAGGCAAATAAATGTGATGGCTTATGGTGCCATCATGAATTATGGCATGGTGGGATTATGGTGACATAATGAGAGCAACACTTTTAACCAAACCTTGAAAACTGTGTGGAATAAGGATGTTGAATTAACTCTACATCTGTTTTTTGTGGCAAGGAATAGACACTGTTGTCTTAAGTTTACGTGAAAAGCTCACCAGAGTTTATTTCTATTTATTTGATATGTTTATTTTAGCCATACTGAGAAGAATTTTAAGTAGCATAAAATAAAAATAAATTGTAGTGAAAACCAAAAATACAGAAACAGAACGGATCAGTGGTTGGCTGGGATTAGGGTAGGGGAGTTATGAATGGGCTGCATGAGGAATTCTTTGGAGTGCTACAGCTGTCCTTCATCCTGTCTGTGGTGTTGACTGTGCAAATCTTTGCATTTGCAACATCTCATAGAACTATATGTCAAAAATGTGACTTTTTCTACATGTAAAATGCAAAAAACTTTTAAGAACACTGGAAAAATGATATAATGCAAACAAAATAGTGGAAAAGTAATGCCAAAAAATCATGTCATAAATCTAGGATGATTACATTGAGTTCCATCTTAAGGATCTGTGTACACAATACACACACTGGAATTAAAGCAATGCAATATTTTATACTTTGGAACTCTGTGATAGAAGTAAAGGTCAAATATGCTGTCATCTATCATGAAAGTTTTCTAACTTTTTCCATACCATAATTTATCAAATAATCTAATTAAATTTCTTAGCCTATAATTATGTGAAGCATATCTAAGGTCATGCCATTATAAGTATATGAGAAATGTTTTTGATGTATCAGTGGAGGATTGGAAAACATAAATGACAAATCACATGTTCTGGAATAACATTTTCCCTCTATGATGACCATAAATATTATTCTGTTAAATTAAAACTTTGAGGAAATAAATTGTATGCCCTTGATATTAAGCTGAATGCCTATAAATCATTTAGTAAAGTTTTTTTTTTTTTCTTTCTGTAACTGCAGTATTCTTCTAAGTTAATTTGAGATTGTAGATCACCTTTCTCATATGCTTTCCCTGGAGGAATGAAAGAATCTTCATGTGGGCAAAACATGATCCATTTTCTACCCCCCTGGAAACACTGTATAATCAGAGTTATACTAGGTGCCTGCCTGTCTGCTGGGTATCTCAACAGAAAATATTTAAACATTTCTCCTAGAAAAGGGTAGTGCTGCTCACAGTAGAAATATTCAGATAGAACTTATGTAGTAATTATTTAAAAATATTCAAGAAAAATTCCACTTGATAAGCTATTCATCTTATTACATTAATTGTTTTTTTTTTTTTGGAAAACAATAAGTACTGCTTTATGGCCTGATTTTAGTATGTATTTTAAATTGAGATTAAACCCTTCAAGTTTGCTTAAAGTGTTTTTTGTTTGATATACCAATATTAGAGGAAATACATATCTGTTGTAATGCATTCAGAAGAAACAAGGAAGAATAAGACACAACTTAAGCACTCTTAATCTTTTGGACATAGAGATAACATCTCTCAATATTTCCATTTATTGATTGTCATAAAACTTTAGAACTTGCTATTTTCATTAAAAAAAAATCCATCACATTTTCCCTTAGTCATATATTCTTATGAAATGTGGTTAAAATGTCTACAAAGGTTTAGTCTTAGGGTTAAAATTATAGATGATGGAGTTTACAACTAATGTCTAAATCCAGCTACTTCTTTTAATTAGTTTTATTTATTGGCTAAGTTACTTAAGCTCTCTAGGCCTCATTTTTCTGCAAATGGGAATATTAAATGTCATTTAACTGTCCAAAGCAAGCTTGAAATAGCACAAATCTGAGTTTCTTGGTACATAAGGATAGTTTGCTAATTTGTGGTAGAGTTGGTTTATTCAATACTCGTAATCTCATTTTCACTTTAAAGTAAAAGCACATTTCAGTAAGTGCTTCTACACAGTTAAGTACAGGCATATTTTATTGCCAGCTAGACATTAAACAATTTGTAGAACTGATATATGCACAGGGCAAAGTTTCAACTCTTTGTCCTTTTCATACTACAGTCACAATCTTGCATGAAAAATAATTCAAATGTCCTGCAATGATATTCTGGGTTCTATTTCCCTTAGGTTCAAAATCAATAAAACAGAAATCCTATGATCTGATGTCTAGATAAGTGCTCACAATGGTTAATTATCTGTGGCAATGTAGCTAGGCCAGTTTCCAAATAGTCAAACAGCATTCTGAATTTTTTTTTTAATGTACTTTGGATGAGAGTAAAATTTGAATATGTGAACTTTGAGTAAAGTAGATTATCCTCTTAATGTGGTGGGCCTCATCCAACTGAAGCTCTGACTAGAACAAAGACTGATATCCGCTGAGCAAGAAAAATTTCTGCCAGTAGACTTCCTTTTGAAGAAGGAAATGGCAACCTACTCCAGTATTCTTGCTTGGAGAATCCCATGGACAGAGGAGGCTGGCAGGCCACAGTCCATGGGGTGGCAAGAGCTGGACATGACTTAGTGACTAAACCACCAACAAGACTTCATTTGAACTCAAACTATAATTCTTTCCTGAATCTCCAGCCTCATAGGTTACAGCATCAGATTTTGGGCTCGCTGCTACTGCTTCTGAGTCACTTCAGTCGTGTCCGACTGTGTGTGACCCCATACATGGCAGCCCACCAGGCTTCCCTGTCCCTTGGATTCTCCAGGCAAGAACACTAGAGTGGGTTGCCATTTCCTTCTCCAGTGCATGAAATTGAAAAGTGAAAGGGAAGTCACTCAGTCGTGTCCGACTCTTTGAGACCCCATGGACTGCAGCCTATCAGGCTCTTCTGTCTAAGCCTCCGCAATTACATGAGAAAATTTCCTAAAATCTCTCTGTCTCTCCATCCATCTATGCATATCCTATATTTGTATTCTATTGTCCTACTGGCTATACTTCTCTGAAGAACTGTAATCAAAATAGTGCAAAACTAAAGGAGCAAGTATTAAGGCTCATTAAGTTTCTATACTCTATTCAGGGAAGAAAGGGGAATATTTTAGCCAGTTCTCATATTGAGTGTCATTAATTTTAGGTATGATACCGCACTTTCAAACATTCATCATGTTGAAGACCACAGAAATCCTGTTCTGACAGTGTACAGTATGTTAACTGGTGACACCTCTGGTGTTGATCAAGGCAAGAAAAGCTGAGTTACTTATGTTAGCCACACTCTGAGTCTGGTCATTTCCATCAATTTTCCAACCTTATAAGTGTGACTTCAAGTAATGACCTCTCTTCTTTATACCCTGGTGTCTATTTAAAGGGCTTCCCAGGGGGCGCTAGTAGTAAAGAACTCACCTGCCAAATCAGGAGACATAAGAGGCTCAGGTTCAATCCCCGGGTTGGGAAGATACCCTGGAGAAGGAAGTAGCAATCTACTCCAGTATTCTTGCCTGGGATATCCCATGGACAGAGGAGGTGATTTAGGACATCTGTTTAGAACATTTCAATGTAGTTTGCAGTAAATTAAATAATAATAGCACAACCTTTAAAAAGTTCTCAGAGTTTACAGGTAAAACACTTAGACCAGGATCTGACAGGAAACACTTATTCAGCACTAGCACTGATTGTATTCTTCTACTACAAAGAAGCATCATATTTATTTAATCAACTAACTCTCTATATATTAAAATATTCATGACAAAATAAGAAAGATGACAAACTTATGGAAGCTGCCTTCTGTTTTCTACTTGCTTTGTAGTTTATTTTATTAAAAACTAAGGGCTTCCCTTTTGGCTCAGCTGGTAAAGAATCCACCTAAATTCACAAGAATACAGGAGACCTGGGTTCGATCCCTGGGTTCAGAAGATCCCCTGGAGAAGGGAAAGGTTACCCATCCAATATTCTGGCCTGGAGAATTCCATGGACTGTATAGTCTAGGGGGTTGCAAAGAGCTGAACACAACTGAATGACTTTCACTTTCACCTTTGAGGGATCTATACATAACAACCTAGAGGGGTAGGATGGGGAGGAAGTAGGGAGGGATGTTCAAGAAGGAGGGGACATATGTATAACTATGGCTGATTCATGTTGATGTTTAACAGAAAACAACACAGACTGTAAATCAATTATGCTTCAATTAAAGATTAATAAATTAAAATGATAAAGTTTCTATAGAATGACACTTCAGCCATGAGGTGTTAGATCAGGAAGCAGTGACTCTTTTTGTTTACATTAAAGTATTACTATTTTTATGTGATTTTGTTCATTAGAGAGACCTTAATAATGATATCCGTGTTACTGGAACACATTAAAAAAAAGAGTTTAAATCTTTAAATATCCCACACAGAAATACCCCGAGGACTGAGAACTCACTTTCGGCCATTTGGGAAAATTTTGGAAGGGATATACTTAATTTTTATTTTTTAAATGAGTATNTTACTGGAACACATTAAAAAAAAAGAGTTTAAATCTTTAAATATCTCACACAGAAATACCCCGAGGACTGAGAACTCACTTTCGACCATTTGGGAAAATTCTGAAAGGGATATACTTAATTTTTATTTTTTAAATGAGTATGATTTGTAATTAAGTTAACTCAGTTACCAAAGCCATAGAATTATTTCTTTGAAAAGTATTAAAATATTATTTGTTTAAATTTGCAATTCAGCTTTAGAATTTAAATGTTACTTGATTATTTAGATATGTAGAAGATTTTCTGAAGGATAACTTACCTTGCCGTAATGGGCTATATGTCAGGATTTGAGAGAGAGAAATATCAGAGATTTTGGCCTCCTGGTCTGGAACCATCCATACAAATTTACTTTCTGAGACTTTTAGGATGTTTGATAGAGCCCTAACAGAGGATTAGGAACACCATCTAGAGTTGTCTACAGTTTTTTCCCTCCAGCTATCTAGCTCAAAATGGCAGAGTACAGAATTGGTCACAGATTGATTCATTCATGAGAAGAGAATGGATAAAGTGATAGCTATGTTTCAGGAAGGAAGACTGGGACGGGAGCATCAGCATGATTGGCCCAAAAAGAATTCAACCTCTGGCAGCATAGAATTCCTCAAAAGGAACATCCTGAACTGGTTTGTAAATGTTTTGATTTCCAGTGGAAATTGAGGAGCTTGCTGGAGACATTGAAAAGTCTTAGTGTCTAAGGATTTCTGTCCAGTTTGTAGGAGATATGAGACATAGTCTTGTCCACAGTGTGCAGGGCTGGCAAGTCTTTGGGGGATTGTAAGTGTTTAGTTCCACCCAGTTGTGTCCCTGTGGTCAATGGCAAAACCTTGAGCAGAGTTTGGCTAATGGACAGGATGGCACCCTGAGGAACTACTGGTAGCCTCTCTCAAGCTGCATGTGATTAAATGAAGCTGCTGACTTCCTGCACCTGCCCTCAGCATCACAGCAGCTGTTTCAGATCCCATAGCAAAGGGGCAGAGAGGATAAGAACCATGTGGGAGGGTAGCTGTCTCCCAACATCTACCTGTGCTGGGAGGTACACACACACGCACACACACACACACACGAGTGTAGAATTTTCAATATATTTTTGCTGTTCCTTGTACTCAGTTACTCAAGAAATGTGATAGCTTATTTCTACTTGCCAGAACCACTGCCAGCATCAATGTGTATGCATCTAGGAGTACCCTTCTCTGAGACTCTCTAAGACTTCTGCTGCTACTGTGTACTGCGTACATTGATCCAATAACTAAAATTCTTCCAGCCATCACCCTGCCATCTGTCTCCACCCCCATATGAATTTTCACAAGAACTATCTAAACCGTGTCCTTTCTAATACACATTCAGTTTCTTTTTTCTCTTCAGGGTTGGGTGATAAATCAAAAGGCCTCTGGGCACTGATGTTATTTTTTCTGCTTAGAGGATTTGCTCTTTTCTGATCACTAACATGGGTAATGGTTAAGAGGACTACCCTTTCGTCCCATCAAAGTAAAACTTTGGATCAAACTTGCTTTGATCTGAAATTTACTCAAAAGTGGCCACCTACTTGGCTGCAAGGAGTCTAATAACACTGACAACTTCCAGGATCTGCTGAGTGAGCCAACCAGTTGGAGATTTCAGGATTGTAGCTCTTTCCAAAGGCTGCCTGGCTCAACACACAGGAAGAACAGTGTTTCAGTTTGAGTACAAAGACAGGGAAAAAGTCAACATTCTAGTTGAAAGGTAGTCAATCAGAAAAGAATGATCTCTTCCATATGCAAGGGTCAGTCTTTTTGTTCTATTAAGGATTTCAACTGATTGAATGAGGCCCACCTTCTTCAAGGAGGTTGTTTTGCTTTCTGAGTCTACCTACTTAAATGTTAATCTTACATACACACACACACACACACACANGTACTGTAAAATAGAATAAAGTATTAAAAAAATTTTAAAAAGACAAAAAAAGATATATAAATCTGAAATATATAAATACATTTAAATTCAAAAAAAAAAAGATATCTCATTTTGAAATGAAAGTGATTTCAGGACTTTCATAAACTGTGACCAGGTGTTATTTCAACTTTGGGGATGTTTCACCTAGTAAAGGCACCTAAATGCCTTGATGTGTCTCCAATTATCCTTGACACTGATGTCAAGGTGGTAGATTTCATTACCAGAAGCTCCTCAAGAGCCTCAACTAAGACAAACCATCAGTGTTCAAGTACATGTGTNTGGGGATGTTTCACCTAGTAAAGGCACCTAAATGCCTTGATGTGTCTCCAATTATCCTTGACACTGATGTCAAGGTGGTAGATTTCATTACCAGAAGCTCCTCAAGAGCCTCAACTAAGACAAACCATCAGTGTTCAAGTACATGTGTTTTCTAGGGGAAAAAAAGGGCAGCATGTCCTTAACACTGTTGCAGAGCATGTGAGTCCTTGTTCAATATTCTGTATAAACCTTAGGTATCTCTCTCCACAGTGCCCTATGTATGATATACAACACTGTTAGGCTAGATTTCTTTGAGAAAGGAAAGTTAAATTTCCAGTAAATGAGTAGAATAGAAAGGAGATATTTTATATTGGGAAAAAAACAAAAACATTGAAGCATTGCCTTGGGGATGACAGAGTCTTCGTTTAAGAAGTGTGATTCATTACAGCCCTCTCCTCTCTGGTGCCCCCACTGCTGTGTCAGGCCTTCTGGGAGGGAGCTGGAGCCCATGGTCACCTGCGTGCCAGCTCAGCAGTCCTGTGCAGGAGCTACTGACAGCCCTCTGGGCTTCATCTCAGAACTATTAGGAAGCAATCAAGGAAATGATTAGAGTTCACTGAGAGCCAAGCTGGGACTTCAGATGCTTGTCAAATACCATCTCCTCTGTAATGGAATTGCTCCCCTCACTTCTTGTCAGGGCACCTCTGTGCTGCAGGCTTAGGTAAAGAGCTAGCCCTCTACCAGGTAAGCTTCTGAAAAGGGCTTACATAACAGTTGTCAGATCACAGAATTTAAAATGAGGGTGCCTTATAAGGGACTAGCAGATTACTTCTATTTATTGTCCACGTCAGGACTCAGAATGTCATTCCCACTTTACAAGACCTGTCCATTAACCACTATGAAGGAAGCAAGTCAGCCACAGTACTTCCATCATGGCACCCATGTAATCATAATTATAGCAGTAGTTATGGTATTGAATAACAACAGCTACATCTTATTGAAGGTTTACTATAGGAGTCATTGATACATCAACTCATTTTTTTCTTTTATAAAATGCTGTTATTTTTCATATTTGACTATGCATAAATCTTGGAAGTTAAGCCACTTTCACAAAATTTTACAAGGGATGCAGTTTTAGTTGATCTTGGATGTCGGGTCTGAATGACATCTAACAACTTTTCTCATCATGGCAGTTTATAGCCTTTACTCCCTTACCTTCTTTCATGGGAGTCCCTCTTCGCTTTTCTGGCCCTGGATTTTCCCATGTGTAGACTCTATCCCCTACACTCTCTGTGGCCCCTATACATTCAGCACATTTTCCAGGAGAACGAAGCTGTCATTATCTTTAAGCCAATTTCACATTGGATGTTCCCTGACTTATCTTTTTGTTTTCTAGAATGTCGTGCACAGGCATCTGTGTCTCACTTATGAACAAACCCAGGAGCTATCTCCTTAAAATCCTTTGTGGTTAAAGAATTCATCAACTCTCTAAACATTCTTCAGAACTAGAAAGACTCTAAATACAAGTTATGAAAACTCTGTCATCCAGCCACCTCCAAACCCTGTAACCTCTGTGTGATGGATCCTCCCTGACATTTGTGTAATCATTTTTGACACTTGGTGATGAATCTTTTTGAGATCTCCATAGCTCTTCCATTTCAACAGTAGAATCAGACCTTATCATTATAATTGACATTGGGCTTTGTTCCTTATCTGAGCTTTTGTGATTGGTAGCATTTTCTAGTTCTGTGTTTATAATAATAGGAAAGCAGTGATTCAAGATGTGTGAAAATGATAGTCTTCAGCCCTCTTTCATTTCATTTCATCTTATTTGGAGCATACAGATCACATAGGAATGATATTTATTCAGGTCAGGGTAAGTTATCTAAATCATATGCAGTATATTAGACTCAGCTGCTTCAGTCCACATACTCGTGCCTGTTCACATTAATGAAAAATTATTCCTTTTCCACTTGAACCAAGATGTGAAATGAACAGAAAGGAAATGAAAGTGTTGCTTTATATTGTTACTGTCATTTCTTTCAATATAAATATGTATTTTCTATTATTCATCTTATTATTAGTAATTTTAACTGTGTCATGTTAGAGATGCCTTTAAATAGCAATATTAACAAAATATATATTCTTGACATTGATAAAAGCAATTTATATACATTTTCTGATAGAATTTTTGAAACAGTCTCATGAGATATTTGCTTTTATGGGTGAACCAGAATAAATAGTTAAATAACTTGCCCAGGCTCACACTGCTAGTAATTATCAGTGACAGGTCAAATATACCAGGGATCCAAAGCTAAAGTGTTAGTGCTATTTAGATATTACAAGAGTGATATCAAGGTAGTCTTAAATTTATCTTGATCTAGTGCAAAATAGAAGTTATCCAAATCAACAATTTTTAAAATTATTAAGCCACTTATTTGTATTTGTCTTCCTACCAGAATATGAGAATCAACAGGTCATGAATCTTGCTCATCTCATTCACTCTTACATCCTAAGTAATAAATGTACCTGACACGTAGCAGGTGTGGAATAGGTATTTGTGGGCTGGGTGGATGACAAGAGAATGGGAGATAGAACAATTTTCATCCTGGTAGGTGTCTGAAGTGGAGGATTTATGACTGACTGGATATCTTTCACTAGATAAGAGCAAGGATGTATACATGTTTTTATTNTGTGGAATAGGTATTTGTGGGCTGGGTGGATGACAAGAGAATGGGAGATAGAACAATTTTCATCCTGGTAGGTGTCTGAAGTGGAGGATTTATGACTGACTGGATATCTTTCACTAGATAAGAGCAAGGATCTATACATGTTTTTATTTCACTATTTCACTATGAAAAAATATGATTTAAAAAATATATATAAGACATACCCTGCTGCTTCATGAACATACATTCAATCACTTTGTAAACACTGATTCATTTTCTTTTGACAGTCTATGGAGAAGAAATTAATAACAGACCTGATANTATACATGTTTTTATTTCACTATTTCACTATGAAAAAATATGATTTAAAAAAAATATATAAGACATACCCTGCTGCTTCATGAACACACATTCAGTCACTTTGTAAACATTGATTCATTTTCTTTTGACAGTCTATGGAGGAGAAATTAATAACAGACCTGATATGGATTTGTCAGAAAATAATTTTTTCAAGAGTCCTTTTTAATCCTTGAAATGTAAAAAAGATGAAAGAATCTTCTTCATAAGTTTGCCTGAAATATTTTCTTAGTTTTCAAATTCATTTCTTTATTCAATTTTACCAAGTTCTGTTAAAATATATACTTGATTACAATGCTGTCATTTTTCCCTAATATGATTATTTCAAAGTTCTTGCATTCTAAATATCAATTCTCCTATTCTGATTTATAATATATATTTTAATTTTCTCTAGAATCATTTATTATACTGCTGCTTTGCTTATTCTCCTTATTCTTTGTTCAACTGTCTCTGGTAAGATATTAGATTAAAAACAAATTTAAATATAATTTCAAATAAGATAAATAACTGAAACCTAGTTAGCTAAAGGCTAAAAGCATTAAAAGAGTACAGAAATGAAATTAACTGTATAAACTAAGATAATATAAAANTATTATACTGCTGCTTTGCTTATTCTCCTTATTCTTTGTTCAACTGTCTCTGGTAAGATATTAGATTAAAAACAAATTTAAATATAATTTCAAATAAGATAAATAACTGAAACCTAGTTAGCTAAAGGCTAAAAGCATTAAAAGAGTACAGAAATGAAATTAACTGTATAAACTAAGATAATATAAAAATAATAAAAATTATATGAGGATAGTGATAAAAATAAATAAATTCTCAGAAAGTAAGTTTAGCAAAAATGCAATATAAAATATTTTAAAGGCTAAAAATAAAAATGAAATATGATTTATTTTTCTAAAAATAACCACCACTAGCTTTTTAGAGCATATGATTTTCAGTTTGTCTCTCTACAAATTTATATGTATAATTTTGAACCTGCAGTAGATATTTTGTTACAGGATAGTTCTTTTGCATAGCATGAAGGATGATCCCATATATTTTTAAAAATTATTTTAGAACTTAATTTTAATGATGTTTATCATGCTACTGTGTGAATGTATCTTTTTTGTTTTTTAGCCAAGATTCTGTTGTTACATAGTTATGTAATTTATAAATTGTATTACTATAAATGATGATACATGTCCCAGATACAATTCTGATGTGAATTTTTCCTTAGGAGAAATTTTGGTAAGTGGAATTGATGACTCAGTAAGTGTAAATATGCTTTAGGCTCTTGAGTCATGTGGCCAAACTTTTCAGTGGGAGTTATGACAATTCACAATTTCACAAGCTCATAAAAGACAAGATCACATTATTTCAAATTCTATTGCGTGTTTCTATCTGTAATGGCCTCCAATACCTAGGTCCCATCAGAAATAAGCTGCCCTACTCAGCTAGATTCCTATGTGGGACAACGTCACATGTGTTGGTTGGGGCCTCTCATAACACTGAAGTTTCCTTGCTGACAAGCACAGCGGGAAGTGCACCTGAATATTGTCATGCCATTGTTCACTCAGTTCTGCCCACCTTCTCAAATATTGAGTGTTTGTAAGGAATTGAGAGCTTTCTGCACCTGTCTCATCTCAGACAGAAGCCCTGGAAAAGCCCTGTAGGTTTGGTCCCTGGTATAACACCCGTGCAGCCCCTAGGGATTGAGCTGAAGGAAAAGGAGAGACTGAATGGCGTTTGTAGGGCAGCTCACACACATGCCTTTGTCTCCAGACAGTGGGTCTCAGACTGGAGCATGCCTCAGAATCACCTGCAAAACAGAGGAGAGTCTAAATGGTGTTTGTGGGGCAGCTCACACATTTGCCTTTGTCTCCAGAGTGTGGGTCTCAAACTGAAGCCTGCCTCAGAATCACCTGCAGAGTATGTTGAGATACACAGATGTCCAGGACGCGGACACCATCTAAATGTCCATCAACAGAGGGATGGATAAAGAAGATGTGCTATGCTTAGTCATTCAGCCATGTTCTACTCTTTGTGACCCCATGGACTGCAGCCTGTGAAGCTCCTCTGTCCATGGGGATTCTCCAGGCNCAACAGAGGGATGGATAAAGAATATGTGCTATGCTTAGTCATTCAGCCATGTCCTACTCTTTGTGACCCCATGGACTGCAACCTGTAAAGCTCCTCTGTCCATGGGGATTCTCCAGGTGAGAATACTGGACCAGGTTGCCACGCCTTGCTGCTGCTGCTGCTAAGTCGTTTCAGTGTGTCTGACTCTGTACGACCCCAGAGACGGCAGCCCACCAGGCTCCCCCATCCCTGGGATTCTCCAGGCAAGAACATTGGAGTGGGTTGCCATTTCCTTCTCTGTCACTCCCTACTCCAAGGCATCTTACCAATCCAGGAATGAACCCAGGTCTCCTGCATTTGGGCAGATTCTTTATTTTCTGAGACACCAGGGCATCCCAAAACAGACTACTACTTGGTCATAAAAAAGAATGAAATGATGCCATGGATTGCCATTTCCTTCTCCAGGAGATCTTCTCAACCCAGGAATCGAACCCAGGTCTCTCACATTGCAGGCAGACACTTTACCATCTGAGCCACCAGGGAAGCCCATGGATGGATCTAGAGATTGTCATACTGAGTGAAGAAAATCATGCCGAGAAAGACAAATATCATATGNCTTTATTTTCTGAGACACCAGGGCATCCCAAAACAGACTACTACTTGGTCATAAAAAAGAATGAAATGATGCCATGGATTGGATTGCCATTTCCTTCTCCAGAAGATCTTCGCGACCCAGGAATCGAACCCAGGTCTCCCATATTGCAGGCAGACACTTTACCATCTGAGCCACCAGGGAAACCCATGGATGGATCTAGAGATTGTCATACTGAGTGAAGAAAATCATGCCGAGAAAGACAAATATCATATGATATTACTTATATGTGGAATCAAAAAGAAATGGTGTGTATAAACTTAGTTACAAAACAAAAGTAGAGTCACAGAGGTAGAAAATAAACTTATAATTACTGGAGAATGGGAGAAGGATAAACTGCAAGATTGGGATTGACATATAAATAGTTCAGTTCAGTTCAGTCACTCAGTTGTGTGTGACTCTTTGCGACCTCATGAATTGCATCACGCCAGGCCTCCTTGTCCATCACCAACTCCCAGAGTTCAACCAAACTCATGTCCATCAAGTCATGGACATCCATCTATCTCATCCTCTGCCGCCCCCTTCTCCTCCTGTCCTCAATCCCACCCAGCATCAAGGTCTTTTCCAATGAGTCAACTCCATACATGACCACTGGAAAAATCATAGCCTTGAGTAGACANAATTGCATCACGCCAGGCCTCCTTGTCCATCACCAACTCCCAGAATTCAACCAAACTCATGTCCATCAAGTCATGGACATCCATCTATCTCATCCTCTGCCGCCCACTTCTCCTCCTGTCCTCAATCCCTCCCAGCATCAAGGTCTTTTCCAATGAGTCAACTCCATACATGACCACTGGAAAAATCATAGCCTTGAGTAGACGGATCTTTGTTGGCAAAGTAATGTCTCTGCTTTTTAATATACTATCTAGGGTGGTCATAACTTTCCTTACAAGGAGTAAGCATCTTTTAATTTCATGGCTGCAATCACCATCTGCAGTGATTTACATATAAAATAGATAACTAATAAGAACATGCTGTATAGCACAGGAAACTACTCAATACTCTGCAATGGTATATACATAAAAAGAATATTTTAAAGAAGAGTATACGTATATGATTCACTTTGCTGTACACCTGAAACTATCACAACATTGTAAATCAACTACTCCAATAAAATTTAAAAATATTTTTAATTAAAAAATAAAATGAAAAAAAATACTGATTGCTGCACCTACTTCCAGAATTTCTGATTTAATAAATATTGATGGGCTCTAGAATATATGTTTATTACAAGCTCCTATGTGATTTTGACACAGCTGTTGGGGGACAATATACCATTCTATTCCTTACTTCTACCATGTCATATTGAAGTTCTTCCAGAGGGGCCATTGACTTCTAAGACCTTACTTATGCCTCCGTCAAATCATAGCAAAGAGGGACCTCATGCTTTTGAAGGTGCAGTTGAAAACCTTACTCTTCTCTCTTCATTTCCCTAAATGCTGGTAAATTTAATGTGGTTCTGAAACTGGGCANTTGGGGGACAATATACCATTCTATTCCTTACTTCTACCATGTCATATTGAAGTTCTTCCAGAGGGGCCATTGACTTCTAAGTCCTTACTTATGCCTCCGTCAAATCATAGCAAAGAGGGATCTCATGCTTTTGAAGGTGCAGTTGAAAACCTTACTTTTCTCTCTTCATTTCCCTAAATGCTGGTAAATTTAATGTGGATCTGAAACGGGGCAATAGACGAATGTGTTCAAAATACTTTTCACCTCTAAATGCATTTCTGTTCTGATTTAACCTTTGCTTTTACTCCTCAGAGTCTACTTTCTCATTAGTCCCATCCTAAGAACAGTTCAGTTCAGTTCAGTTCAGTTCAGTTCAGTCGTGTCTGACTCTTTGTGACCAAATGAATCGCAGCATGCCAGGCCTCCCTGTCCATCACCATCTCCCAGTGTTCACTCAGACTCATGCCCATTGAGTCCGTGATGCCATCCAGCCATCTCATCCTCGGTTGTCCCCTTCTCCTCCTGCCNAGATGCATAGATATAGACATAGATTCAAACATTGTCACAGATTTTTAAAAAATTTTATAAACTGACATCTTGATTTCATGGCTATAATTTAATAACATTTCTTTAATTACATTGAAAGTTTCATGATCAACTAATAGTTCAGTTAGGTTTCCTTTAAATATAATATTTTGATTGTATTTGATTGAGAAAAATACATTGTATAAGTTAATAGCAAATTCATTTTTGAAGTTTGCTTTGAATATATTTTAATTGTAATTTGTATGTATTCCAGCCAAAATGTCATTTTCATGTACTTTTTTATTAGTAATTGAATTACATTTCTGACAAATGCTTTTTACAAGGTGAACTTCATAAAAAATGTGTTTCCATTATTATTTTAAATATTTATTCAAATTGAGGTGCTGTCAGATTGTAGGTTTTATCATCTGAACAATTTAACTAGTTAAATATTGGTATGTCCTAAGAAAACTATGCCCACAATTCAAGATATTTGAAAGCATAAGTGTATAATTTCAATATTTAAATTTGTAAACTATTAATGTTTTACAGTTTCTTCTTTGCATGTATTCAGATAGCTCTCATTACCTTACTGTTTGCAATTTGTGTTTTTAAAACTGAAATATGCAAAAGCTTTGAAAATTAATATTTTACCACTCTATTCTCTGAGCACTTTGATTAAAGAGTCAACCAACTTTTTCCCAGCAGACTAATTGTGATTTGAAGAAAGTGGGGAAAACCACTAGATCATTCAGGTATGACCTAAATAAAATCTCTTAGGATTACCCTGTGGAACTGGCAAATATATTCGAAGGATTAGATCTGATAGAGTGCCTGAAGAACTATGGAGGGAGGTTTGTACAGGAGGCAGTGATCAAGACCATCTCCAAGAAAAAGATAGGCAAAATGGATGTCTGAGAAGGCCTTACAAGTAGCTGTGAAAAGAAGAGAAATGAAAGGTGAAGGAAAAAAGGAAAGATACGCCCATGTGACTGCAGAGTTCCAAAAAATAGCAAAGAGAGTTAAGAAAGCCTCTCTCAGGGATCAGTGTAAAGAAATAAAGGAAAATCATAGAAAGTGAAAGACTAGAGATCTCTACAAGAAAATTAGCGATACAGAGGGACCATTTCATGCAAAGATGGGCTCAATAAAGGACAGAAATTGGTATGGACCTAACAGAAGCAGAACATATTAAGAACAGGTAGCAAGAATACAAAAAAGAACTGTATAAAAAAGATATTCATGATGCAGATAATCACGATGGTGTGATCACTCACCTAAAGTCCGACATCCTGGAATGTGAAGTCAAGTGGGCCTTAGGGAGCATTACTACAAACAAAGCTAATGGAATTCCATTAGCTATGGAATTCCAGTTGAGCTATTTCAAATCCTAAAAGATGATGCTGTGAAAGTGCCACACTCAAAATGCCAGCAAATTTGGAAAACTCATCAGTGGCTGCAGGACCAGAAAATGTCAGTTTTTGTTCCATTCCCAAAAAAGAGTAATGCCAAAGAATGCTCAAACTACTTCATAATTTCACTCATCTCACATGCTAGCAAAATAATGCTCAAAATTATCCAAGGCAGGCTTCAACAGTACATGACCCATAAACTTCCAGATATTCAAGCTGGATTTAGAAAAAGAAGAGGAACCAGCGATCAAATTGCCAACATCTGAAGAATCATAGAAAAAGGAAGAGAGAAAAAAAAAAAAAAGGAAAGAGCAAGAGAGTTCCTGAAAAATAACCACTTCTGTTTTATGGCTTTTCCAAAGCCTTTGACTGTGTGGATCACAACAAATAGTGGAAAATTCTTAAAGAGATGGGAATACCAGACCACCTGACCTGCCTTCTGATAAATCTGTATGCAAGTTAAGGAGCAACAGTTAGAACTGGACAAGGAAAAATAGACTGGTTCCAAATAGGAAAAGGTGTATGTCAAGGCTGTATATTGTCACCCTACTTATTTAACTTATATGCAGAGTACATCATGATAAATGCTGGACTGGATAAAACACAAGCTGGGATCAAGATTACAAGGAGAAATATCAATAACTTCAGATATGCAAATGACATAACACTTATGGCCAAAAGTGAAGAACTAAAGAGCCTCTTGATGAAAGTGAAAGAGGGGAGTGAAAAAGTTTGCTGAAAAATCTGGTAGACAGAATTCCTGAAGAACTATGGGCAGAGGTTCATAAATCTGTCCAAGAGTCAGTGATCAAGATTATTCCCAAGAAAAAGAAATTCAGGAAGGCAAAATGGTTGTCTGAGGAGGCTTTACAAAGCTGTGGAAAGAAAAGAGACAAAAAGCAAGGGAGAAAGGGAAATATATACCTAAATGAATGCTGAGTTCAAGAGAAGAACAAGGAGATAAGAAGGCCTTCCTCAATGAACAATGCAAAAAAATAGAGGAAAATAATAGAATGGAAAAGACTGGAGATCTTCCCACAGAACTGGAGAAACCAAGGGAATATTTCATGCGAAGATGGATATGAAAAAGGGCAGAAATTGTATGGACCTGACAGAGACAGAAGAGACTAAGAAGTGGTGTCAAGAATACATAGAAGGTCTGTACAAAAGAGGTCTTAATGACCAGGAAAACTTGGGTTCCAAAATCACTGCCGTTGGTGACTGCATCCATGAAATTAAAAGATGCTTCCTCCTTAGAAGAAAACCTTAGAGCAACCTCGATAGCATATTAAAAAGCAGAGACATTACATTGCTGTCAAAAGTCCATTTAGCCAAAGCTATCATTTCTCCAGTGGTCATGTGTGGATGTGAGAGTTGTATCATAAAGAAAGCTGAGTGCTGAAGAATTGATGCTTTTGAACTGTGGTGTTGAAGAAAACTCTTGAAAGTCACTTGGAATGCAAGGAGATCCAACCAATCAATCTTGAAGGAAATCAGTCCTGACTATTCATTGGAAGGACTGATGCTGAAGCTGAAACTCCAATATTCTGGCTACCTGATGTGAAGAACTGACTCACTGGAAAATACCCTGATGGTGGGAAAGATTGAAGGCAGGAGAAGGGGATGACAGAGGGTGAAATGGTTGGATGGCATCACTGATTTGGTGGATATGAGTTTGAGGATAGTCCGGGAGTTGGTGATGAGTCAGTATGATCACTCACCTAGACTCAGACACCTGGAATGTGAAGTCAAGTGGATGTTAGGAAGCACTACTATGAACAAAGCTAATAGAGGTGATGGAATTCTAGCTGGGCTATTAAAATCCTAAGAGATGATGCTGTAAAGTGCTGTACTCAGTTCAGTTCAGCTCAGTTGCTCAGTTGTGTCAGACTCTTTGTGACCCCATGAACTACAGCACGCTAGGCCTCTCTGTCCATCACAAGTTCCCTGAGTCCACCCAAACCCATGTCCACTGAGTCAGTGATGCCATCCAACTATCTCATCCTCTGTTGTCCCCTTCTTCTCCTGCCCTTAATCTTTCCAGCATTGGGGTCTTTTCAAATGAGTCAGCTCTTCGTATCAGGTGGCCAAAGTATTAGAACTTCAGCTTCAACATCAGTCCTACCAGTGAACACCCAGGACTCATTTTCTTTAGGATGGGCTGGTTGGATCGCCTTGCAGTCCAAGGCACTCTCAAGAGTCTTCTCCAACACCACAGTTCAAAAGCATCAATTCTTTGGCACTCAGCTTTCTTTATAGTCCAACTCTCACATCCATACATGACTACTGGAAAAACCATAACCTTGACTAGATGGACCTTTGTTGACAAAGTAATGTCTCTGCTTTTCAATAAGTTGTCTAGGTTGGTCATAATCTTCCTTCCAAAGAGTAAGCATCTTTTAATTTCATGGCTGCATTCACTATCTGCAGTGATTTTGGAGCCCAGAAATATAAAGTCAGCCGCTGTTTCCACTGTTTCCCCATCTATTTGCCATGAAGTGATGGGACCAGATGCCATGATCTTCGCTTTCTGAATGCTGAGTTTTAAGCCAAGTTTTTCACTCTCCTCTTTCACTTTCATCAAGAGGCTCTTTAGTCCGTCTTCATTTTCTGCCATAAGGATGGTGTCATCCGCATGTCTGAGGTTGTTGATATTTCTCCCGGCAATCTTGATTCCAGCTTGAGCTTCCTCCAGCCCAGCGTTTCTCATGATATACTCTGTTTATAAGTTAAAATAGCAGGGTGACAATATACAGCTTTGACGTACTCCTTTTCCTATTTGGAACCAGTCTGTTGTTCCATGTCCAGTTCTCACTGTTGCTTCCTGACCTGCATACAGGTTTCTCAAGAGACAGGTCAGGTGGTCTGGTATTCCCATCTCCTTCAGAATTCTCCACAGTTTATTGTGATCCACACAGTCAGAGTCTTTAGCATAGTAGAAATAGATGTGTTGTGTGTGTGTGTGTGTGTTTCTGGAACTCTTGCTTTTTCAATGATCCAGTAATTGTTGACAATTTGACCTCTGGTTCCTCTGCCTTTTCTAAAATATGCTTAAACATCTGGAAGTTCATGGTTCATGTATTTTAAGCATTACTTTACTATCAGTGCAATAGTGCAGTAGTTTGAGCATTCTTTGGCATTGCCTTTCTTTGGGATTAGAATGAAAACTGACCTTTTCCAGTCCTGTGGCCACTACAGAGTTTTGTTTTGTTTTTGTTTTTGTTTTCGCTGGCATATTGAATGCAGCAGTTTAACAGTGTCATCTTTTAAGATTTGAAACAGCTCAGTTGGATTTCCATCACTTCCACTAGCTTTGTTTGTAGTCATGCTTCCTAAGGCCCAGTTAACTTCATAGTCCAGGATATCTGGCTCCAGGTGATTGATTAATGATACTATAATGGTTATCTGGGTCATTAAGATCTTTCTTGTATAGTTCTGTGCATTTTTGCCATCTACTCTTAATATCTCCTCCTTCTGTTTGGTCCACACCATTTCTGTCTTTTATTATGCCCAACTTTGTATGAGATGTTCCCTTGGTATCTCTAATTTTCTTGAAGAAATCTCTAGTCTTTCCCATTCTATTGTTTTTGCTCTCCTTTTCATTGATCACTTAGGAAGGCTTGATTCTCTCTCCTTGCTATTCTTTGGAACTCTGCACTCAGATGGGTATATCTTTCCTTTTCTCCTTTGCCTTTCCTTATCTCTCTCTTTTGCCTTTTTGTATTTCTTTTTCTCAGGATGTTTTTGATCAATGACTCCTGTATAATGTTATGAACCTCCCTATATAGTTCTTCAGGAACTCTATCAGATCTAATTCCTTAAATCTGTTTGTCACTTCCATTGTATAATCACAAGGTATTTTATTTAGGTCACAACTAATTGGTCTAGTGGTTTTCCCTATTTTCTTCAATTTTAGTCTGAAGTTAGCAATAAGAAGTTCATGATCTGAGTCACCGTCAGTTCCAAGCTTTGTTTTTGCTGACTATACAGAGCTTTTCCACACTGGACTGTGAAGAATGTAATCAATCTGATTTTGGTATGGGCCATCTAATAATGTCCATGTTTTGTGTCATCTCTTGTATTGTTGGAAGAGGGTGTTTGCTGTAACCAGTGTGTTCTCTTGGCAAAATTATATTATCCTTTAACCTGCTTCATTTTGTACTACACTGCTAAACTTCCCTGTTACTTCAGGTATCTCTTCATTCTTACTTTTGCATTTCAATCTCCTGTTATGGAAAAGACGACTTTTTTTTTTGGTGTTAGTTCTGGAAGGTCATGTAGGTCTTCATAGATCTGGTCAACTTCAGCTTCTTCAGCATTAGTGGTTTGAGCATAGATTTGGATTACTGTGAATGGTTGGCCTTGGAAACAAACCAAGTTCATTCTGTCAGTTTTGAGATTGCACCCAAGTATTTCAAACTGTTTTGTTGATTGTGAGGGCTACTACATTTCTTCTAAGGGATTCTTATCCACAGTAGTAGATATAATGGTCATCTGAGTTAAATTCACCCATTACAGTTCATTTGAGTTCACTGATTCCTAAAATGCTGATGTTTACTCTTGCCATTTCCTGTTTGATGATTTTCAGTTTACCTTGATTCATGCATCTAACATTCCAGGTTCCTTTGCAATACTGTTCTTTACAGCATCGGACTTTACTTCCATCACCAGTCACAACTACAGCTGGGTGTTGTTTTTGCTTTGGGTTAACCTCTCATTCATCTGGAATTATTTATCCACTCTTCTCTGGTAGCATGTCGTGCACCTACTGACCTGGGAAGCTAATCTTTCAGTCTTATATAGTTTTGCCTTTTCATACTGTTCATGGTGTTCTCAAGGAACTATTACTGAAGTGGTTTGCCATTCCCTTCTACAGTGGACCAGGTTTTGCCAGAACTCTCCACCATGACTCGTCTGTTTTCGGTGGCCCTACATGGCATGGCTCATATTTTCATTGAGTTAGACAAGGTTGTGATCCATGTATTCAGTTTGGTTAGATTTCTGTAATGTGGCTTTCATTCTGTCTTCCCTCTGATGTATAAGAATAAGAGACTTCTGGAATCTTCCTCATGGGAAGGACTGGATGTGGGGGAATCTGGGTCTCATTCTGATGGGTATAACCATGCTCATCTTTAATCCAGTTTTCTGTTGATGGGTGTGCTGTGTAAGGGTAATGGTGGTACGGTCACCTCCTTCAGGAGATGCTAGGTAAGTATGCACTAATCAGAACTGTCTCAAGAGATAAAAAGTCTTGAGAAGCCACAAGAAAACTCTAAACTTAACACTAGTTTTTTAGAGAAGATGAAGATTGTAGTAGAGCTTTCTGTAACATATGTGACTCAAATATTTTATGTGGAAAATGCAGATAGTAAAACATATTTAAGCTAATGAGGATTATATTGCTATATTACATATTGCAAAAATAATATTGCAATATAAACTCAGACTTTATATAGAGTTCTCAGTGGAGAACTCTAGGGTCAAGGAAAAGAAAAACTGGCAGAGACCACATTGCTTTCATAGTTAAATCTTACAGTGAATACAGAACAGAAATTGAGATACAGTAGTGAAAATATCTGGACTAGGAGATCTGGATCAAGGAAAACAGTTAGAACTGGACATGGAACAACAGATTGGTTTTTCAAGGCTGTATATTGTCACTCTGCTTATTTAACTTATGTGCAGAGTACATCATGTGAAATACCAGGCTGGAAGAAGCACAAACTGGAATCAAGATTACTGGAAGAGATATCAATAACCTCAGATATGCAGATGACACCACCTTTGGTGGTGGTGTCTTCTATGCAGAAAGCATAAAAGAACCAAAGAGCCACTTGATGAAAGTGAAAGAGGAATGTGAAAAAGTTGGCTTAAAACTCAATACACAGAAAACTAATATCATGGCATCCGGCCCCATCACTTCATGGCAAATAGATGGGGAAACAATGGATACAGTGACAGACTTTATTTTGGGAGGGCTGCAAAATTACTGTAGATGGTGACTGCAAGCATGAAATTAAAAAATACTTGCTCCTTGAAAGAAAAGCTTTGACCAACCTAGACAGCATATTAAAAAGCAGAAACATCTCATCGAAGCTATGGTTTTTGCAATAGTCCTGTAAGGATGTGAGAGTTGGACCATAAAGAAACCTGTGCACTGAAGAACTGATGCTTTTGAACTGTGGTGTTAGAGAAGACTCTTGAGGGTCCCTTGAACTGCAAGGAGATCCAACCAGTCCATCCTAAAGGAAATCAGTCCTGAATATTCATTGGAAGGACTGATGTTGAAGCTGAAACTCCATTACTTTGGCCACCTGATGCAAAGAACTGACTTACTGGAAAAGACCCTGTGGTGGGAAAGATTGAAGGTAGGAGGAGAAGGGGATGACAGAGGATGAGATGGTTGAATGGCATCACTGACTCGATGGACATGAGTTTGAGTAAGCTCCAGGACTTGGTGATGCACAGAGAAGCCTGGTGTGCTGTAATCCAAGGGGTCGCAAAGAGTCAGACATGACTAAGCAACTGAACTGAACTGAACTGAAGAGCTGGGTGAAACCACAAATGCATGCAGGAATTATTCTCTGAGATAAAAGGTTTGAAATCCTGAGACAAGAAAAATGTTTTTGTTGTTGTTATTGTTTTGAGCCTGAAGTCTAACGATTTTCACATACTATTCAACTATTCATCAGGTTATTATCCCATGTATGTATATTCCATAACCCTCACAAAGTTTTATACATGGCACAATTAAAATTAGATCCTTTTCACTGATGGTATATTTTGTTTCTTAAATTTTCCTCAGTAGTTCTGCAGTCCATGCTCTTTCAGTTTCCCCACACCATGAGGGCTATAAGAAACTTACTGACTACACTGAGACTCACAGAACAGAGAGCAGTGTTGGAGATGGTAGACATCACTTTCCTTCTGCTCCACAGTGCATGTATGGATGTTCGATATACTCTGTGCTTGCATTTTAGATGTGTACAGAGAGTTTTGCCTGGCATCACAGGGCAGCAGATATTTTCATTTCTTCCACTTTAGTCAGTCATGCATTGTAATTTTGAGCATTTTGTATGTCACAAATATTTATTCAACTATACTTGGGTGGTGCTATCACAAACCAAATGGTTGTTCATCACCTTCTACAGGTAGTCTGGTTTAGCATGGCTTGTCCATAAATTAGCTGCAAAAACAGAAAAATCTTTGTATTTGTTGTTTCATTTTCTTTCACATTGGGGAGAAAAAGAAGTAATTTTATGAGCTTTTCAAGTTAACAGTTAAAATAGGCTATAATTTTCAATAATAGTTTAGTGCAGTTTTAAAAAACAGATAATTCAAAATATTTTCCAAATGCTGTAATCCATGCATTCTTGAATCTTAGCTTTTGTACATTCAAAAAGTCTACATACTTGGGGCTGGGCACAGTGGTAACAAAGACTTACCTCTCCTTTACTCATTGTTAGGGATCAGGTGTCTTTAACTACTGATAAGTCAGTTTAGGTTCCCCTTTATGCTTTCTTGTCCAGAATTATATATCGTTACTTGTTTCTATTCTCAATATATTCTTGTTCAAAAATCACATCTGTGTTGGCACATTTGAAAGGACTGGCAGCTGGAAACTTAGAGGGTTCTTGTGGGGATAGTAATGTCTCTAGCATTCAAAGAAGTGATCTCTTTTTATAGATTTAGAGAAAGAGGAGATGGGAAGGAGATGGATAGAAAAAGAGAGAGAGAGAATGGGAGACGAAGAAAGAGGAAGAGAAATGGTTACATAAGCAAACAAAAATTAAATTCTCATCATGTTTGAAGTAACAGAATGTTGAATGTCAAAAAAAAGAGTGCTGTAGAAACAATGGGACCAAAAACAGTATCATGTTGGATTAGATGAAACACATTAAAAAAAAAAGAAAGAAAAGAAACATTTCCAAAAGAGAGTTGAGAGTTGATTGTCTTCTTCATGTATGAAATATACTCATATATTAAATACTGCAAGTGCAAAGAATAGTGCCCATAAAGGTAACACTTAATAAGTAAAATTCATGAGCAAACATAAACAGTACTTTTATTTTTTTTTCCCCCTATGGCTGCTGGTCACTGTTCATATTTCATTCACCAAATAATGTAATGAGAATTTATGGATTATCATTTGCAAGAATTTACAAGGATAAACCCTATTAGTAAGCACTGCCTATTAAAATACTTCCTCATGGCTGTTATTAATGGTTTGTACTAATGTATTAATGGTTGTACTAATGCTTTGTACTAATGGTTCTCAAACATTTTCACCACATAGATCAGTAAATTTATGGAGAAGAGTGCTGATAATGAGAGCTGACCATTTCTTATTATATAAAATAATAGTATTACAATAAAATATTATCACCACAATTTCAAAAAAGAATAATATATTACCAATATTTAGAAAGGATATAATCTCAGAATAAAAATCTAAATAGATATATCTGACAAAATTAAAATGAATACTTTAAATGTAAGTATATATTTATACATATTTTATACTTTAAAATAGTCTAATGTTAAAAAGTAGCATGTATAATGTTGGGACATAATAAACACTTTTTAGAACATGTCTCAAACATGGAGAATATATTTACCGGTTGTTAACTCTTCTATACATGTTGAGTGTAACTTTTGTAAATAATGTTAAAAAATGTTGCAGTATTGTTGGTGGTACAGNTTAATATCTCCTCCTTCTGTTTGGTCCACACCATTTCTGTCTTTTATTGTGCCCAACTTTGCATGAGATGTTCCCTTGGTATCTCTAATTTTCTTGAAGAAATCTCTAGTCTTTCCCATTCTATTGTTTTTGCTCTCCTTTTCATTGATCACTTAGGAAGGCTTGATTCTCTCTCCTTGCTATTCTTTGGAACTCTGCACTCAGATGGGTATATCTTTCCTTTTCTCCTTTGCCTTTCCTTATCTCTCTCTTTTGCCTTTTTGTATTTCTTTTTCTCAGGATGTTTTTGATCAATGACTCCTGTATAATGTTATGAACCTCCCTATATAGTTCTTCAGGAACTCTATCAGATCTAATTCCTTAAATCTGTTTGTCACTTCCATTGTATAATCACAAGGTATTTTATTTAGGTCACAACTAATTGGTCTAGTGGTTTTCCCTATTTTCTTCAATTTTAGTCTGAAGTTAGCAATAAGAAGTTCATGATCTGAGTCACCGTCAGTTCCAAGCTTTGTTTTTGCTGACTATACAGAGCTTTTCCACACTGGACTGTGAAGAATGTAATCAATCTGATTTTGGTATGGGCCATCTAATAATGTCCATGTTTTGTGTCATCTCTTGTATTGTTGGAAGAGGGTGTTTGCTGTAACCAGTGTGTTCTCTTGGCAAAATTATATTATCCTTTAACCTGCTTCATTTTGTACTACACTGCTAAACTTCCCTGTTACTTCAGGTATCTCTTCATTCTTACTTTTGCATTTCAATCTCCTGTTATGGAAAAGACGACTTTTTTTTTTGGTGTTAGTTCTGGAAGGTCATGTAGGTCTTCATAGATCTGGTCAACTTCAGCTTCTTCAGCATTAGTGGTTTGAGCATAGATTTGGATTACTGTGAATGGTTGGCCTTGGAAACAAACCAAGTTCATTCTGTCAGTTTTGAGATTGCACCCAAGTATTTCAAACTGTTTTGTTGATTGTGAGGGCTACTACATTTCTTCTAAGGGATTCTTATCCACAGTAGTAGATATAATGATCATCTGAGTTAAATTCACCCATTACAGTTCATTTGAGTTCACTGATTCCTAAAATGCTAATGTTTACTCTTGCCATTTCCTGTTTGATGATTTTCAGTTTACCTTGATTCATGCATCTAACATTCCAGGTTCCTTTGCAATACTGTTCTTTACAGCATCAGACTTTACTTCCATCACCAGTCACAACTACAGCTGGGTGTTGTTTTTGCTTTGGGTTAACCTCTCATTCATCTGGAATTATTTATCCACTCTTCTCTGGTAGCATGTCGTGCACCTACTGACCTGGGAAGCTAATCTTTCAGTCTTATATAGTTTTGCCTTTTCATACTGTTCATGGTGTTCTCAAGGAACTATTACTGAAGTGGTTTGCCATTCCCTTCTACAGTGGACCAGGTTTTGCCAGAACTCTCCACCATGACTCGTCTGTTTTCGGTGGCCCTACATGGCATGGCTCATATTTTCATTGAGTTAGACAAGGTTGTGATCCATGTATTCAGTTTGGTTAGATTTCTGTAATGTGGCTTTCATTCTGTCTTCCCTCTGATGTATAAGAATAAGAGACTTCTGGAATCTTCCTCATGGGAAGGACTGGATGTGGGGGAATCTGGGTCTCATTCTGATGGGTATAACCATGCTCATCTTTAATCCAGTTTTCTGTTGATGGGTGTGCTGTGTAAGGGTAATGGTGGTACGGTCACCTCCTTCAGGAGATGCTAGGTAAGTATGCACTAATCAGAACTGTCTCAAGAGATAAAAAGTCTTGAGAAGCCACAAGAAAACTCTAAACTTAACACTAGTTTTTTAGAGAAGATGAAGATTGTAGTAGAGCTTTCTGTAACATATGTGACTCAAATATTTTATGTGGAAAATGCAGATAGTAAAACATATTTAAGCTAATGAGGATTATATTGCTATATTACATATTGCAAAAATAATATTGCAATATAAACTCAGACTTTATATAGAGTTCTCAGTGGAGAACTCTAGGGTCAAGGAAAAGAAAAATTGGCAGAGACCACATTGCTTTCATAGTTAAATCTTACAGTGAATACAGAACAGAAATTGAGATACAGTAGTGAAAATATCTGGACTAGGAGATCTGGATCAAGGAAAACAGTTAGAACTGGACATGGAACAACAGATTGGTTTTTCAAGGCTGTATATTGTCACTCTGCTTATTTAACTTATGTGCAGAGTACATCATGTGAAATACCAGGCTGGAAGAAGCACAAACTGGAATCAAGATTACTGGAAGAGATATCAATAACCTCAGATATGCAGATGACACCACCTTTGGTGGTGGTGTCTTCTATGCAGAAAGCATAAAAGAACCAAAGAGCCACTTGATGAAAGTGAAAGAGGAATGTGAAAAAGTTGGCTTAAAACTCAATACACAGAAAACTAATATCATGGCATCCGGCCCCATCACTTCATGGCAAATAGATGGGGAAACAATGGATACAGTGACAGACTTTATTTTGGGAGGGCTGCAAAATTACTGTAGATGGTGACTGCAAGCATGAAATTAAAAAATACTTGCTCCTTGAAAGAAAAGCTTTGACCAACCTAGACAGCATATTAAAAAGCAGAAACATCTCATCGAAGCTATGGTTTTTGCAATAGTCCTGTAAGGATGTGAGAGTTGGACCATAAAGAAACCTGTGCACTGAAGAACTGATGCTTTTGAACTGTGGTGTTAGAGAAGACTCTTGAGGGTCCCTTGAACTGCAAGGAGATCCAACCAGTCCATCCTAAAGGAAATCAGTCCTGAATATTCATTGGAAGGACTGATGTTGAAGCTGAAACTCCATTACTTTGGCCACCTGATGCAAAGAACTGACTTACTGGAAAAGACCCTGTGGTGGGAAAGATTGAAGGTAGGAGGAGAAGGGGATGACAGAGGATGAGATGGTTGAATGGCATCACTGACTCGATGGACATGAGTTTGAGTAAGCTCCAGGACTTGGTGATGCACAGAGAAGCCTGGTGTGCTGTAATCCAAGGGGTCGCAAAGAGTCAGACATGACTAAGCAACTGAACTGAACTGAACTGAAGAGCTGGGTGAAACCACAAATGCATGCAGGAATTATTCTCTGAGATAAAAGGTTTGAAATCCTGAGACAAGAAAAATGTTTTTGTTGTTGTTATTGTTTTGAGCCTGAAGTCTAACGATTTTCACATACTATTCAACTATTCATCAGGTTATTATCCCATGTATGTATATTCCATAACCCTCACAAAGTTTTATACATGGCACAATTAAAATTAGATCCTTTTCACTGATGGTATATTTTGTTTCTTAAATTTTCCTCAGTAGTTCTGCAGTCCATGCTCTTTCAGTTTCCCCACACCATGAGGTCTATAAGAAACTTACTGACTACACTGAGACTCACAGAACAGAGAGCAGTGTTGGAGATGGTAGACATCACTTTCCTTCTGCTCCACAGTGCATGTATGGATGTTCGATATACTCTGTGCTTGCATTTTAGATGTGTACAGAGAGTTTTGCCTGGCATCACAGGGCAGCAGATATTTTCATTTCTTCCACTTTAGTCAGTCATGCATTGTAATTTTGAGCATTTTGTATGTCACAAATATTTATTCAACTATACTTGGGTGGTGCTATCACAAACCAAATGGTTGTTCATCACCTTCTACAGGTAGTCTGGTTTAGCATGGCTTGTCCATAAATTAGCTGCAAAAACAGAAAAATCTTTGTATTTGTTGTTTCATTTTCTTTCACATTGGGGAGAAAAAGAAGTAATTTTATGAGCTTTTCAAGTTAACAGTTAAAATAGGCTATAATTTTCAATAATAGTTTAGTGCAGTTTTAAAAAACAGATAATTCAAAATATTTTCCAAATGCTGTAATCCATGCATTCTTGAATCTTAGCTTTTGTACATTCAAAAAGTCTACATACTTGGGGCTGGGCACAGTGGTAACAAAGACTTACCTCTCCTTTACTCATTGTTAGGGATCAGGTGTCTTTAACTACTGATAAGTCAGTTTAGGTTCCCCTTTATGCTTTCTTGTCCAGAATTATATATCGTTACTTGTTTCTATTCTCAATATATTCTTGTTCAAAAATCACATCTGTGTTGGCACATTTGAAAGGACTGGCAGCTGGAAACTTAGAGGGTTCTTGTGGGGATAGTAATGTCTCTAGCATTCAAAGAAGTGATCTCTTTTTATAGATTTAGAGAAAGAGGAGATGGGAAGGAGATGGATAGAAAAAGAGAGAGAGAGAATGGGAGACGAAGAAAGAGGAAGAGAAATGGTTACATAAGCAAACAAAAATTAAATTCTCATCATGTTTGAAGTAACAGAATGTTGAATGTCAAAAAAAAGTGTGCTGTAGAAACAACGGGACCAAAAACAGTATCATGTTGGATTAGATGAAACACATTAAAAAAAAAAAAAAAAAAGAAACATTTCCAAAAGAGAGTTGAGAGTTGATTGTCTTCTTCATGTATGAAATATACTCATATATTAAATACTGCAAGTGCAAAGAATAGTGCCCATAAAGGTAACACTTAATAAGTAAAATTCATGAGCAAACATAAACAGTACTTTTATTTTTTTTTCCCCCTATGGCTGCTGGTCACTGTTCATATTTCATTCACCAAATAATGTAATGAGAATTTATGGATTATCATTTGCAAGAATTTACAAGGATAAACCCTATTAGTAAGCACTGCCTATTAAAATACTTCCTCATGGCTGTTATTAATGGTTTGTACTAATGTATTAATGGTTGTACTAATGCTTTGTACTAATGGTTCTCAAACATTTTCACCACATAGATCAGTAAATTTATGGAGAAGAGTGCTGATAATGAGAGTTGACCATTTCTTATTATATAAAATAATAGTATTACAATAAAATATTATCACCACAATTTCAAAAAAGAATAATATATTACCAATATTTAGAAAGGATATAATCTCAGAATAAAAATCTAAATAGATATATCTGACAAAATTAAAATGAATACTTTAAATGTAAGTATATATTTATACATATTTTATACTTTAAAATAGTCTAATGTTAAAAAGTAGCATGTATAATGTTGGGACATAATAAACACTTTTTAGAACATGTCTCAAACATGGAGAATATATTTACCGGTTGTTAACTCTTCTATACATGTTGAGTGTAACTTTTGTAAATAATGTTAAAAAATGTTGCAGTATTGTTGGTGGTACAGTCTGTTTTGTATCATCATCAAACTTATTCTTCCACAGTAATTATTTTACTAAATATGAAAAATGAAAGTCATTCAGTCCTGTTCAACTCTTTGTGACCCCATGGACTGTAGCCTGCCAGGCTCCTCTGTCCATGGAATTCTCCAGACCACAATAATGGAGTGGGTATCTGTTCCCTTCTCCAGGGGATCTTCCCAACCTAAGGATTGAACTGTGGTCTCCTGCATTGCAGGTGGTTTCTTTTTTAGTTAAACTACCAGGGAAGCCATGGTAATAATCTTCCTTTTCATGTCACATATACACATATGCACAAAAATCATTAGTGACTTTTTGAACAGTAAAAATCTTTGCATAAGTGTGATAATGTTATACAAAATCACTCAAAAAAAATTTTTTAATTTAATATACTGGAGCTTCCCTCCTGGCGCAGACAGTAAAGAATCAACCTGCAGTGTGAGAGATCAAGGTTCAATCCTTTTGTTGGGATGATCCCCTGGAGAAGGAAACAGCTACCCACTCCAGGATTCTTGCCTATAGAAGTCCATAGGCAGAGGAGCCTTGCAGGCTACAGTTTATGGGTTTGAAAGAGTCAGACACTATTGAGTGACTTTCACTTTAGTATGTTACATTGTTAATAAAAGATCAGTTTGTGTATTTAATTTTATGTATAATTTTACATTTTATAACTTTTCTCAAGTTACACATCAATCCCTTCCCTCCGAACCAATATTTGGGATGTTTACAATGTGTTTACAATGTACTGTGTTTGTGTGTGTATTACATGTGTGTTAGTTGCTCAGTCATGTCTGTCTTTTTGAAACCCCATGGACTGTAGCTTGCCAGGCTTCTTTGCACACGGGATTCTCTTGGCAAGGATACTGGAATGGGTTGCCATTCTCTTCCACAAGAGATCTTTCCAACACAGGGAATGAACCCAGGTCTCATGTATTGCAGGCAGATTCTCTACCATCTGAGCCACAAGAGAAGTCAATCATATTGTGTTTATGATGAAATAAAACATTCATATCTGTGTCTTTGTCCCTGCAGGGCTTTCAGTTCTTTTCAAAATGTCCATAAATCATTTTAGTTCAGTTCCTTCACTAGGTCATGTCTGACTCTTTGCAGTCCCATGGAATGCAGCACGCCAGGCCTACCTGTCAATTGCTGACTCCCAGAGTTTACTCAAATTCATGTCCATTGAGTCAGTGATGCCATCCAACCATCTCATCCTGTGTCGTCCCCTTCTCCCCTCGCCTTTAATCTTTCCCAGCATCAGGGTCTTTTCAAATGGGTCAGTTCTTCGTATCAGGTGGCCAAAGTATTGGAGTTTCAGCTTCAGCATCAGTTCTTCCAGTGAATATTCAGGATTGATTTCCTTTAGGATTGACTGGTTGGATTTTCTTGAAGTCCAAGGGACTCTCAAGATTCTTCTCCAACACCACAGTTCAAAAGCATCAATGATTCGGTGCTCAGCTTTCTTTGTAGTCCACCTCTCACATCCATACATGACCACTGGAAAAACCATAGCCTTGACTAGATAGACTTTTGTTGACAAAGTAATATCTCTGCTTTTCAATATGCTTTCTAGGTTGGTCATAACCTTCCTTCCAAGGAGTAAGCATCTTTTAATTTCATGGCTGCAATCACCATCTGCAGTGATTTTTGGAGCACCCCACCCCCCGCCAAAAAAAAAAAAATCTGACACTGTTTCCCCATCTATTTCTCATGAAGTGATGGGACCAGATGCCATGATCTTCGTTTTCTGAATGTTGAGTTTTAAGCCACCTTTTTCACTCTCCTCTTTCATCAAGAGGCTGTTTAGCTCTTCTTCCCTTTCTGCCATAAGGGTGGTACATCTGCATATATGTAGTTATTGATATAGCAAGCTCATGTAAACCTAAAATCTAAATTAAAACTAGGACTATTAAAATATAAAAAATTGTCATCAAATTATATGCTGCAAAGTAGCAACATAATCTCTTTCCACTCTTCTAAAGTAAGACTTACTCGCTCTTATTTTTCTTCCTATGAATTCATTTTATTTTATTTTTTGCAATATTTGGGATTGTTTTAATGAACAAGAAATCAACCCTGAATATTCACTGGAAGGACTGAAGCTTAAGCTCCAATACTTTGGACTCCTGATGTGAAGAGTCAACTCATTGGAAAAGACCCTGACACTAGGAAAGACTGAAGGAAGGAGAAAAAGTGGTGACAAAGGATGAGATGGTTGTATGACCTCATTGACTCAATGGACATGAGTTTGACCAAACTTTGGAAGATAACGAAGGATAGGGAAGCCTAACACGCTACAGTCCATGGTGTCACAAAGAGCTGGACACAATTGAGCAATTGAACAATAACAATAGCAACATGTACTAGTGTTTATTTTTTTGCAAATATTCTTATCATTTTTATAGCTTTTTAATATTTTTTCTGAACATAACTTTTTCTTCCAGAAATTCAGGAGAAATTTCCATGTAAGATTTATTTTTCTTTCTCTTATAATTAAATGTGCTTCCCAGGTGGCACTAGCAGTAAGGAATCTGCCTATCAATGCAGGAAATGTAAGAGATGTGGGTTCAATCCCTGGGCTGGGAAGATCCCTTAAAGGAAGGCATAACAACCCACTTCATTCTTCTTGCCTGGGAAATCCCATGGACAGAGGAACCTGATGGCTATTTTATATTATTAAATGATATCAGTGGGTATTAAATATCATTGCATGATATCAATAAATAGTAAATGATATTAAATAAGTATCCCTTTTTCAAAATCAAATGTACATACATGCACATAACTCATTTGAACATTTACTTCTGTGACACTCATTTTCCCAAATCTTCCCTTCCTTCTGCAAATCAGCATTTTGAGTTTCTAATTCTCAGCTCACTTTCTCTCCCAGTTAACCTTGATTCTGCCTAGAGAGAGAGAGAGAGAATGAAGTTACATTTTGCCGAAAAACAAAACAAAACNATCAAGAGGCTGTTTAGCTCTTCTTCCCTTTCTGCCATAAGGGTGGTACATCTGCATATCTGTAGTTATTGATATAGCAAGCTCATGTAAACCTAAAATCTAAATTAAAACTAGGACTATTAAAATATAAAAAATTGTCATCAAATTATATGCTGCAAAGTAGCAACATAATCTCTTTCCACTCTTCTAAAGTAAGACTTACTCGCTCTTATTTTTCTTCCTATGAATTCATTTTATTTTATTTTTTGCAATATTTGGGATTGTTTTAATGAACAAGAAATCAACCCTGAATATTCATTGGAAGGACTGAAGCTTAAGCTCCAATACTTTGGACTCCTGATGTGAAGAGTCAACTCATTGGAAAAGACCCTGACACTAGGAAAGACTGAAGGAAGGAGAAAAAGTGGTGACAAAGGATGAGATGGTTGTATGACCTCATTGACTCAATGGACATGAGTTTGACCAAACTTTGGAAGATAACGAAGGATAGGGAAGCCTAACACGCTACAGTCCATGGTGTCACAAAGAGCTGGACACAATTGAGCAATTGAACAATAACAATAGCAACATGTACTAGTGTTTATTTTTTTGCAAATATTCTTATCATTTTTATAGCTTTTTAATATTTTTTCTGAACATAACTTTTTCTTCCAGAAATTCAGGAGAAATTTCCATGTAAGATTTATTTTTCTTTCTCTTATAATTAAATGTGCTTCCCAGGTGGCACTAGCAGTAAGGAATCTGCCTATCAATGCAGGAAATGTAAGAGATGTGGGTTCAATCCCTGGGCTGGGAAGATCCCTTAAAGGAAGGCATAACAACCCACTTCATTCTTCTTGCCTGGGAAATCCCATGGACAGAGGAACCTGATGGCTATTATATATTATTAAATGATATCAGTGGGTATTAAATATCATTGCATGATATCAATAAATAGTAAATGATATTAAATAAGTATCCCTTTTTCAAAATCAAATGTACATACGTGCACATAACTCATTTGAACATTTACTTCTGTGACACTCATTTTCCCAAATCTTCCCTTCCTTCTGCAAATCAGCATTTTGAGTTTCTAATTCTCAGCTCACTTTCTCTCCCAGTTAACCTTGATTCTGCCTAGAGAGAGAGAGAGAGAATGAAGTTACATTTTGCCGAAAAACAAAACAAAACATATATCAAGTTTCATCACTTAAGTTCAGGGTAAAATCTGTAGAAGCTGTAGTTTACACTAGGGTTAAATATCTGTTGACTTCACTAATTATCTGCATTATTTTACAATCTGAGTAATGCCTAGATAGTCATATGTTAGAATTTTTTTTCTAAGTCTTGAGTATCTAAGGAATGGTTTCATATAGCTAATAATGAATATTCTTATGTCAATAAGAGAATATAAGGAGTCTTCATTTAGATACCTGGATGCTTATAACAGTGAGTTGTGTATATAGTTTGAGATTTTTTTAATTTTACAATTACATTAGTGCTAAAACTGTTGTGCTTATCTTGAAGAAAAAAAAATCTGCAAAATAAATAAATGGTGTTCAGAGAAAATAATCCACTATACTTTGTATAATTTTTCTTACGACATTTGTCAGATTTTTTTTATTCTTGAATTTAATTGGTTGGATTTTACAAAATACTTTTACTGACATTAAATGTACATTGAGGAATGGCTAAAATGTAAACTAACAAGATCCAGGATATTAAAAATGTTAGACATTTCTATTCTTATCTAGAAGTAATGCTTTTAGCTGAGTTAAATTTAAATATACATACACAGGCATAAAATCATAAATACATCAGTTTTATTTTTAGTCTGCATGGTAGATATGCAACGAGGTTGTGTTTGGATTAGAAACCCCAAATTTGCATTAAAAGACAACATGTTTTGCACCTGCATGTTTCCCTAGAGTAATTTAATGTTACAATTTCTGACAGGATAATTCCATCTTCACTGTGGCTGACTGTGCTGTAAGCTGCTGGGAGAAAATAAATGTGAAACCTACCTTGGGTTAGGAAAAGCATGTTTAACTAAGAAGAACTTAGCATATAAACCAGAAAACTTCAAATTGAAAAAGAATGAAAAGACCATATATAGAATGGAATCATAGCTTTGTTTTTACTTCAGTTCCAAATCCGGTGTTGTGTGTGTCCAGTGTGTCTGTATGTATGCACAAATTCCTCAGTACACTGCCAGGGTCCAGCCCCGGTGGATCCTGGGAATTTGAAGTGGGGACAGAGTCAGCAATTAAAGAGGGATTAATTAGAAATTTAAAGAGAGATTAGGGAAGAATAATGTAGTGAAAAAATAGAGGAGAAAAGAGGCTGATATTCCTTGGTTTACACGGAAAGCTAATAAAGTTTCAAGACAAGAAACTTGCACTTTCTACGTTAGGTCACAGGTGCCCGCTTGAATAGGGGAGGGTGCCCCGCCTTGGGCTCCCTCTCGTGTGGGTCTTAGAAGCCTGGGCAAATAAGTAGACATGGAGACCCTCTGTGTTCCAAGGGATCAGCCTGATAAAGAGACGGAGGGAGAAGGAGAAAGAGAGAGAAAGAGTTGATACGGGGGAGGCCAAGGTTGTGCAAAAACCCCTAACTTTATTTTCAAAAGGTGCTTATATACCCTAAGTTTCAGATAATGGAAGATACAGAGTCATGCAGGGGCAGCAGTCCTGGCCCTTATCGATACCAGGCTTTCTTTCTGCATATCGTTCCGTGTACAAAAGGTCTCAGATGATTTACATTATCTTCTGGCCAAGAGGCCTGTTAACAATTTATGGCTCTCTTCCTTAATGAATATTAATCTCATTTTCCCTGAAGTGTTTTTTTTTTTTTTTAATCTGCATCACCCTCAAAGCACTAAAGTTACATCCCTGTGGAACAAAGGTGCAGTGGGTTATAACAAAGAAGGTACTTAACTCAAAGATCTATGTTGCTATATATATATACACCAACTATATCAACAAATGAAAGATGTGAAAACTTGGCGGCAGGTATTGGCTCAACAATGAAACCCTGAATCAGTCCTATTCTAATGATTTTGACTCCTCAGAAGCCCCTACATTCCTAGGATGTTTTAAGCTTCCTGTGCCTCTCTTGGTCGGAAGCTGTGAGCAATCACATGTGCAGTTGTAAAAGGTCCGGACAGACCTGTCAGGCAAGTTAGAAAGCTACCAGAGGGGTTTGAGCTGAGACACTCCTTTTATATGCAGGAGACTGTTAACTGGAGGTCTAAGTTAACTTTTTCCAGAAAAAGGAGGTGGTGGGGGATAGCCCCCTGTTAACATCAGAGGAGATGGTGAAAGGCATAATATAGTTAAGCAGACAGATTTTGGTTCTGGGGGTAGATGCTTGAGAAAATCTGTGGGAGGGGGAGCTGAGGCCTGATCCCACCTTTGCGTTTGTTTTTTCAGGCCCCCTTCCTCATGACCTTTGCCAAGGGCGGGATTCCCCATGCTGGCTCCCGGCAGGCAGCACACTTTGCCAAAAACCAAACCTTTGCTTGAGGAAGAATATTCTGTAGCAGAATGCTGGTGTTTCAGGGCAAAGAGAAAATATGCCACAGTCTCTTCTGAGAGCTATTTAGGAACAGTGAATTAAAATGAAGACGAAATTGCTTCAAGCCAACTAAAAAGATAAAAGGTTAAACTTCAGCTGCTAAGGCAGAAGAAGCAGAATTTATAGGCAAACACACTGACTCTCACTTCTGTTCTCATTCCTTCCACGCTTTGAAAATCCATTTTATTTTTCTCTAAGGAACTTTTACATAAATTTCAACGGAGTTCCTAGTCCATCCAGGAAAGCAGAAGTCAGAAACCCTTCTCAAAGTTGAACTAACACGTTGCTGTTTTACAACAGGAGGTGGACTTGGGTGATCTGAATGAGCAATAGAATGCCATCTGGCTGTGCAATAACTTTTATTTTCCACTGTGAAAAACTAAACAAGGTTTGTTTTATATTGCCACTCTTTCTGATTTTGCCTTAAAGTATTCATCTTTGTGGCAATGATAAAAACCTAAGTGAGAAATTTGGGCAAAAAAAAAAATGGTTAAATTTTCCCTGAAAGTGAAACTGAAGTTGCTCAATCATGTCTGACATCTTGTGAAAATACGGACTGTATAGCCCACCAGGCTTCTCTGTCCATGGGATTTTCCAGGCAAGAGTACTGGAGTGGGTTGCCATTTCCTTCTCTAGGGGATTCTCTAACTCAGAGATCAAGCTGGGATCTCCTGCATTGCAGGCAGACTCTTTACAGTCAGAGCCACCAGGGTATCCCAAATTTTCTTTACGTTCTCCAATTATCATATAGTATCCTAGAACTTTCACTTCTGAAAAAAAGGACAGGTTTATTAAATAAAATGAGCTAGCTGAGGAAAATACCATGTTCAGACGCTCAGATGAGATCCATTCCCAGTTTTCTTTATCATGAGGGTTTGCCAGCTCAGCTGTGATAAACTGTGTCACATTTAATTTCATTTGAAGCGTCATGAGAATGCCTGTTTGCAATCAACCTAATAACTTATGGCCCACCTGGGACGGGAGGAATTCTCTGAACCACAGAGCCTTGAAAACTTTTCAGTTTCTCTATGATTCAGGATTATAGGATTCAACTCTCACCCTCCAAAAGACAGCCCATTTGCTGAGGAACATATATTTTACATTTTAAAATATATAGATATAGATTTCATCATGTAGCTCTCAGAATCACAGAAATACCAGCTTTGATAGGATGTTTTAATTACTAATGCAACTAAATCAAAGCTCGGATCCTTTCAGCATCTCTGATTCCTAAGGGTACAGGGTTTGTCTAATTACTAGGTTACTGATATTGTGACAATGCTGGAGGACCCAGGTTTGATCCCTGGGTTGGGAAGATTCCTTGGAGAAGGAAATGGCAACCCATTCCAGGATTCTTGCCTGGAGAATCCCTTGGACAGAGGAGCCTGGCAGGATGCAGTCCATGGGATTGCCAAGAGTCAGACAGGATTGAGTGACGAACACTTTCACTTTCAACCAGGTATCACAGGAAGGGAGGTTCTGGGGAAAAAAATAGGTTTGATAGAGTGGGCAAATTAGAATTTGGAAGACTTGAGTTTATAATACATTCTAACAATAAAAATATATATTTAATAACTGAGTTATTTCCAGCAAGAACAAAGGTGTAGTGGACAGAATAATGTCTGCCCATGCTTTGTAATCCTGTTAAGATTGCCGGGACTTATGAATATATTTGTGTTATATGACAAAGAAGAACTAATGTTGATGATTAAGCTGACTTTAAATGGATATTAAAGTGGGTGGGCCCAGTATAAAGCAAGCCTCTTTGAAGTGTAAGAGAAGACAGAAGAGGACTTGGAGATGTAGCCAAGGAAGCAGGGCCAGAGGTATGCCAAATGGGAAGCTGGACCACCCATTGCTTAGAAGACTTGGAAGAAGTGTCATCTACCAAGGACTGTGGACTCCTGTAGCAGCTGGTCAAGGCAAGGAAGCAGACTGTCCCCTAGAACCTCTAGAAAGTAATTTTAACCCAACCAAATCTGCTTTCTGTTTAACACATTACATTTGTGTTGCTTTAAACCACTGTAGTTTGCAATGTCAAAAAAAATTTGCATAACCAAAAGTTAAGAATTATGTTTTATTCAGTGAATTTTCTGAGTATGTGAGTCCAGAAGTCAGCCTCTTAGATAATTCTGATGGACTACTCCTAAGAGGTAAGGCAGGAACCAGGATATATATATATTTATATAGTTGAAACATCAAAAGATTACTATTAATTAAGGAAAACCAGATATCTCAAGGTAATTCATCTTTAAGGCTTTTCTATGTCTGGGAAGATGCAAGCATCTGTGCTCACTGGTGTCTTCCTCTGATACATACCTTGACTATGTACATTTTGCTGTCGTCCTTCATGAGCCCCTCAGGGTACACAGTTGAGGGTGCTTGCCTGGTCTAGGAGCTTGATGGCTGCAACGTCCTTAGTTTATGAATATGGCAGTGACAATTTCCATACACAATTATAGCAGCAATGGACTGAAATCAACAAACAGGGAGTAATGTTTATGATTAATAGAGATAAAGAGGAAAAAATCAGTTATCTTCTGCATTTCATCAACTTAGATGGCCCAGATTCATGAACTGGACTAATAAAGATAAAAAAAAAATCCTAGTACCCAGTAGGTCTGGAATTGAGAAATATCAACAGTATGGTCCCTACAATATCAATACATCAAAATCTTGTCTACAGTTTAGTCAACAACTGCTATGAAGTTAGAAGAGCATGGAAGAACAGGTAGAGACACTGATGTCCTTTCAGAAACAGTCTTGAGCACAGATTTGAACACACACTTTAGGGAAATGACAGTGTAGAAGGAGAATGCTGTGTATGCAGTACTGTTAAACAAAGTGATAGAAGTATTACACCTTGTGGAAGTGGAGTGAGTGAAGAATAGAGGCTGTGAGAGCAGCTGTGAGAAGAATGAAGGCCCAGGTAGGAAGGAGGGGACTTGCCTCTGTTCTGTGCATGGAGCAGGGGGGGCAGGGTTGACCACTGCTTTCCTGAACTAGTCCTTCCACCGTATCTGAAATGGGAAACACATTCAAATATTAACTTGATTAAAAATAAATACTTACTTATAAATAAAATGCTAGCTTCTGCTTCTCGACATATATTTCCCATTTTATTTTGAACCTGAAAATTAATAATGAAGAATTTAAGTCTCTCTTACAGTACTTATGATTAGTTTTAGCTCCTAGAAAGTGTTTTTTATTTCCCAAACAGGGGACAAAGTAAGACTGGCATAAATCATAGGTGTTTACATAGCTGCATATCCCAGTTAATTATTTCCACATTGTGGTCAAACAATTAGTGAAGGTAATAGTCAAATCACAGAACCTTGCTGCTGCTGCTGGTGCTGCTAAGTCACTTCAGTTGTGTTCAACTCTGTGTGACCCCATAGACGGCAGCCCNGCATCTCTGATTCCTAAGGGTACAGGGTTTGTCTAATTACTAGGTTACTGATATTGTGACAATGCTGGAGGACCCAGGTTTGATCCCTGGGTTGGGAAGATTCCTTGGAGAAGGAAATGGCAACCCATTCCAGGATTCTTGCCTGGAGAATCCCTTGGACAGAGGAGCCTGGCAGGATGCAGTCCATGGGATTGCCAAGAGTCAGACAGGATTGAGTGACGAACACTTTCACTTTCAACCAGGTATCACAGGAAGGGAGGTTCTGGGGAAAAAAATAGGTTTGATAGAGTGGGCAAATTAGAATTTGGAAGACTTGAGTTTATAATACATTCTAACAATAAAAATATATATTTAATAACTGAGTTATTTCCAGCAAGAACAAAGGTGTAGTGGACAGAATAATGTCTGCCCATGCTTTGTAATCCTGTTAAGATTGCCGGGACTTATGAATATATTTGTGTTATATGACAAAGAAGAACTAATGTTGATGATTAAGCTGACTTTAAATGGATATTAAAGTGGGTGGGCCCAGTATAAAGCAAGCCTCTTTGAAGTGTAAGAGAAGACAGAAGAGGACTTGGAGATGTAGCCAAGGAAGCAGGGCCAGAGGTATGCCAAATGGGAAGCTGGACCACCCATTGCTTAGAAGACTTGGAAGAAGTGTCATCTACCAAGGACTGTGGACTCCTGTAGCAGCTGGTCAAGGCAAGGAAGCAGACTGTCCCCTAGAACCTCTAGAAAGTAATTTTAACCCAACCAAATCTGCTTTCTGTTTAACACATTACATTTGTGTTGCTTTAAACCACTGTGGTTTGCAATGTCAAAAAAAATTTGCATAACCAAAAGTTAAGAATTATGTTTTATTCAGTGAATTTTCTGAGTATGTGAGTCCAGAAGTTAGCCTCTTAGATAATTCTGACGGACTACTCCTAAGAGGTAAGGCAGGAACCAGGATATATATATATATTTATATAGTTGAAACATCAAAAGATTACTATTAATTAAGGAAAACCAGATATCTCAAGGTAATTCATCTTTAAGGCTTTTCTATGTCTGGGAAGATGCAAGCATCTGTGCTCACTGGTGTCTTCCTCTGATACATACCTTGACTATGTACATTTTGCTGTCCTCCTTCATGAGCCCCTCAGGGTACACAGTTGAGGGTGCTTGCCTGGTCTAGGAGCTTGATGGCTGCAACGTCCTTAGTTTATGAATATGGCAGTGACAATTTCCATACACAATTATAGCAGCAATGGACTGAAATCAACAAACAGGGAGTAATGTTTATGATTAATAGAGATAAAGAGGAAAAAATCAGTTATCTTCTGCATTTCATCAACTTAGATGGCCCAGATTCATGAACTGGACTAATAAAGATAAAAAAAAATCCTAGTACCCAGTAGGTCTGGAATTGAGAAATATCAACAGTATGGTCCCTACAATATCAATACATCAAAATCTTGTCTACAGTTTAGTCAACAACTGCTATGAAGTTAGAAGAGCATGGAAGAACAGGTAGAGACACTGATGTCCTTTCAGAAACAGTCTTGAGCACAGATTTGAACACACACTTTAGGGAAATGACAGTGTAGAAGGAGAATGCTGTGTATGCAGTACTGTTAAACAAAGTGATAGAAGTATTACACCTTGTGGAAGTGGAGTGAGTGAAGAATAGAGGCTGTGAGAGCAGCTGTGAGAAGAATGAAGGCCCAGGTAGGAAGGAGGGGACTTGCCTCTGTTCTGTGCATGGAGCAGGGGGGGCAGGGTTGACCACTGCTTTCCTGAACTAGTCCTTCCACCGTATCTGAAATGGGAAACACATTCAAATATTAACTTGATTAAAAATAAATACTTACTTATAAATAAAATGCTAGCTTCTGCTTCTCGACATATATTTCCCATTTTATTTTGAACCTGAAAATTAATAATGAAGAATTTAAGTCTCTCTTACAGTACTTATGATTAGTTTTAGCTCCTAGAAAGTGTTTTTTATTTCCCAAACAGGGGACAAAGTAAGACTGGCATAAATCATAGGTGTTTACATAGCTGCATATCCCAGTTAATTATTTCCACATTGTGGTCAAACAATTAGTGAAGGTAATAGTCAAATCACAGAACCTTGCTGCTGCTGCTGGTGCTGCTAAGTCACTTCAGTTGTGTTCAACTCTGTGTGACCCCATAGACGGCAGCCCTCTAGCTAACTTCCATCAAAATAGACTTGATTTGGGGAAAAAAAAAAGTTCTTTGCAACCAAACAAAAAACCAGAAAGGATATTATTGTTGATCCATGACATGGGGTGAAGTTCTCCAACAGAACAACCCCATGACTGTCATGTGGAGAGAACAGATATTAATAACATGTAATTGCTTCCATGTCCAGTGAAGCACTCTTTGACCTATGACCAGAAATGGGTAATGACAGCTACTTGAGAGTAGATTTTCATCAGTTTGTCGTTAAGCAATGCTCATTCACCCCATGGGGTATGTTCTTTTAGAACAAGCTAAACATGCATGTTACCTAAAGAACTAAGAAAAATTGATATACTTTTCTCTTTTGAGAGTAATAGGCCCTTAGTAAATTATTGGTGGCTGGAAAAAACAGATGCTAATGAAGTTATCACATTAATCTACATTGTGCAATTTGAGCACATACTTTGACATCCTTCCTATTAAGATGTACAATTGGCCTCTCACCCTTTTGCCACTGTGTGACCTTGTGACTGCTTTGATTAATTGAGGAAAATGAAAATGGTGCTGTGTAACTTTAAGGCATCCTCCTCTTCCTCTCTCTTCTCCTCTTAAAGCTGTTTGCAGCTTCCTCTTATTTCTCTGGCCATGCTTTCTCTGGAAGGGTCTAGATATTATGGAAGAGGGTCTGAGATATTGACACTAATGTGCTTTAAGGTCCAGAAGTAACCACTTCTGCTCCTTGCCTGCTCCATTGGACTGCTGTGCCAATAGCAGTATCATTTCACTGCTAAGGAAATACACTATTTGATCCAGCCCAGTTGAGTTTTCAGATGACTTCAGTTCCAGCTTATATCTGACTGAAATTACACAAAATATCCCAAGCAACTTCTACCTAGGAGAACCGAGATCAATTTCATCACTGACAGAAGTATGAGCAATTTGAAATAGCTATTTTAAGTCTGCTTTGTATAATTAGTGATACAGTAATAGGGTCTGAAACATGCACATACAAAGGTATCCACTTATTTACATTTGCTATTATAGTTGAGAGAATAAGAAAAGTTCCAGATAAGTATGCAACTTACATTTTACTTCTTACTGACAGTATAACTTTGAAGAAAACCACTTAATGTAGGTCTTTGTTTCCGTATCTTCAAAAGAAAACCCGTAATATCAGGAAACTCACCATATCGTTATAAGAATCAAATAAGATAAAAGAAAACAAAACACTTGGTGGTGGCAAACACACAATGTGGCAGACGTTATGGGAAGTTAATGAAAGCTCCTGACCCTCTGCTGTTTTGTGCAATGTGTGTGGACCAGATGCATTGCAAAGTCAGCGCTCACCATTCAGAGGGGAGGTCTTTATCTCTAGTATTCCTTTTTATTTTGAAGGCCTGCAGTTCTCTATTTTATTAAGGAAAACTGTCTTTACTCTGTCCTTGGAAACATTGGAGTTAGATACTAATGAAAAATTCAAGATTATCTATTATTTTCTTACTTTCATTAATAGAGTTAATGAACATGGCTATACTTAGAAAACAATTTTATTTTTTATCAACCAAGACAGTCTCTCAGTTAATGGATATGGTCAAAACTCTTTATAAACAGTTACTGGCCAAATTTTCAAAATAGATAATTAATGATACTATTTCCTATGTAATCAACTGTAATTATCTATTTCAGGAAAAAAATGTTTTAAAATTAGAAAGAAAAAATTAAATGATAATCTAAATCATACAAGAGAGAGAGTGAAAAGAAATCAAAAGAAAAGATAAATCTCATTTATTTAAAGGAATCTTACTCTGATTTTAATTATTCATCAACACTTACGACAGCATTCATCCTAATTTTCTCTAGCATAGCTTTTTTTTTTTCTTTAAGCTAGTAGAAAATAGACCAACTGCCAGTTCTCATACAGTTGCATTTGTAACAACACACAGGAACAGATTTTCTCTTTGCTTCCCCTATGAAAGGATATAAGCTAAACCATGCATATAAAACACAGAAGTTATTCTCTAAAGAGCTTAAAACATTAGCAAAACAGATTGTTTTTCCCAATGGAATGTTTCAACAAGAAAGGTACTTGAAAAATGTTAGTGTAAAGAACAGAAATTCACTCATATGTGTATTTGTGATGTCAAATACAAGCTCTTAAAATGTCTTGTAGATCACTGCTTATTAGCAAGATGCACTCACTAGGAAGGTAATACAGTGCACCATCTCTCAGAACCAGATGGTTTAAATCCCTGGTGGGAAATGTATGGGAGTGAAGAAAAGTCACAGGAGCAGAGCTTGACAAAACTTTAAACAACCTTATAAAGAAATGTAAATTTCTTCACAGAAAAAGGCAATGAAAAAAGTCTACTTGCTGTGATTTTTTCTTTATTTTTGGATGCAATGCATGAAGTTCTTTAATCCTCTTGAGTACCGTCCCATGGAATAAACTATCAATGACCCGATGTTTCGGAAGGTTAAGCATCAATTTGAACTACAAATCACTCATCCAATTTAAAATTCGTAATGTTGATGAAAATTAAATAAACAGTTGAATTGATATAGGTCTGTTTAGAAATTTATCTAAATTAAAACGACACGTGCCATACTTAAAACTGGTTAAGCCATCAGACTAAGGTCCCTAAAGAAATAATATTCATCTTTCAAAATTCAATTCAAATGCCAGCTCCTCTTGGATGCTCTCCTTATTTGTGCAAGCAAAACACTCTGGGAAGTCTTATTGTGTCAGTAAAATTCATGATACTTTTTACTGAATAATTATAATTTGCTTTTGCTCTTTTCTATTTTAAAAATAATTTATTCACATAATCTCATTGATCCATCAGAATTCTGTTGCTCAGATTTCTTTAACAAAAAGGTTCTCAGTCTCTTTGTTTAAAGCATGACCTTTATAATATGCTCTTTGACAATCCTCCAGCTAATATTATATTGACTATATTTTGGCTATAATTCATAACATAGAANACAGATTTTCTCTTTGCTTCCCCTATGAAAGGATATAAGCTAAACCATGCATATAAAACACAGAAGTTATTCTCTAAAGAGCTTAAAACATTAGCAAAACAGATTGTTTTTCCCAATGGAATGTTTCAACAAGAAAGGTACTTGAAAAATGTTAGTGTAAAGAACAGAAATTCACTCATATGTGTATTTGTGATGTCAAATACAAGCTCTTAAAATGTCTTGTAGATCACTGCTTATTAGCAAGATGCACTCACTAGGAAGGTAATACAGTGCACCATCTCTCAGAACCAGATGGTTTAAATCCCTGGTGGGAAATGTATGGGAGTGAAGAAAAGTCACAGGAGCAGAGCTTGACAAAACTTTAAACAACCTTATAAAGAAATGTAAATTTCTTCACAGAAAAAGGCAGTGAAAAAAGTCTACTTGCTGTGATTTTTTCTTTATTTTTGGATGCAATGCATGAAGTTCTTTAATCCTCTTGAGTACCGTCACATGGAATAAACTATCAATGACCCGATGTTTCGGAAGGTTAAGCATCAATTTGAACTACAAATCACTCATCCAATTTAAAATTCGTAATGTTGATGAAAATTAAATAAACAGTTGAATTGATATAGGTCTGTTTAGAAATTTATCTAAATTAAAACGACACGTGCCATACTTAAAACTGGTTAAGCCATCAGACTAAGGTCCCTAAAGAAATAATATTCATCTTTCAAAATTCAATTCAAATGCCAGCTCCTCTTGGATGCTCTCCTTATTTGTGCAAGCAAAACACTCTGGGAAGTCTTATTGTGTCAGTAAAATTCATGATACTTTTTACTGAATAATTATAATTTGTTTTTGCTCTTTTCTATTTTAAAAATAATTTATTCACATAATCTCATTGATCCATCAGAATTCTGTTGCTCAGATTTCTTTAACAAAAAGGTTCTCAGTCTCTTTGTTTAAAGCATGACCTTTATAATATGCTCTTTGACAATCCTCCAGCTAATATTATATTGACTATATTTTGGCTATAATTCATAACATAGAAGTAAATTAATTAAAATGATTTGAGAAAGTACATTAACTCTCTCTTATCAAAGACTGTGACAATGCAAATAGATGTAGAACTGGAGATTCTCTAATTCTGAGTAAATCAACACTCAGAGCCTGATTGCTACCAGTGAAAAACAATGGAGCAGGAGGCCAGACAGAAACAGTAGATGGATGATAGGTAGGCAGATAGGTAATTGATTCAAAGGCTTAATTTATAATAAAAGCAACATTATGGATCAGTTCACGCATATTCTGGAAATAATTTTAATTATTAACACAAACCACAAAGATGACCCAAGATGTTTTAATTATGTTTTAAAAAGATAATTATATTATCTAATTATAACACTCATGTCACTGATATTAAAAAATATGAGAAAATTAAAAAGAAACACAAAATAAGATTAAAGAAATAAAACAGTTCAGATTACATCTATGATAGCAAATAATCAGTCAGTTAATCTAAGAGTGGAGAAGGCAATGGCAACCCACTCCAGTACTCTTGCCTGGAAAATCCCATGGGCGGAGGAGCTTGGTAGGCTGTAGTCCATGGGGTCGCTAAGAGTTGGACGCGACTGAGCGACTTCACTTTGACTTTCCACTTTCGTGAATCGGAGAAGGAAATGGCAACCCACTCTAGTGTTCTTGCCTGGAGAATCCCAGGGACTGGGGAGCCTGGTAGGCTGCTGTCTATGGGGTCACACAGAGTCGGACACACTTGAACCGATTTAGCAGCAGCAGCAGCAGCAGCAATCTAAGAGCAGATCATTATGACTTATTCTGAAAAAACATGCATATATAAAAACAAAACAACAAACTATGGTTTAAAAAAAGTGCAATGTTGACCAAAAAATATAGAATTAAGTACAAAGAATTAATAATAGATGAACATATCTTATTTATAAATATATAAATATTTTAAGCAGATAAAGTAATAAATGACAAAACAGAATAATATAATTAAATATATGCAAAAGAATACAAACAGAGGGCACTCAGTGGGGTAAAGTTAGCATGTTGTTTTCTAAACTTTCTCATTTTTTTTTTCAAATTTCAGCTCTTTATTTAATTCCTGCATGACTCAGGCAAATTATTCAAATTTACATGGCTTGTTTTCTCTTCCATCAAATGTACTTGAAAATATTTCCTGCTTTATATGATTATCTACAGGAATAAGTGAGATAACATATAAAATGTTAATCAAAATTCTTTTTTTTTAATTTTACTTTACACTACTGTGTTGGTTTTGCCATTAATTCATATTGTTTAGCTAGTAAATGTTAGTCATATAGATACATAATGTGTGTATGCATACTCCCCAAGGATACTCAAGCCATTTATTTCTTGCTGCAGTGTTTATATCTTAATATTGAGGTTTGAACTTTTTTTAAATTTCTCGTATACTTAATATTTCAATACTCTATTCATTGCTTTAAAAAATTATTATGAACATTCTGATAAAATATTTTAAATCCAAAGATTTATTTGTCATTTCTAATTGGTTTTCTTATGGAGTTACTGTAAGAGTTAGAGCAAAGTATTAGAAATGTTACATCCTAGGAAAATTATTAAGAAAGTTAATTTATTTTCCCCTATGGTTGGAAAGATCAGGTGCATTTGTATAGAACTTTCTACCCTGTTTGAATTTGTATGCTTTAAATTGCAGTACATTTTCTGGCAGGACATTTATAATTTTGCAGTTAGACTTTAGAATATTATAAAGGATGTGCCCTGGACTTCATTGTTCCCTATTACATTTCCGAACCATTCATCCTTTGCACATACTTTAAAGTTCAAATGTCTGTAAAGTAAGCACATAATTTTTTCCATTAACTTGTTCCTTAGAGTTCTTGAATCTCTATATATGCACAGACTGCCTGTCTCTACTATCTGTATTCCACTAAATGTGATTAGAAGTACATGAAGCACCCAATTGTATTTCCAGGCCAGCCAAACCACTGGGACAAATGAAGTGCATTCTCTGGGAGAAATAGAGGCCAAATGTACTTATTGTTGGATATAGTGCAGCATTCCAGATGAAACCTAGAGTGAAAATGGTCCAAATTACTTTACATGCTACAATTTTAATCTATAAATTGAAGTATTTTTTAATATTTCAAAAGAAAAATTGCCACAGTAACTCATGAGATTTTTCAGCTTTTAATTTTGCATGCAAAACAATTATTGTAAAATTACAGATAGATTAAAAGCTAGAACTGTTTGATACATATAGGAGAAACAGGATATGTTGTATAAATATTTATAAACTTTCAAATAAGTAATAGTGGAGATTATATTATATTGTTTAAAAGGCAAGATAGATTTATTCACAGTTATATTGCATTTGTGTTAAATATAAACAATATTCAGATGAATTAGAAACAATTAACATTGTCAAATGGATTTTTAATAATTATTGATTCAGTTAGGAAGTCGTAATTGATATCAGATAATATTTTAGATAAGTAATAATGTAAATGAGACATATTAATATTTGTGAAGTACATTTAAGGCAGTGCTTAAAAGGGAAATTATTGCTTTAAGGTCATCACATGATGTGAACACATGAAAATGTGATTTTCATTTCACAAAAATGAAGTCAAATCATTTTTTATTTCAAAAATGAATATAAATAAATAATGTAGATTTCACCTAAAAAGTTAATAAACAGTAAGAACATAGAACCTCCAAGAACATATGAAAAACGTAAGAATTCAACATCAAAATAGTTTTTAAAAAGGCATAAAAATTAGAAAAGAGACATACTGTGGAAAACAAGCTAAAAATATAATAGTTTGATTCATTGATAAAGTGAATCAAATTGAGAAGCTCATAGCAATACTGAAGGAAATAAGAAAACACTAATTATAACCACTATAAATACTAAACATGCTAAAAAGATAATAATATGATACTATGAATAACTTTATGGCAGTTTTAGATGAAATTGGTACATTTCTTGAAGGACAAAACTTAACCAAAATGACATGTGATGAATTTAAAAATTTGAGTATTCTTTAAAGAAATTGAATCAGTAATGAAAAACACAGTGAATTCTTCCTAAAATTTAAGAAAAACATAATAATACTCTCTCACAAACTCTTCTAGAGAATAAAAATAAAGAGGAAACTTCTTACACTTATTTATGAGGCCAATTTAATTTTGAAACATGAAAAGGACATCAAAAGAAAGGAATACTTTAGGTGAATATCACTTATAAACTTAGATCTAAAAATATCTGGAAAGATAGCCCATTGAATCAATAAATATTTACAAAGTAAAATATTACCCTGTAAGGATGTACCCCAGGAATGCATTTAATGTAATATAAAAAAGCATAATTAATATAATTTCCACTTTAAATAGAAAATAAAATTTATTTTCAAATCAATAGACACAAGAAAAAAATCATTTGATGAAATTAACAATTAAAAACAAACTCTCAATAGCTATGAATGTAAGACATTTCCATACATTTTATAAAGCATTTACACAAAATCATATAGAGCTACTGCTGCTGCTAAGTCACTTCAGTCATGTCCAACTCTGTGCGACCCCATAGATGGCAGCCCAGCAGGCTCTCCCATCCCTGGGATTCTCCAGGCAAGAACACTGGAGTGGGTTGCCATTTCCTTCTCCAACGTATGAAAGTGTCATCTTTGACTCTTCGTGACCCCAAGGACTGCAGCCCACCAGGCTCCTCTGTCCATGGGATTTTCCAGGCAAGAGTACTGGAGTGGGCTACTAGCATATTAAATATCAAAATAATAAATATCTTCCTCTTGACTTTAAGAATAATGGAAGATGTCTACTATCACCACCTATACTTAACATTGTTATGGATGTTCTTGCCAATTTAGTAAGACAGGAAGGTTAAAAATTATAGAAGTATAAGTAAAGCAGGTATTTTTCACAGATAATAACTCTGTATTTGGAAATGAAAAACACATAAAAATCTCAAACTTTAGTGTATATAGTAAGTGATTTCAATATTCTGGACACAAAATGAACAGAGTAATCCTATGTTAAATAAATAAATAAATATAAGATTTTCCATAACCAAAGACTTAAAGAAGAAACCACACGTAAAGTAAAGCTGGGGAGAAAATATTTAGTAAGGAACAATATTCCCTAGTCAGAGATCCATGGAAAGAGAAATATCACAGTTATAGATGTTCACCCCCAAGGAGCAAGGGAACAGAACTCCACCTTGGATTCCCAGCCCAGGGGTCTTACACTGGAAAGAAGAGCCCCCAAAATATCTGGGTTTGAAAATGAACAGGGCTTGGGTTCCAGAGAGCTGGGAAGTTAAAGGAAACAGTCTCTACTCTTAAGCAGCACTAACAAATCTTATGTTCTAAGTCTCATACATTGGAGTAATTCAAGAGGAGCTTAGGTGGGACCCAACTGATGATCTTGGTGAGCCTCCTGGAGAAACAAGAGGCATATGGGATACACTCAGGAAGAGGCAGGCAGTAAATTTTCGGAGCTTGTCTTTTGAAATTAACACCAGTGATGGCAAGTTCTATACTGGAATCCTCCCTCTAGCCTTCCAGGGGCAAGGATCCAATCCCACCCACAAGCATATTTGCACTAGAGCTACATTCTTCCATGCTATGCAACCAAATGTGTATTAAACCTACTTTGCTCTCCAGCAGGCCCCCAACCACAGCAAAAGTCACAGCCTCATAGTCAGTTAAGAAGTAGCCACCCCTCCCCATCAGCATGTCCATAGTAGTCACAACAGAAAGGCACAGACCACCACACAGGAGTCACCTTGTTGGTCAAAGGGGAGCATGCTGCTTGGCCCTGTAGGATTTTCCAAAGTAAGTCTTTCTCCAATATCTGGAAGCATAGCGAACCTACCTAACATGTAGAAATCAACAGAGAATTGAGTAAGATGAACAGACAGAGAACTATTTCTTAAACAAAGGACCAAGAAGCTAAATTAGAAAATGAACTCAATAATTAACAATCCAGCTGAGAGGTCAAAGTAATGATCAGAAAGCTGCTAAACATGACTGAGAGAAGAATGGATAAGTACAGTGAGAAATTCAACAAAGAATCATAAGATATAAAGAAGAATCAAATGGAGCTAAGAAATATTATAACTTAAAAGTACCCTGGAAGGAATCAGCAATAGATTAGATGATACAAAAAATAGATTAGATGATATAGAGGAATGGATCCATGATCCACTAATCAATGGATCTGGAAGACAAAATGGTGAAGATCACCAAGCAGAACAGAAAAAGAAGCAATTTTAAAAATAGGGATCATTTAAGAAATGTCTGGGACAACATCAGGTATATTGATATGCCACTTATAGGGGTCTTAGAAAGAGAAGAGAGAGAAAGGAGCAGATAACTTATTGGAGGAAATGATAAACGTTCCCTCACATGAGGAAGGAAACGGAAATCCAAGTCCTGGAATTGGAGGGAACCACACAAGATAGACCAAAAGAATTCTACATCAAGACATATTACAATTAAAATGTCCACAAAGATAAAGAATGTTAAAGTCTGCAAGAAAAAAAAANTAGTTTTTAAAAAGGCATAAAAATTAGAAAAGAGACATACTGTGGAAAACAAGCTAAAAATATAATAGTTTGATTCATTGATAAAGTGAATCAAATTGAGAAGCTCATAGCAATACTGAAGGAAATAAGAAAACACTAATTATAACCACTATAAATACTAAACATGCTAAAAAGATAATAATATGATACTATGAATAACTTTATGGCAGTTTTAGATGAAATTGGTACATTTCTTGAAGGACAAAACTTAACCAAAATGACATGTGATGAATTTAAAAATTTGAGTATTCTTTAAAGAAATTGAATCAGTAATGAAAAACACAGTGAATTCTTCCTAAAATTTAAGAAAAACATAATAATACTCTCTCACAAACTCTTCTAGAGAATAAAAATAAAGAGGAAACTTCTTACACTTATTTATGAGGCCAATTTAATTTTGAAACATGAAAAGGACATCAAAAGAAAGGAATACTTTAGGTGAATATCACTTATAAACTTAGATCTAAAAATATCTGGAAAGATAGCCCATTGAATCAATAAATATTTACAAAGTAAAATATTACCCTGTAAGGATGTACCCCAGGAATGCATTTAATGTAATATAAAAAAGCATAATTAATATAATTTCCACTTTAAATAGAAAATAAAATTTATTTTCAAATCAATAGACACAAGAAAAAAATCATTTGATGAAATTAACAATTAAAAACAAACTCTCAATAGCTATGAATGTAAGACATTTCCATACATTTTATAAAGCATTTACACAAAATCATATAGAGCTACTGCTGCTGCTAAGTCACTTCAGTCATGTCCAACTCTGTGCGACCCCATAGATGGCAGCCCAGCAGGCTCTCCCATCCCTGGGATTCTCCAGGCAAGAACACTGGAGTGGGTTGCCATTTCCTTCTCCAACGTATGAAAGTGTCATCTTTGACTCTTCGTGACCCCAAGGACTGCAGCCCACCAGGCTCCTCTGTCCATGGGATTTTCCAGGCAAGAGTACTGGAGTGGGCTACTAGCATATTAAATATCAAAATAATAAATATCTTCCTCTTGACTTTAAGAATAATGGAAGATGTCTACTATCACCACCTATACTTAACATTGTTATGGATGTTCTTGCCAATTTAGTAAGACAGGAAGGTTAAAAATTATAGAAGTATAAGTAAAGCAGGTATTTTTCACAGATAATAACTCTGTATTTGGAAATGAAAAACACATAAAAATCTCAAACTTTAGTGTATATAGTAAGTGATTTCAATATTCTGGACACAAAATGAACAGAGTAATCCTATGTTAAATAAATAAATAAATATAAGATTTTCCATAACCAAAGACTTAAAGAAGAAACCACACGTAAAGTAAAGCTGGGGAGAAAATATTTAGTAAGGAACAATATTCCCTAGTCAGAGATCCATGGAAAGAGAAATATCACAGTTATAGATGTTCACCCCCAAGGAGCAAGGGAACAGAACTCCACCTTGGGTTCCCAGCCCAGGGGTCTTACACTGGAAAGAAGAGCCCCCAAAATATCTGGGTTTGAAAATGAACAGGGCTTGGGTTCCAGAGAGCTGGGAAGTTAAAGGAAACAGTCTCTACTCTTAAGCAGCACTAACAAATCTTATGTTCTAAGTCTCATACATTGGAGTAATTCAAGAGGAGCTTAGGTGGGACCCAACTGATGATCTTGGTGAGCCTCCTGGAGAAACAAGAGGCATATGGGATACACTCAGGAAGAGGCAGGCAGTAAATTTTCGGAGCTTGTCTTTTGAAATTAACACCAGTGATGGCAAGTTCTATACTGGAATCCTCCCTCTAGCCTTCCAGGGGCAAGGATCCAATCCCACCCACAAGCATATTTGCACTAGAGCTACATTCTTCCATGCTATGCAACCAAATGTGTATTAAACCTACTTTGCTCTCCAGCAGGCCCCCAACCACAGCAAAAGTCACAGCCTCATAGTCAGTTAAGAAGTAGCCACCCCTCCCCATCAGCATGTCCATAGTAGTCACAACAGAAAGGCACAGACCACCACACAGGAGTCACCTTGTTGGTCAAAGGGGAGCATGCTGCTTGGCCCTGTAGGATTTTCCAAAGTAAGTCTTTCTCCAATATCTGGAAGCATAGCGAACCTACCTAACATGTAGAAATCAACAGAGAATTGAGTAAGATGAACAGACAGAGAACTATTTCTTAAACAAAGGACCAAGAAGCTAAATTAGAAAATGAACTCAATAATTAACAATCCAGCTGAGAGGTCAAAGTAATGATCAGAAAGCTGCTAAACATGACTGAGAGAAGAATGGATAAGTACAGTGAGAAATTCAACAAAGAATCATAAGATATAAAGAAGAATCAAATGGAGCTAAGAAATATTATAACTTAAAAGTACCCTGGAAGGAATCAGCAATAGATTAGATGATACAAAAAATAGATTAGATGATATAGAGGAATGGATCCATGATCCACTAATCAATGGATCTGGAAGACAAAATGGTGAAGATCACCAAGCAGAACAGAAAAAGAAGCAATTTTAAAAATAGGGATCATTTAAGAAATGTCTGGGACAACATCAGGTATATTGATATGCCACTTATAGGGGTCTTAGAAAGAGAAGAGAGAGAAAGGAGCAGATAACTTATTGGAGGAAATGATAAACGTTCCCTCACATGAGGAAGGAAATGGAAATCCAAGTCCTGGAATTGGAGGGAACCACACAAGATAGACCAAAAGAATTCTACATCAAGACATATTACAATTAAAATGTCCACAAAGATAAAGAATGTTAAAGTCTGCAAGAAAAAAAAAATCCTTATATAAAATAGAACTCCCAGAAGAAAATCGGACTCTTTGGCAGAAACTTTGCAGGCCAGTCGGAATGTCATGATATCCAAAGTGAAAAAGTAAGGCTATCATTCAGATTTGAAAGAAAGATAAAGCTTTACAGATAATCAAAATCTTCAAAAAGTTCAGCACCAGTAAACTGGCTTGACAAGAAATGCTCATGGAACTACTGAAAGGGCTGCAACTAGGGAAAAAAGAAAGAAAGGCAAATTTCCACTGATAAAGCCATATAGCAAATGTAGATCAATCATTTATGGAGCTAGTAGAAATGCTAAAGACAAAAGTAGGAAAATCATCTACATCTACAGTAAGTAGTTAAGGGATGCACAAAGAAGAAAGATGCAAAATATGACTTCAAAAGTATGAATCATAGGAAGGGAAGCAAAAATGTATGATGGTTATAATGTGTTTAAACATAAGAGATTGTTAATTTAAAATAATTATACATGTATGTGTTGATAGGTATAATTCTCATGGTATCCACAAACCAAAATCTATAATAGATATACCCACAGAAATAGAGAAAGAAAATGCAAACATAACACTAAAAATAATTACCAAATTACAAGACAAGAGAGCAAAAGAAGAGAACCCAGAAACAGCAAAACTACAGGAACAGAAAACAATACTATGTTGACTAAAAGTGTTGAGAGTGGGTATCCTTGTTTTGCACCTGATCTTAAGAGCAAATGCTTTCTGCTTTTCACCACTGAGAATAATTTTGGATGTATGCTGGTTATACATGGCCTTTGTTATATTGAGATGTGTTTATTGGAGAGTTTCTATCATCAGTGAGTGTTGAATTTTGCTGCTAGCTTTTTCTGCATCTGTTGAGGTGATATCAGGTAATTTTTACTCTTCAGTTTGCTAATATGATAGATCATATTTATTGATTTGTGGATAATAAATCATTCTTGCATCTTAATGTATTGTTAATACATTTAATGTATTGTTGAGTTCAATTTCTTAATATTTTATTGACAATTTGTACATCTTCATACACCACTGATGTATATATATACATATATGTATGTATGTATGTATATGTAGAAAGAGTTTGTTCTCAAGTCATGTAAAACTTTTTGAGAGCCCATAGACTCTAGCCTGTCAGGTTCCTCTGTCCATGGAATTCTCCAGGCAAGAATTACTGGAGTGTGAGACTTGACAGAAAACAACAAAATTCTGTAAAGCAGTTATCTTTCAATTTAATAAATAAGTTAATTTAAACAAAAGAATACTGGAATGGATTGCCATTCCAGGGGATCATCCTGACTAAGGGATCGAACCTGGGTCTCTAGCATTACAGGGAGATTCTTAACCAACTAAGCCCACAGGGAACATATTTATATATGTAGATGTACACAGAGTTTCTTTTTCCCCTAGTTGTAGCTCTTTAAGTAGTTCAATTAGCATTTCTTGTAAAGCCAGTTTTGTGATGCTGAAGTTTTTAAGATTCTGATTGTCTATAAAACTTAATCTTTCTTTCAAATTTGAATGATAGCCTTACTGTGTAGGGTATTCCCCGCCACCTCCCTTTTCACTTTGACTATCATGACATTCTTTCTGGCCTGCAAAGTTTCTGCTGAAGAGTCTGATTTTCTTTTGGGAGTTCTATTTACAATGTGTGTGTGTGTGTGTGTGTGTGTGTGTGGGTGGGTGGGTGTGTGATGTCTTTATCTAGCTTAATCTCATGGTAACGTTGGCCTCATAAAATGAGTTCATAAGTTTTTTTTTTTTTCCTTCAAATTTTAAAATAACTTGAGAAGTGTAGGTGTTAACTCCTCTTTAAATATTTGGTAGAACTGACTTGTAAAGCCATCTCTCCTACACTTTTGTCTGTTAGGAATGTTTTCTTTTGATTTATGATTTAATTTCATTACTGGTAATCAGTCTATTAACATTTTCTATTTCTTCTTCCTTCAATCCTGAGAAACTGTACATTTCTAGGAATTTGTCAGTTTTTCTAGGTTGTCCATTTTATTGGTACATATTTGTAGTAACACTTTATGATCTTTTGCATTTTTTTTAATTATACGATTTCATATTTAATTTTATTTACTTGGGACCACTCTCATTTTTTCTGGATAAACCTGCCTAAAGTTTGATCTTTTCAAATAACCAGGCCTTATTTGTATTGACCTTGTCTATTATTTTTCAGTCTCTGCTTTATTTATGCCTACTCTAACTTTTATTTTTTCTTCCACTAATAAGAGGTTTTGTTTGTACTTCTTTTTCTAGTTCCATAGGCACAAAATTAGATAGTTTATTTAAAATTCATCTTGTTTCCTGAGGTAGGCTTGCATTGTTGTAAGCATCCCCTTTCGAACTGATTTTACTGTGTCCCATCAGTTTTCAATTATTGTATTTCATTTGTCTTCAGTTATTTGTTGATTTTCTCTAATCTCTTCAGTTACCCATTGACTGTTAGTAATATGTTATTTAGACTCTACTTCCTGTGCCTGTTAGCTCATTTCTAGTGATCATACAATCGTAGTCAAAAAAGATGCTTGATGTGATTTCAGTCCTTTTGCATTTACTGACACTTGCTTTGCTGCCTAGCATATTATCAGTCCTGGAAAATGTTTCATGTACACTTGAAAGGAATGTAAATTCTATTATTTTTGGATGTGATATTATTTTGTATATGTATCCATTAGGCCTATCTGGGCTGATGTGTCATCTAAGGATAGTTTTTCCTTATTGATTTCTGTCTGGATGATCTGTCTATTCATATAAGTGGGGTGTTAAGTTCCTTATCATCTATTATTGTGTTACTGTCAGTTCATCCCTTACTGTTTCATAATGTTGGTTTTATGTGTTTAGATGCTGCTGTGTTAAATGCATATGTATACAATTGGTATGCCTTCTTTCTGGATTGATCTCTTTCCTTGTCTCTTGTTACAATCTTTTATTTTTTTTTTTTACACTATGATTTTTTATTTATTTTTTTTAACCTTATGCTTTTTTTTTTTTTACTTTATTTTACTTTACAATACCATATTGGTTTTGCCATACAGTGACATGAATCCGCCACGGGTGTATACGAGCTACCAATCCTGCATCCCCCTCCCACCTCCCACTCCATATCATCTCTCTGGATCATCCCCTTGCACCAGCCCCAAGCATCCTGTATCCTGTATCGAACATAGGCTGGTGCTTCATTTCTTACATGATAATATACGTTTCAATGCCATTCTCCCAAATCATTCCACCCTCTCCCTCTCCCTCAGAGTCCGAAAGTCTGTTCTATACATCTGTGTCTCTCTTGCTGTCTCGTATGCAGGGACATCATTACCATCTTTCTAAATTCCATATATATGTGTCAGTATACTGTATTGGTGTTTTTCTTTCGGGCTTACTTCACTCTGTATAATAGGCTCCAGTTTCATCCACCTCATTAGAACTGATTCAAATGTATTTTTTTAATGGCTGAGTAATACTCCATTGTGTATATGTACCACAGCTTTCTTCTCCATTCATCAGCTGATGGACATCTAGATTGTTTCCATGTCCCGGCTATTATAAACAGTGCTGCAATGAACATTGTCTCTTGTTACAATCTTTTTTTTTTTCCTTTAAATCTCTTTGATGTTATACAACTATTGCTGTATCAGCTCTTTTTGTTTTGATTTTTATGGAATGCTTTTGTTTTCCATCCTCTCAGTTTCAGTCTGTGTGTGTCCTTAGATCAGAGGTAAGTCCCTTTTGGTGGCATAGGCAGTTGTGCTCATTTCAAATGATACTTGCCATGAAGTGATGGGACCAAATGCCAGTATCTTAGCTTTTGAATGTTGAGTTTCAAGTCAGCTTTCTTACTTTCTTCTTTTACCCTCTTCAATGGACTTTTTAGTGTCTCTTCACTTTCTGCCATTAGAGTGGTATCATCTGCATACCTTGAGTCTGTTGATGTTTCTCCCAGCAGTCTCAATTCCAGCTTGTGATCTATCCAGCCAAGCATTTCACATGATGCACTCTGCATATAAATTAGATAATCAGGGTAACAATATACAGCGTTGCCCTACTCCTTTCCTAATTTTAAACTGNTTCAAGTCAGCTTTCTTACTTTCTTCTTTTACCCTCTTCAATGGACTTTTTAGTGTCTCTTCACTTTCTGCCGTTAGAGTGGTATCATCTGCATACCTTGAGTCTGTTGATGTTTCTCCCAGCAGTCTCAATTCCAGCTTGTGATCTGTCCAGCCAAGCATTTCACATGATGCACTCTGCATATAAATTAGATAATCAGGGTAACAATATACAGCGTTGCCCTACTCCTTTCCTAATTTTAAACTGGTCAGTTGCTCCATATCCAGTTCTAACTGTTGCTTCCTGACCTGCATATAGATTTCTCAGAAGACAGGTAAAGTGGTTTGGCATTTCCATCTCTTTAAGAATTTTCCACAGTTTGTTGTGATTCACACAGTCAAAGGATTTAGCATAGTCAACAAAACCAAATAGATGATTTCATGGAACTCCCTTGCTTTTTTCAAGATGCAGCAAATGTTGGCAATTTGACATCTAATTCTTGTTTGAACATGTGGAAATTCTCAGTTCATGTGAAGCTAAAGCCTAGCTTGAAGAATTTTGAGCATTACCTTCCTAGTATGTGAAATGAGCACAAATGTATGGTAGTTTGAACATGTTTTGCCATTGCCCTTCTTGAGGAATGGGATGAAAGGTAACTTTCTCAGTCCTGTGGACACCATTGAGGTTTCCAAATTTGCTCACATGTATTGACTATAGCAGACTGCGCGGTGCAGGAGTGGTGGAGAGGAGCTACCCGACATCGAAGGTAAGGAGCAGTGAAAGCACTTTTCTGGAGAAGCCGTGAAGAGATACCTCAAGTCTAAGGTAAGAAAAACCNTTTGAACATGTTTTGCCATTGCCCTTCTTGAGGAATGGGATGAAAGTTAACTTTCTCAGTCCTGTGGACACCATTGAGGTTTCCAAATTTGCTCACATGTATTGACTATAGCAGGCTGTGTGGTGCAGGAGTGGTGGAGAGGAGCTACCCAACATCGAAGGTAAGGAGCAGTGAAAGCACTTTTCTGGAGAAGCCGTGAAGAGATACCTCAAGTCTAAGGTAAGAAAAACCCACATAAGATGGTAGGCACTGAGAGAGGGCATCAGAGGGGAGAAACCACAATCACAGACAACTAGCCAATCTGATCACATGGATCACAGCCTTGTCTAACTCAATGAAACCAAGCCATGCCATATGGGGCCACTCAAGATGGATGGGTCATGGTGGAGAGGTCTGACAGAATGTAGTCCACTGGAGAAGAGAATGGCAAACCACTTCAGCATTCCTGCCTTGAGAACCCCATGCATACTATGAAAAGACAAAAAGATAGAACATTAAAAGATGGACTCCCCAGATGGGTTGGTGCCCAATATGCTACTGGATATCAGTGGAAAAATAATTCCAGAAAGAATGAAAGGATGGAGCCAAAGCAAAAACTATACCCAGTTGTGGATGTAATGGGTGATAGAAGCAAGGTCCAATGCTGTAAAAAGCAATATTGCATACGAACCTGGAATGTTAGTTCCATGAATCAAGACAAATTAAAAGTGGTCAAACAGGAGATGGCAAGAGTGAACGTCGACATTCTAGGAATCAGTGAACTAAAGTGGACTGGAATGGGTGAATTTAACTCAGATAACCATGATATCTACTACTGTGGGCAGAGATCCCATAGAAGAAATGGAGTAGTCATCATGGCCAACAGAAGAGTCCGAAATACACTACTTGGATGCAATCTCAAAAATGACAGAATGATCTCTGTTCATTTCCAAGGCAAATCAGTCAATATCACAGTAATCTAAGTCTATGCCCTGACCAGTAACACTGAAGAAACTGAAGTTGAATGATCTTATGAAGACCTACAAGACCTTTTAGAACTAATACACAAAAAAGATGTCCTTTTCATTATACGGGACTGGGATGCAGAAGTAGGAAGTCAAGAAACACCTGGGATAACAGGCAAATTTGGCCTTGGAGTACAGAATGAAGCAGGGCAAAAGCTAATAGAGTTTTGCCATGAGAACACACTGGCCATTGCTAACACCCTCTTCCAACAACATAAGAGAAGACTCTACACATGGACATCAATACTGAAATCAGATTGATTGTATTCTTTGCAGTCAAAGATGAAGAAGCTCTATACAGTCAGAAAAAACAAGACCAGGAGCTGACTGTGGCTCAGATCATGAACTCCTTATCACGAAATTCAGACTTAAATTGAAGAAAGTGGAGAAAACCACTAGACCATT